>VWYH01004339.1:0-29290 GCA_013399365.1 Pampusana beccarii | reverse complement strand
TAAAAAAAAAAAATAAATTACTTTTTTCTCCCAGAAGAAAGTCACTTACCTTGAATAAAATAGTTCATTCAGCCCAAAATACTTTATTTCCTTATTTTTATTCTTCCTCTGTAATTTGCGGGAAAAGCTGTGGGTTTTTTGGTGTGTGTGGGTTTTGTATGTGTGTGGTTGGTTGTGTTTTGTTTTGGTTTTGATCGTATCATTATTCCCCAGAAAAAGAAATTACTCACAGAAGTGTAACTCTTAGTTATGAATATTTACAAAAGTGTTGGTTTGGTTTTATGTATACGCATAAATGCAGAAATGTTATTGGACATATTACTACCTTGTTGATTTTTCCATGGTAGTATTCTGCAGTAGTTATTGGATATTTGTTTTTACTTATTTTATTTGTGTATCAGTGCTTTGGGAAGTATTGTTGCTTTGTTTCAGTGATAAGTAGATACCTAGATACAAGCTGTGAATACAGTGCCTAGATAGAGACATATCCATTTTATTATTACTAGATTCTTTTAAGTGTCAACCTTTTTTTTTCCCCCTAAGTATTTAAGGTTTTTTTGAGGACTTTCTTTTACTACCTGTCTGATCAGTGGTATCTGCTCAAAAAAAGTGATTAGACTTCTTATTTTCCCAAGCGTGAGATGTGAATGGCTTTTATACACAATAACTTTTAATAGTGTGGCTATTAATGCCCAGAAACTATCAAGAAAAAAATATACATTGCTGTGCTTGAAGTTTGTAGTCCAGAGACTGTCAGAGACCAAGGACATTTAAAAATCTGTGTCATGGTAGGGAAAAAATTACACCAACGGGATCGTAGAGTAACTCTTTTCTTCTAGATGCATTCAGAAAGTAAGGAAAGCTTTATTTAGCTGTGCGGAGTTTTTCTCACCTACCCAGTTATTGGAAATAAGCATCACAAATCTTAGACTACTGCGATTTTCATATATCAGCACTGAAGTGAAATGGTCAGCACAAAATCAGTGAGTTTTTGTACTGCCCATGGCTCACTCTGTCAGCTGAAGCTTAGACAAACATGATGGTATCCACTGCTGAGTTTCCCTCACGGCTTTCCTACTCTTCTCTTCTGATCTAGTTAGGGAGCACGAGTACAGGTTTTTAGTGCTTGGTGAGAGTGGAATCAAGATTGCTGCTTTATGTAGGGGTGCAAGTGTTCGAGATGCAAAGTGCCATCTTTATTGTGACTCAGGACAGTGTCAAGCAAGAATGTTGTGCGTGCAAAGGCAGTGCCAGAAATGGTAAGCATATTCAGGGCAAAACAAAACAGAAGCCTCAATATATTGGTCACTTATCTGATGTGGACTGAAGCATCTTTTTGGAAGTTTACCTCAGTTATTTGAGACTACTTTTTAATGTTAATTTGAAGAATTGTGGGGCTGCTTCTGTGAGCCTGTCAAGTCATTATTAGTCTATCTGCAGAAGACTGGAAGCTCAGTGAATGGGCTGTGGTAGTATTTCTTTGATGAATGTAACCTGTATTTAAGTAACATTTTGGTCAGACTGCTCCAAATTCCCATTGAGTTGATCTGAAACATACTGGATGGTGGCAATATTTTTTTTTTCCTTTCCTCACTTCATAAGCAAGGGATGATGGCCTGATGATATTCCTGCTTCACGGTTTAGACACCTTTATCTTTTCTCTCATGAGGTATTTTATTTTGCCTTAATTTTGAGAGTAAAATATGACACAATGTGAATACTGCCAGAGCTTATANTAAAAAAAAAAAATAAATTACTTTTTTCTCCCAGAAGAAAGTCACTTACCTTGAATAAAATAGTTCATTCAGCCCAAAATACTTTATTTCCTTATTTTTATTCTTCCTCTGTAATTTGCGGGAAAAGCTGTGGGTTTTTTGGTGTGTGTGGGTTTTGTATGTGTGTGGTTGGTTGTGTTTTGTTTTGGTTTTGATCGTATCATTATTCCCCAGAAAAAGAAATTACTCACAGAAGTGTAACTCTTAGTTATGAATATTTACAAAAGTGTTGGTTTGGTTTTATGTATACGCATAAATGCAGAAATGTTATTGGACATATTACTACCTTGTTGATTTTTCCATGGTAGTATTCTGCAGTAGTTATTGGATATTTGTTTTTACTTATTTTATTTGTGTATCAGTGCTTTGGGAAGTATTGTTGCTTTGTTTCAGTGATAAGTAGATACCTAGATACAAGCTGTGAATACAGTGCCTAGATAGAGACATATCCATTTTATTATTACTAGATTCTTTTAAGTGTCAACCTTTTTTTTTCCCCCTAAGTATTTAAGGTTTTTTTGAGGACTTTCTTTTACTACCTGTCTGATCAGTGGTATCTGCTCAAAAAAAGTGATTAGACTTCTTATTTTCCCAAGCGTGAGATGTGAATGGCTTTTATACACAATAACTTTTAATAGTGTGGCTATTAATGCCCAGAAACTATCAAGAAAAAAATATACATTGCTGTGCTTGAAGTTTGTAGTCCAGAGACTGTCAGAGACCAAGGACATTTAAAAATCTGTGTCATGGTAGGGAAAAAATTACACCAACGGGATCGTAGAGTAACTCTTTTCTTCTAGATGCATTCAGAAAGTAAGGAAAGCTTTATTTAGCTGTGCGGAGTTTTTCTCACCTACCCAGTTATTGGAAATAAGCATCACAAATCTTAGACTACTGCGATTTTCATATATCAGCACTGAAGTGAAATGGTCAGCACAAAATCAGTGAGTTTTTGTACTGCCCATGGCTCACTCTGTCAGCTGAAGCTTAGACAAACATGATGGTATCCACTGCTGAGTTTCCCTCACGGCTTTCCTACTCTTCTCTTCTGATCTAGTTAGGGAGCACGAGTACAGGTTTTTAGTGCTTGGTGAGAGTGGAATCAAGATTGCTGCTTTATGTAGGGGTGCAAGTGTTCGAGATGCAAAGTGCCATCTTTATTGTGACTCAGGACAGTGTCAAGCAAGAATGTTGTGCGTGCAAAGGCAGTGCCAGAAATGGTAAGCATATTCAGGGCAAAACAAAACAGAAGCCTCAATATATTGGTCACTTATCTGATGTGGACTGAAGCATCTTTTTGGAAGTTTACCTCAGTTATTTGAGACTACTTTTTAATGTTAATTTGAAGAATTGTGGGGCTGCTTCTGTGAGCCTGTCAAGTCATTATTAGTCTATCTGCAGAAGACTGGAAGCTCAGTGAATGGGCTGTGGTAGTATTTCTTTGATGAATGTAACCTGTATTTAAGTAACATTTTGGTCAGACTGCTCCAAATTCCCATTGAGTTGATCTGAAAAATACTGGATGGTGGCAATATTTTTTTTTTCCTTTCCTCACTTCATAAGCAAGGGATGATGGCCTGATGATATTCCTGCTTCACGGTTTAGACACCTTTATCTTTTCTCTCATGAGGTATTTTATTTTGCCTTAATTTTGAGAGTAAAATATGACACAATGTGAATACTGCCAGAGCTTATATTTTGGTGATTTGCTTCAGATTTAAAGCCTAAAAGGATATAGTGTTTCTAAAAGACACTCCTCAATGGTATGCCTACCTAAAGAAGACAAAACCTTCCCATTTCCTGCACAATTAGTTGTCCATTATGCCAAAAAACATTACCAGTATTTCCAGTATTCTCCTTTTTTGCTTCTTGTTGCTAATGAAATGCAGAGATTGAGCTATCATCCTTTTTTTCTGTCTTGTTATCTGGATGCTTTGTTGAGCATGGGTTCACAATCCCACCTAGTATGACTGGTTCTATATGCAGACAAACAAAATAGAGGAGGCCAATGTTTATTTCAAATTTGGTTCTGTGGTTTCCATTTCTTGCTTTTGATACCGTTCTGTTCCATATACACACAGTCTGTCTCCATTTGATCACTGTTTGACAATGGCTTCTATGAGAAAAATCTCAGAGGTTTACACTGACGTTTTTACTCCATTGGAATGCTTCTTTTTTGAATATGGGAAAAGTATTTAAAGACTATGCAACTGTTTTTTGTTTTCCTCTAAATTTTGCATTGTCAGACAAGTAGTATATGATTAAAATAAATGTTTGCAGACTGCTAAAGAACAAACCAGCACAGGTGATAATAAATGTAGATAACAAATTTTAGTGGATATTAAGGTAATATGCTCCACTTGAGGACCTTACTCATTGCCCTCCTTTGCCGCAGTACTTGTATGATTAAAATGATACCGAGACTCTCATCTGCTTAAATTAGGTGACAAAGTTTACTACAGCAGGTACTACATCTCTTCCTTATGCAGTACCATTGACAAAAAAGATAATTTCAAGATGTGTCCTCTGATATATATTATATATGCTCAAAGCGGGGGTGAGGGGGAAGGGAAAAAAACCTCTCTTTGAAAGGAAGAGATTTAAGCTATTGTAGCCTCAGGCAGCACTGATTTATATTCAGCAATTTATGAGAGCTTTACTGACTTCTTCATTATTCAGTAGAAAAAAAATCCATACTTATTTTTGCAAGTGCTATATCGACATGTTCTGCAGGTATTTCTATGGCATGTCAATATAATATTTCACATTAAATGTATGCACTTTTCAATATGTATTACTACCAAGAAGAATCCATACAGGGCTCCTTCTATGTTATATTTACAATACACATATCTTTAATGCGTTTCTCTAATCAAGCTTTGAACTCAAAGAGTGCATGTCAAGGTTAGTGGAAGAAAAACGTACTAGGGCACTATTGCTGTAATGCTCTGCAATTTAAAGAACATTAAAGTCATTTCAGTCTTTCAGGTTATTCTGCTAAAAGCAATGAGAGTGTGGAACTGCTAAACTGTTTTCCCGGTCCAAGAAGGACTAACTCCCACAGTCAGATCTGGTTAGGGTTGCTAGCTTAGGTTCATAGTCTGTCATGCACATAAAAATCTTCAATTAGAAGTGCTTCTCTGGGCCTGATGGAAAGTCCCAGGGATAAACTTGTCCATCGGCCTTTATCCTTACTCTGGTGTTTTGTATGTTATCAATTACAAGAACCATGTCATTCCTTCGTAAGTGGACTTCCAGCAGTTCCTCATAGAAAGCACAATTCTTTCTTATTTTGAGCTTGTAAATGACTTCAAATTCCCATTCTTAGACCTCTTGCTCTTTGAAGGGGCGTATCACCAGTCTGTAGGAGTTTAGTTAAAACCATAGCTTAATGTACAACAACTTCATTACTACAAGCTCGCCTAAAATGTCACTGTAGGTTTTTATTGTTATTCCATTAAAAAAATGCACTAGGAATTAATTTGGCCCATGGTGTAACTTGGATATTTATTTTTCGGATTTGGTAGGTCTTGACTAAGAAGAATTAAAGTTTCTGTTTTGCAGTAAAGCCATATTTAGAAGATAGATTCAATATCTTTGCTCTGGTTTCAGTGGAAGTTAATAGCAATTTTGGAGCTAAGCCTCCTTTTAAATTTTTGCTGAACAGCAAAAGATGGACACAGTTCCAGTAAGGCTGATCATAGAATCGTTGCCAATAAAAGATACTTAGAATTAATATCCTGTTTGTTGTTATCCAGTGCTTTTCAAAAACCTGTTCTTTAGAAGTAAAATTATGTAACAGCAGTAACAGTCTCCTGGAGTTTGTACTATTATTTGTGTTTAAAATCGGACAAAACTTGATACCAGATGTTTGAAATTCAGTTTCATTTCTCTTGGTTCCATTGGGCTGCGACTGGTCAGTGACTACAGCTATAACAGGAGTAGTGCCCAGTGTCTAGAAACTACAACTTTGAATGAATTATTTCCTGCTGCTCATGTCAAGTATGCCTGCAAGGCCCCTGATGATGCTCCATCAGCAAAATTTGAGTGCTATACATTTTATTTTATGAAAAGTTAATTACAGTTCAGAATAGCACAGTTACAATGTCTTCTTACTACTTGTATTTCACCTGTTCTGTTACATGTCCAAGATAGTTTTCTGTCATCTGTACCTTGATGGATATCTGAATCCAGAGCTGGATTTCAGTGTCACCATTGTTTTATTCTGCAGCTCTTTCTTAGAGGTGAAATCAGGTACAAAATACTGCTTGCCTCTTAGACTAGTTCTGACTGTTAAGTAAATTTAATATTTACATTTTTTTTTCCTCTGTCTGTAAATTTATTTTGACAGGGGTATGTATGGTCTTTCCTCCTCTTCATTCACTGGGAGTTTTCCTGCTCGCTTTACGGAAGGGTCTAGTCTGTGCATTTTATTAGGATTGCTATAGTGCAAAAAAAAGCAAACAAAAATATTGAATTAACATCATTTAATGTGATTTTGGATAAATGAAATAATAATTGTATTTCACTTTCCTTGAGCTTATTACTGTTTGAATACTTGGATAGGGCTTGAGTTGTTGCTTTTAAAATATCATTTATTTTTTTAAAATTAAAATTATTTTGGTATAATTTGAATTATCTGGGTTAATTTTAAAATATTCTACATAACTACTAAGTTAGTTCAGTCACTGTAGCTAGAAAGAAACTAAGAAATGAAAAAAATTAAACCCTTTATGTTTTTCCTTCTGGTCCCCAACTCTTTGACCATGTTGTCATCTTTCATGCAATTTTACAGTCAGGTTCTTATTTCTAATTAGCATGTTACAGAACTCTGGTCAGAAACAGAACTTCAGGAGTGAGAAGTGATAGTTAATGTCAGACTCAAATACCCTGTAACTACTAAGGAAGCTTTCGAAGAATGTGGTGTGAATTTGCCTTTACCCATGGGTGTTTTCTGACAATACATGGGATGACTTTACTCACATTTTGTGTCATCTTTTAACATATATATAGTAACAAAGTTAAGTATGTAAATCAAAACATGTGTAACAAGAATGTCAGATTTTAGCGCTCATATCTCCTAATAAAGAAAAAGGAAGTTTTGATTTGGGAAGTCTACAGCAATTCAATAATGTGTAGTCATATTGATTCTCCTGTTGTAATTATGTTTAAACATTTTAGAGTATTTTTCTCAATATTTCACACAGATAAAAAGAAAAAATTATAAGATTTGTAGTTAGGAGAATATATTTATCGAAAGTGTTCTACCCTCCTATTACAAATGTGTATTTTGAAGGAGTGCTATTGTTGCCTTTCATTTAGCTGAGATTTCCTGTGGGTCAGAGAAATTTTCAAGCCTTGTATATGTGGCTATATGCCTGAGAGGCTGAGAAGACATTTTTCTTTGAAGGCTGTAGGATATTGTAGCTTTCCTAAATATTAGCATCAGGAATGTAGCAGACTTTTTTTCTCTCTTTCCAGTTTACACAGACATGCACTTGAGTTGATTCTGTCTCTGTATCCCGTGTGTGTTTTCTTAAATCTTCCTTTTTTATAGATTGTTGGAGTGGCTGGGTATGATTTTAGCTGGCCTTGTAACTCGTCACAGTAGTTATAACAGAATGGGAAAACCTTATCAAGAAACGTACAGAACATTTGGAAACACAGTCTCTG
The DNA here is from genome assembly GCA_013399365.1 of Pampusana beccarii. Taxonomy (NCBI): domain Eukaryota; kingdom Metazoa; phylum Chordata; class Aves; order Columbiformes; family Columbidae; genus Pampusana; species Pampusana beccarii. Next base: position 21,842 of record VWYH01004339.1, on the reverse strand, counting down.
TTTTTGTTTATTTTCACAGTGGAACATAACAGTGTACATGCTGTCTGTAGTTCTGTGTACTTGGATTTGTTTTATGGGTAAACAACGAATTATAGTTAGAGAATTGATTGCTTCTGTCATAAAATATAGTTCCTTGATTCGATAGACTTGGAACTCTCAGCAGAGAATGAAAGGACTTGTCCTCTTAACAGAGAGCTCAAGATTAATATGGATTTTGGCAGTGCTAGTGAAGTACTTCATCTAAAAAGGAAAAGTAAAAAGGAAATTAATTTTTTTTGTAAAATCACCTTTTGACCCAGAGCATAAAGTTCTAAACATATCAGTAAAGGATTAATTCTCTTTTCCCAAATACCAGTTGGAAAGAGAGAAAATTCCAGTGGGGTCATTGGAATTAACAACTGTAAACCTGTATAATTGCTTGTTTAAAGCCCAGCTTATCATCAATGATATGAAAATGAGTATGCCTGCTTTATGTTAATGCTCTTCATTGTGTGGGGAACCAGAATGTAGCAGAAAGAGATGGTATCAGTCAGTACCGGAATGCATTAGCAATATGATGAAAGAGACTGTACAAATATTTTAACAGATGAGTTTAGGTTGTACAAATAGTTGTGGAAATTACATTCCAGAAATTAAACTGAAAAAAATTGGGAGAAGATACTTAATGGAGCCTTATGGAAATAATTTTTTTAAAGGTACAGTTGCTGATCTGGCATACATTTTATGTCTCTTGGTGTCTTTTGCTTAAAATAAAAAAAACCTGTGAAGTTATTCAGTATTTGAAACAATTTTTTTCACACCTGGAAGTCATTTCTGTAGAGCAGGCACAGTCTGCAGCATAGATTTCATCAGGTTTCTATATGACTGTGAGACACTGATAAGGAAAGGTGATTCAATTTTTCCAGTCTCTTTGTTGCAGATTGCATTTTTTTGAATTCATGAATATGTAAAGTTATCTTACTGAAATTATCCTAGAATAGGTCCAAGGAGACTCACTGAGTAATTATTTCTCCTGCTAGAATCTTTCATTGTGGCTTTAGCTTGTGCAGCTAGTTCTTTAATACCTGACTTCGTTTTCATATTCTCTATGTCCCAGATCTCATGACAAAAGCCATAAAAATGACTGCAGATGTGGAGAGCTATCAGCATCAGTGAACTACTTGGTCAGCCTCCTGCCCTCAGGCAAATTTGAAAGGAAACTTGTAACTAGTAGTCACTAAGAAGAGGAAAGTTTGGGGTACTTTGGTTGTATTTAGGAGAGTGTTAACTTGGGAGATGGCCACAGGGATGCTAAGAAACTGACTTTTCCTGAATCAAGTTAATCCAGCCTAATACAAGACCAGCCTATTTGTTACTGTTCAAGAGAGTGATGAGGGAAGTCAGGAGGGGGGATGAATTGCAGAATAAGAGTTATATGTAATATGAAATTATTTATACAGCTTTTTTTTTTTTTCTTTTAATGAAGAAATCTTTACCAGAAAGCTTTACATAATCTGCCATGTTGTTCAGTAGAAGTGGTGCAGGGATTACTATACCACAGAATTTAAGGTAGTAGTCTTTATGTCCCAAAATGCAGTAAGGACAACCCATAAGGTGTTTTTTGTGAGAACTGATAGAGACGAATACACTTCTCCAGAGTATGAATCAGAATTTTTAAATGAGGCTCCTGCTCATGGTCTTTTGGGGTGACCATTTTTTCCTCTGAGAAGGTGTAGGAGCCAGGGAAGTTTATCCTTTTAACTTGAGATGCTAACTCACTTTCCTGGATTGTGTTTTATAAATTCCCCTGGCAGTCAGCCTCGGCCTCAAGAAACTGAAGCTGTCACCAGTTCCCTTTGGGGGTGACAACACTGCAAAGATTGTTCCATGCTGCTCTTGGATATCAGAAGACGACTATGTCTCAAAGATGTGGAAATCTATAGGAATACCCATTGTATATACATACTTTATAGCGGTACTTTAAAAGTTTCAGTTGTGATTGCTGGAAGATTAGTCTTGGAAAAAAAAATGCTGACATTGATGTACATTCTTCTTCACGTTCAAGCTCAAACGTTTCATAGAGGGTTATTTTCCTCTCTTTAATCTTTGCTGAGTGAAATAGATCTAGGATTGTTTAAAGCTCACTCACTACAGAATGGAAAACGAATGTGACATTGCAGCAATACTTGCGATAGTTTTGAATCCCCATGCCTTGCATCTTATCAAGTTACATTTTTTTAGTAATTTTAAAATCTGCAATGGAGTAGAAATATGTACATAATATAATACTAAAAATAAAATATTTGCATCTTTCTATTTAGTACCAAGATTAAAACATATATTTAGGGAATCAAATATAAATGATAACCAGAAGCAAACGCTAATACAGGCATTTGGATTGTTTGAACTAATAACATTTTTTTCCACAAAGCCATGATTTAAGGCTATCGTAACGGAAAGACATTCAAAGCTCTTGAAAGACACTTAAGGAAATTTTATATGTCAACTTGACAATACTCTTGCCTAAAGGTTATAATGTACAGGCATTAGGAAGAGGATTTTATTTTCAAAAGGGCATGAAAGAGAAAATATTACCTAACTGCAGAACACAGCCTGGAGTTGTAGTTATGGGGAGAAAAAAAATCTTGCATTAAAATGCAGGCAAAAAGAAACACTTTAAGGATAGAGGGCATTCAGGAAGGTCACTGATGATAATATAATCTAGTATAACTAATAGAATATGTTATCGAACCTACTAAAATAGATAATCCAGTGGCATTCCATTCAGTAAAAAAGCAAAAGAAAGGATTGATACTTAAAAAATAAGAATGGAAACTAAATCCATTAATGTGCAATATTGCAAATATTAAGAAGGATTTTTTTAATAAAGCAGTAGCATAAAAACAGGGCCCCTTTCTTATGTGCACACATTGGTATATTTTTTCTAATTAACAAACTACTTCTGATGGTGGGGCCTTTGTTTGCTATGATTAGCATTTGGTGCAGTGCACATAGGAAAGCTCATGATTTCAGCATGTTCGTAGGTTCCTTCCCATCCATTTTCCTGACAGCATGTGTCTGGCATTTGTGTTGTCCTGTTAAGCAGATCCATGGTTCATATATATCTTTATATCTGGTGCAAAGATCTTGTCTGTAAACTTGGCTTTGTTTAACAACATAAATAATTTTATTTGTTATATTTCTTTTTTTTTTTCCCCCCGTATTATTTGCACTTGCTCATACACCCTTACCTTGCCCAGGGTGCACACACTTTGTGATGTTTTGAGTGATACCATGATTAATAGAGATGATTTCTGTTATAGGGCATGCAAAGAATTAGTCTTCAGTACTTTATGAAGTTTGTGTATTCTAGGAGTTCCAGGAACCCTTACACAGATCTTCTGCTCACATCAGCAGGAGGTTTATATATACACTTTAGTAGAAAATCAGATCCTAACTTTATTCATGATTAGTAACTTTACTGATGAACTGGAAAAAGACCTATTTAGCTGAAAATTCTCTCACCTGTTGCTAAGGAAACAAAAGGAGAATACAAACATACATTGCAGCTTGTGGGTTAAGTTCCTCAAATAGAAAAGTGGGGTATTTAAAAATAAAAGTAAGAATTCAGTGATGAGCTATTAGATTCTTTTCCTCACGGGAGAAACATAAGTGTGGCTACTTGGAAAATACCTTTGCTAACAGGACACAGTGATAAAATACATTGTTCTGCTTGTACTTCACAGTTACGGAGTGGGAAGAGATTTGGTATTTCTTTTGAAAAATCCATTCATTGTTTTATCATGAGTCATTACTTTCTATCAGTTCAGACTGCATGCAAGGTAACAGAAAGGCCGAAAATAATTTTGAGATTAGGTGAGAAAATTTTTAATGTATTTCATAGGCAGCTTCTTATATGTCTTTCTGTAGCTATAGCTAAGGGAAAACCATATTGCAGGAGCTTCTTCATTACAAACTGCTGAATGACAAATGTTTTTTATCTTCTACTGAATTTTGTTTTGAGCATAATAAGCTTTTGGAGGAAGAAGAGTGTCGTGACCATAAAACAGAGGAGTGGGTTTGCAAATGAGGAGGTTAATTTCAAACAGAAAATTGGAAATGGAGGGAAATGATGTTGATTACTGTTTTCCTTCCTTGTATAATAACTAGGTCTCAGAGCACCTTCATACTGTGTTTAATTAACTTCATTCATCTATTAGCAACTCTCCTGTTTATTATTGCTTAGAAACTTTTCTGCTTCACTGGAGTCATGTTAATGCAAATAAGCATTGCAGCATCTGCAGATGAAGACTCTTGGCTTTTTACTTCAAAAATAAGAAGATTATCTCTTGCTAAGTTTTTTCCAGGTAATGATAAATATTTGTTTTAAAGTTCTACTAAGCCCCCTGTAAAATGCACATTCATGTAGAGGACCTCTATTCCCGATCTCTTTTTAGGCGAGATACACACTACTTGTACTAAAATATTTGTTTAGAAAGCTTGATTAATTTGCTATTAAAAGGGGAATGATCCTCTAATTTTTTATTTTTAGTATCGCTTTGCAGCACATATGAGATTATTCTGGGACATCGTTGATTTCGTTGTCTGTGCAATGAAGGTGACTCAACATTCCTTTACAGCTCTAGTGGGATGTTGTGTGGTTAAAATCAGGAGTGGGTTTATCAGTACAGATGAGGGCTGCGTGATGAGAAAGTGGTTGTGTGCCTGTGCAGCCCTGTAGCCAGATGAAAGCTAGTTCCTCTTCTCAAAGTACGTGCTGATCTCTTAATTACATAAACTTTCTTGAGCAATATCTAGAACAGCTTATGATTTGTGGAGATATTCCGATCCATTTCTCCTCCCATCACTGTGGTTGCCCTGCAGACCCATTACAAGTTAAACATTCAAACTTTACATGCTGCTGAATTGTGATTGGATTAATTTTCATTTTTGTAATTATTTGTTTGCCGCGATGTGTGAGTAACAATAACAAATCTTGATCTCTTTAATGGTAGCAGGTTTTTGTTTATGGAAAGTTATTCACTACTTACTGTTTCTATATTCAGTCTAATTGAGATTAAGGACTTTGTAATTACCATTCCCACTAGATTATTCAGGCTAATGGTTTATAGGCAATTTAAGCCTTAGATTTGTAGCTTAAACAAGAAATTATTTAATGTGATCTGCATAATGTGGCAGTCTTTCGAGGAGCTTTCCTACAAACCATTTTTACAAGCACATACTGACAACTGACATCTGCAAATGTTTTTCAAGGCTGCGTGGTCCAATTAATTTGCTAGTATTTTGGCCTCTATTTTAGTGAGTTTGTGTTGCTGTAGAAAATGGGACCTATTGCATAAACAAATACTATTAACATAGGTTTTAGTCTTTAAAATTATTATTGATGAAATACAGTTGCAAAGTTTAATATTTCAGTCACTAAGGTCACAGCAGGCTTCTGTAAGTGAACTGTTTCAGAAGGCTGTTGCAGAAATGCTTTGCATTCTGCTCTGCTCATGAAGATGTATTTTTCAAACAGTTTCACATGTGATTACTAGTTTTTCTGCTAGACACTGGATAAAGTGTCGTTAAAATAATATTTGTGATGGAATTGTCCCCAAACTGTGTCTAATTTTGTTCTGTTCTTGAGTTAATTTTTTTCTCCCTCTGCATGCGTCAATACAGTTTGAAAAGATTATACTTTAGGCAAATACAGATTCTTTGCATGAATTATTCGGCTTTACATTTTCTTTTGTCACTTTAATGCCAATCCTATTTATGGATGCTTTTTTCTTTTCCACAGTAGATAGTGGTATATTTAAATATTTTATGGGTGCTATTGTTATCCTGCCATGAAGTGATCAGTGTTCCATATAACTTTGAAAGAGTATTTTCTGCAGAATCTTCCAACCTTTGGTGTTTCTTTGTATAATTCTAATATACAAAATAGTTATAAATTTAGTGACAGTGGCTGTAAGACAAAGTTGATTGTGGTTGTACTTTGTTCTCTATTTTTTTCTTGTTAATCATGCTGAGCTGAAACTTCTGTGTCATTGTACTGAGTAGTTCAAATAAATAGGTACATTTAAGAATTAGGATACTGTTTAAATGTGATATATAAAGTATATTAACTTTTCTTTCAGCAGCAAACCCAAAAATCCTAACTGGAAGTCCAGTGAAGAGAAAGAGTTTCTAATGAGGAGTTCCTTAGGGAGATGTAAAACAGTAGTTGGTAAACTATTCAGTTTTTGTGAAGATGGCAACATTTTACTGTATACCTCTCTTAGCTTCAGTTATCCCTCCGTATTTAAAGTGAGATTCTCTTAAATTGTCCCTTTCTGGACAGTGGGTTTATTTCAAGGTGAAATAGGTTGTATTTGATATCACAAGTGACATTTTATGTGTGTGTAACATTGTCAAAAAGAATCATCTTTCATCTATAATGTTAGTATGATAAAATTGCAAGAATGCTTGTTTTAATAGTATAGTTACCGAATACTTGTTGAAACAAGTGCAATAATGCACTATGACAGCTTCTGATGTAAATATTGATTAATCCCATTTCTCACTTCCTGCTGGGAATATACTGGAACCCCTAGCATTTCTTATTTTTTATTTTTCTGGAGGGGAACTGTGCCATGAAAACATTGGGCAGTGTAACTGTGTTTATAAAAATGACTGTGAAATTTATTGGAATCGATGGATTAACCAAAGATAAAATGAAATACTTCTTTATATGACTTTTGCACTTGTACACAAGTGCTTAGGAAAACAAAGTCTGTTCAGTTAGCACTTTTTTTTTTTTTCCTAAGCTAGGCCCATTATCTTCCATGTTAAGAAAAATAACACATAAATGAAAAATAATGACTTAGCATTTACCTAAGACATTGTGTCTGTAACACAAAAGGTCCTCTTTTCTATTGGTTGCAGTTTTTTCTTTTTCTGTTCACTCCCTTCTTCCCCCTAAAGGGAGATTATTTCTGTTTCCCATGTCTATACATGAATCAGACTGGGCTCTGCTTTACTGTGAAGTCTGTCCTGCAGTAACGTTCAGGTAGTCTAACTGATTAAATGAAATATTTTAAGAATTCACAGTATGGTAATTAATTTTTACAAAGCAACATACTAAATATTGCTTGATAGTTGCTGTCACTGCAATATTGTGAGAGCAAATTGATTTCTTTGGTGATGTCCCTTTCCTCAGTACATTGATCTTATTTTTTCTGCCTTCCTCTTTTGCTAATGTATGTATAAACTGTCCCGGTTTAAGCTTGTGCATTCATTCTGAGGCCAAAAAGAAGCTGAGGGAAATTAAGCGATAGGGAGGGTCTGGAACTGGAGGCTCCTGAGCCCTACCCGTGACCTGTCATTCTTGCTTTTTAATTTCCTAAAATGTTTCAGGTAGGGTGAGGACCAAAATAATTTTAAACATCTAGATCTTACAATACATTTAATATCTTTTCTGTTATAGGTTTTTTTCTTAAGATTGCCCTCTGTATTTCTTTATCTCCTAACGCAGAGTATGTCTACAGAGTGATTTTGCCCTGGGATAGAAGGTTGGTAAAAAGTCTTTATGCTTGCTGGATATAGAAGAGGCAGGAGACACGATAGCTTGGTGATGAAGACTGCTTTATATACAGGAAAAAATGTAGTGCAGATGGAGCTGTCTGGGGAGACTATGTGGGGTCCTCAGCCGTGATCCAATAACTGCTGTTCATCTAAATGACTAAAGCAGCACTGTTGCCCTGGCATTTAATGAGTGATTCAGATATCCTGCCTCTGGGCTTTTTATCACTGCAGAGCAGTTTGTTGGTCTCTGTATGGCAGGAGTGCATTTCACCCTTTGATAGCTGTCTAGATGCTTTCATGTACTTTGAGGTTAAAACTGGTGGTGGGGATTGTTGCTTGAGAAATTATGCATTATTATTTCAGTTAGGTTCAGTGAAGTTCTTGGTGAAAGGTTTGCTCAAGGGACTATTTACATGGCTGCTGCTTTCTTTTAAGCTGAAGAAACAGTGCCACTGAGAAAAAAGAACCTTCTATAAGAAGGTACAAAAGCTGATGATGTCTGTGTTACCAGCTGCTCTTGGTCAGGTTTTATTTATTACTAACAATGAATTGTTTTTTCATGAAGCTGAGTGACAAAGAAATGACTCCTGAGGACAAGGAATGAAAATGTGGTTATATGAATTGAATATAAACAAACAAGTTAATCCATTTGTTACTCTTTGTCATTTTAGAGGAAAACTTCTTACTAACATTTTATGGCCTACAAAATCAGGTTTTGGATTTTCATTCCAATTCAGAACAGCCAGAGTCCTAAAAGTTCCTAATAATAATGCTTCTAGGTTTTATTTTATTAGCTTCTAAATCTATGTAAAATAAACACAAACTGAATTTTAGGTATTCTCTGGTTTTTATTTTGCCCACTGGTGGTGGGATTTTCACAGTAGAATTTCTTTAGTATCCAACAGTGGGCAAAAAAAGAAATTCTACTGTGAAAATCTTGGCCTAGAACTAAACAGGTGTTCCTTGGCCTTGAAAGAAAGGTGTTTTTTCCTGTCAAGAAACATGCAATGAACTATTAGCATTTCTAGGGAAACACAAGGAATAAAATACCCCGGCAATAAATATTCTCTATTTACGTATTGTATGTGTATTTCATGGTATTTTATTACAAAAAACCCTACCTTGATTCTTGCCTTTAAAAAGGAATGGTGGGACATTCTCTTTGATTTTAATCTTAGCAGCAGTGTGAACGCTGAGTGTTTCTGGCAGTTGTGTTCTTTGTGTGACAGGTCTGTGGATTAAAATAGCCAATTAAGCGGAGAGGTGGTTTTAGTTGACTTTTTTCTTTGCATGAATCCAATTTTAAAAATACAGTGCTTTTCCAAATGTCATTTACTGATTAGTGCCTTGTTACGTTAAGATCACTGTGGCATGTACTTGCTGTTCCTATTGAATACAAATATATTAGAACTGAATAAAATGGCAACTGGTTTATAGCAACTTAGTAAATATATGCATTATGTAAAATGCAGTTTGTTGCATAGTAGAAGTGAAGCTGTAGAGACAGGTACTATAGATTGTGCCATATTAAATTCAAACAGATTAAATACAATAAGCATGATATGGGGAAAAAATAATTGTATGTGTAATAGTTCTAATTACAGGACTAAGATACTGAAGGTAAACCTGAGAATCTCTGTTTAAGTTCGCTTTCCAGTGTAGCAGATCAGGCTGAGGATCCTCAGCTGGCACACTTTCATGTAGCTCAGATGTCAGTGATTGTCACAGCTTTCATATCAACTTGCATAAATTACAGTGTTTATTTTTTATCTTTTAAATTGTTTATCAGTGTTCATAACCCAATTAAGTGAAGCTACAACTGTACTTCATTTGATAAACATTTTTCTGGTAATTAATTTTTTAATTTTATATCAGAATGACTGAAAAGAATTTTAGTAATTTTCAGTTTATTTCTGCTCTCCTGGAATCGGAATCTAACAATGAAAATGAAAGCTTTGCCCTTTTCAACTAAAACCCACTAGTTTACAATTGAAGGCCCTTTACAGTTCATCCTAGTTCAATTGACTTGGTATATTAATATCAAAACTGAAAAGCAAAGTATTTAAAAATAATTTGAAACTTCATTACTTATCTATTAAGGGTTAAATAAGGAAACAAAAGGATATCGAGAAGAAAATTTTTTGACTATTTAAATAATAATGCTATCCATTTTAAGCATGAAAAAAATGTGATTAAAACCTATATTGTAAAATGTCTGTCATGCATATTGAACAAGCAGTGGAGGAAGCCAATGATTTTGTGATGCCTAGATGAAAGGAACAATTATGAATAATGAACAATTCTTTTTTTTTTTTTTTAGAAATATTTGTATATGAAAACAAAGTTTTGAAAATAAGAATAGGAACAGGAAAATCTTGCAAAAAATCCTTGATAATATATTCTTTATCCAGAAGCCTTACAACAGATAGTCAAGTCTAATTATGGAAAGTTATTTATATTTATCAAATAAATGACGATCAATCCACAAGAAATCCAAGAGAAATCATTAAAATCGTCCAAGAGAAATCATTAAAAATCAACTGCAGCAAGATCTAAATGAGCTAAAGTTTAGATGACTGCCTCAGCACATGCCTTATGTCAGTCTTGTTACTATGGTATAACATGTTGACATTGAGATGTGTAATAGTTATTGCTTGTTCCAACTGTTGTGTTGATGTCAGAAGTAACATTTTAGATTCTTCTATATTGGTAGCTATTCTGTATGTTGAAAGTGTAGGTTTATAGGATAATTTAGGTTGGAAGCAGCCTTGAGAGATTTCTTGCACAGCCTTGTGCTTAAGGCAGAGTGAGCTAAGACTTCAGATTACTCAGGGCTTTATTTGGTTGAGGCTTGAAAACTTGCAAGGGTGGAGATTGCATATCTTCCCTGCACAACCTGCTTCACTGCCTGCCAGCTCTCATGGTTAGAGCTTCTCCTTCGATCCAATCTGAATATTTCTTCTTTCAAGTTATCAGTGTGGGCACTCATCCTCACACCATACACCACTTTGAAGAGCCTGGCTCTTTTCCATAAACCCCTAGTGAGTACTGAAGGATTGCTATCTGGTTCCCACTGAAACTTGGTTCCCTCTGAAACTTTCCTTCTTTTAGTCTGAATAAGACAAATTTCAGGCAAACCAGTTTGTGCTCTACTTTTTTTTTTTTTAATTCTTTCCTGTTGCTGTAATAAGTCTCTGAAAACTTGTTTACAGTAGTGGTAGTTAAAATTATTACTGTATCAATGGTTATTACTTTTAATGATTATTACGTATTATTCATGTGTAACAGTATTCTTAGAATCTGGGTTGATTGCAGTTCCTATGTGATATTGATAACTTTTATAGGTGTATCTTCTGAAAGGAGAGTCAATTCCAAATTAACAAATCAAGAAGTTACCTTTTACTATTCCAGTTCATGTGTGTATGTGGCTTAGAGTATTCCACTCTCTTTCTTTTTAGTAATGCTTTCAAGTAGTATAATAAACTCATTTTGTGCCATATGATGGCCAAGTTTATGTCAAGTATTACAGGAGATAAACAAAAAAACCCTATGTCCAGAATGGGAAGTGGGAGATGTTGACTTTTGATAATAAGAGTTATACTTTTCTTATTCCTTGTAATATAGTAGCAAGCAGATAAAGTTAATTCTGAAACTTCAACAAAATTAACGTATTTGGTTTTCTTATTAAGATTAGAAATGAAACCAAAAAAATACTCTTTGAATTTGTACACTGATGTGGTCTCTACCTAGAGAGCTTTGAAAGGAGGTAGCTGTTTATATATATCTCAGCTTTGCTTGTAGTTCAGTTATTAATTTGTTTCTGATTCTTCTGAATTACAGAGATTTGTTTGGGGGCATGGCGGGGGGATGTGGAAATTCCCCTAAGGGATTTGGAACTATTCTTTTAGGATATATCAACACGTGCCTTTGTCATTTTTCAAAATATATTGCTGTATATAGATTGCAGAAAATAATCCTTTTCTGCAGTGTCTTTTAGATATTTCAGAGCATGTTGCAGTTAAGCCACAGTACATTCCTTTAAAGCAGTTGGTATTATGTGTATTTTGGAGACAAGTTTCATAAGAAGTGAATGGGAGGATAAGAAATAAAGACACAGGTTTTTTCTGCACTTCTGTTTTTTTGGGCACAGGAGAGGTTTGGGGAGACAGGAGGAATTCACAGACTGTATCTTCGTTCCTGGGGGAGGTTTGTAACCGTGAATCATGAAGCTCAGCAATTAGTGAGGCTTTTGTATAAACTATATGGTAATGAACAGTTCGGAACAGTTAGCGGACCATTAAGTCCTAGGAAGTGTCTGGTACAAGCTGCTTGATCACTTTGTTTCTGTAGTTAAAGGAGAGAAATACAGACTTCCAGGAGTCTCATCCCTTCCTACATCTCTCTTTAGCCTGTAGACAGAACCTAGACAAGTGGCCTATAAGGGAAGCCTGGAATTTTAAATGACTGAAGTTAGTTGAGATGAATTGGATGCCCAGCTGCTCCTTTTCTAGTATGGGCAAGAGCACACATAGGACAAGGTGAAGGTGCTGAACCATGACCATACTTGGGAAGTACAAGGCTGAGTATTTTGTGTTGCATCTGAATTAGGGCAAACTCCAAAACGTTACAATAAGAAAAGCAAACACCTTAAGGCAGACCCTTGGTTTCTGTAGGTCATATTCTCATCTTGCAAACTATCTATAAAACTGGACTAAGGATTTTAATGAGGGCGTAATATGCTTATGATATTCAAGTGCTCCTATAGCTGTGTCATCCTTGTTGTTTGATGAGGCCTCTGCTGAAGATCAGGTGCAGAATCTGTGGTGTTGAATGTTGGAGTGGCCCTTTGAGGAATCCAGCTATAGCAGTGTAACCATCATTACTTCATAATACAAAGTACACAGGATTAGAGATGAGTCACACTCAGGACTATTTAGTGAAACTGGTGACTATTAGAGAAACAAAACACTTTAACTGCTATTTTTATTAATTCTTCAGAAATTGCCCTGTGTCAGGGGTAGCCTAAGCCTCCTTCAGGACTTCAAATGTGGCTTGATACAGAAAGTAGAGAAGGCAGAGAACTGTAAGGACTTCCAGATCAAGCTAGAGTTTAGCAAAGATAAATCCAAAAGTCACAATGTAACAGGATACAAACAAGTCCCTCTTCTTGGCTGTCAGAGGACCAGCTCCCAGCTCTCAAGGTGACCTGAGCCTGAACAATTTCTTGTCCTGGTATTAATTTTAGACTGTAGATCACTTGGATGTAGAGTGTCTTTTAGTACTTCCCAGAATGTAGTCTGACTGCTTATTTTGAAATTAAATACTGGCTCCTTAAACTTCCTGTAGGGATTTTGAGCTAACAGATAACAGGAAAATATTATAAATTTTATGATCCTGACTGTAAAGCAAGACATGCTTGTTAGTGGTAATAATTTGGTAATATGATTTTCCAGCTTTCCTAAGTGAAGGGAACAGTGGCTTTTCAAAAAATTGAAAACAAAAACTTTATTGTTTGGGAGTTATTTTGGAGAGATGAAGGGCGAAGTTAATGGTTAGATGCATTTGAATGCTTAAGAAATAACTTTTACCGATCTTTGATTATTATGTGGAAGGTGGTATGTTTTGTGCTTTAGTAGGTGGGAGATATACTTTAAACCTTCATTTTTTGTTGTTTTGTCATTTTTCCTGTTTCTAGTTTTTGAAGTTTGAATTTTATGAAAAGCCAGAGAAAAAATAAACCGCTATGTATTTTTTCCTGAAGAATTACAATGGTGGTTTTCAAGCTTTTTTGGTACATGTGAAACTGCAGTAGCTACACAACAATGGATAGTTGCATTGTAGTTAGCCTGCAATTTTCTGATGGAAAATATTTTACATGGTAGTTTTTCAAACTGCAAGATGAGAGCTAATATTTTCTATATGTATACCCACGCGCAAACACACACAGGTATGTATTTATACAAGCTCAATTGAAAAAGGATAATTTAAAAAGATTCAGAAATACTTTAATAAGACCGAATTTTGTGTGCTCTGTATGAGTACAGCCATCCTGTCTGGCAAAATATAAAATTCTCGCAGACTTTTAGAGGGAACCCCTCTTTTCTTGCTGTCCTGCCCACTTCTTTCCCTAGGAATGTACCAGTAGTCTCTCGGTGACAAGCGGCAGTAGCTCGCTCTCCATCTCCCCAGCAGTGCCAGCACCCCTGACTGCCTCATGGCCTCAGAAACAGACACTGCCTGAAACCAGTTTTGTCTTCTGTTGAACACATGTCATGACCTTTTCATTTTCCTATGAGTGAAGTGGGACTGCTAAGATGATTCTTCCTATTGTCAGAGACATTTTGTTATTATTTGTATTATTTATGCTTTTTTTCTGAAACAGCTCTGTGTTCTGTTTGGAGAAATTACTGTCAGACACAAAGGTGTAACAGATATTTGGTATTTATACTTTTAATTAATTCCAGGAAACAATGAGACTAAGCTGCATAAGTTCAAAAAGAGGCTGTAGTCCTGCTTGTGACACAGAAATCTAGTGCTGTCAGTGAAATTCTGACTGTGGGTATGTGAGCGAGGATTAGTGGAGCTGAAATGTTCAATGAAGTAAATAGAGCAATGCAAATCTCAAGGGCTTCTGAAATACAGATTATGTAAGCAAGATTTTGAAAATGTACATTACATTGCTTCTTCCTGACACACCATCCACAATACCTCTCTTTCTCTCTTACACTTCTAAAAATCAACTTGAGACCACCTCTAGTTTGAACCCAGCATGGTTTCAAGAAGAGTGAAACTTTGTCAGTGATACAGGAAAAACCTCTTTCCATGGAAAAGGCCCTAATGGGAAAACTAATAATAGCATATTCCCTGAGGAAAGCTGCCACCTTAAACTGTGTGTCCCTACAGGAGATAAAGTGAACAACTGCAATATTCGTAGTATAAAATGTGTGTATGTGTATGGTGACATGACACGATGCTTTGTGACAGCTCATTTTATTTTGGGTCCTTCACATGACAGATAAAATGATTTCTGTAATTATTCTTAGGTATAAGACCCAAAGTCAATTCTGTTAATGCATGTACTTGGACTGTTTGGCATAAAATACGTTTAGATATCTCATTTAAACACCCCTCTGGAAAAAAACTCTGGAAATAGAAGTGATTGAGTGGATGAGCTACAATTGTATTGCTTCTAGGCCCAGGAAAATGGCAAGTATAGCTGGCTGATTTTCATTTCAAATGTTTCTTTTGCAGTGAAATTTCAACCCAAGGCTTACATAACCAGACTTGCTTTTCTTGTAGCTAAATTAGCTCTTGTTTTACTTCCAAGTTAAATTAAGATCATTGCCATTTTATGCTAAGGAGTAGGAGAAAATTTAAATACATACTTGCTTTAGAACAGAAATGTACATTAACCATATCAGTGATAAAATACTACTTGTCACTTTATCACTGCTTATTATTAGGAATAGGTGAGTTATATAATTAGACATACTGTTGAGGAAATTATTATATATATAACTATGCCTTATTTTAAAATAATTGTTAGGTTTATAATTTGATGAGAATGTAGAATATTTTTTAAAATACCTAATATAATTAGTACATTAAGGAAAATATATATGTGGTCCTCTAAAGCTTGATGAGACTTTGTTATGTAGCAATAATGCAGTTTTTATTATCCATTTAGAGAAAATTCTGCTCAACTTTGGTGATTTTTTTTTTCTCTTTGTGAACATTGTGTGACTCTTGTTATGCATTTTGAGGTCTCCAGCTGGGCTAGGTTGCATTTATTCCAGGACTGAAGTCAGGTGGTGTGTTTCCAGGATTACTGAATGGTTGAACCTGCCTCAATGATATATAGGGTCTACAGAAAAACAGTTTTGCAACTTACATGCTTAAAAGAGAGGGAATATGTCCAAAAAAATTTACTGAGTCATCTGTCAAAGGTGCCAGTACAGCAAATGGCTTTATTTTTCAGGAAAGCAGAGAGAGATGGAAGTACATGAGGGGAGAGGTTTTTTATTGTTTTCTAGGAAAATTACTTTATGAGTTACTTTTGTGAAGAATGTAATTTGCCTGAGATACAGCAGGAATAGTATGAAAAACACTAGGAGAAATGCATTCCTGATTTAAGTCTGTATAAAATGATGCAGTTCTATCAGAACCAGAAGTCTTATCAGGACCTCCACAAGTATCACTAGATATGGATGTGATTGGATTTGTTTGATAATGTTACATGTAACTCTTGAAAGATTTACTGGAAGGAAAAACTGGAAATTGAGAGGGAGAGATTTTTACTTCTTAATGAACTGTTCATGTAATAACAAGTTACCATTTTTGCTCTGATTTGTCTCTGCTCAGGCATATCTTCTTCTAGTTTACCAGAATGATGGGTGGGATTAGATGTAATCCGTATGCTTGAGACTAAAAGATCTTAAAGTTTATAAGCGAAGGTAACACATAGGTCAGATCACATCGAGACTGGACACTTGGGGAGAGTTAAAAAGCTATTGGTCAGTAGTATACTTCGAACTTTCTGTTACCTGTAGCTTGTTTTTGGAAGGGTAGGGCACACTTTGTTATAGAAAGATCTGGTTTGTTTAAAGCATGTCATTATTAAGGTACTGCTTTTGGTCTCTTACTGCTTTGCATCAAAGTGGTCACATTCAGATATTCCAAGCAGATACACTGGGCTTTGCAAAATTCAGGTAAAATGGAGCTTAAATTCATAGTATCCTGTTTTCATTTGGAAATCAACAACTTGATAGATGAAATATAGCAAACATATATATTTGCAAAAATTCCCTCCTTTCCAGTATTTGGTTAGTTTAAGAGTGGTTTGCTATTTAGAATCTTTAAATAAGGTGAGTACAGTTTCTGACATGGACATTGGCAGCCCTGGGGCTGTACCCACAGCAGGGTAGTAAAGAAAATATAGTGTTCCTTCCCCTTTGTAATGCTGTGGCAGCTCTCCAGTTCCAAAAGATTTCTGTTTACTGTAGCTGTTGGACAGGTATGGATTCTTTACTAATGCATATGACAGCTAGGATCAGTTATGATAATATCTTCGAAGTGTGAAAACATTCTTTGTAACTGGATTAAGAATATTAATTCATGATACACAGAGAACCAGACAGCCATGGATTAAATAGTATGGTTGGTTTGTTTCTCATTGTGTGGGCCAAATTAGAAATTATGTCTGAGGGAAACTGTGCATAAGGTACATTTTAACTACATAGAGATATAAACAACACCTGTTTCTTAGGATTATTTCTTCAGCCTTGGTCTGTGTGGTTTCTCTGGCCTTCAGTATTCATCAGTAGCCTGCTATCAGTCATGACTGTGAAGTATCAAGAATTTGATTTTTATAAAATATTATAATTCCCTTGTCTCTTTTATTCTATTTTCACTTGCAGCTTCAAACAGAATTTCAGTGCATTTCACAGGAAGAATAACAGACCTAGTGTCAGAGAAGAAAGATCTACAGAATCTAAAAATAATTTTATATGGAATGGAAGAAAAGGCCAGTTGAGTGAAACCAGGACTAGGTGTCGTACATGAGAACCATGTCTGAGACATTAGCAATGGTCTGAGAAAACAAGAGAAGATGGAGAACTTGAAGCCGGTAAGGAGAAACAGCAAGCTACCTTTATTGTTAATCGAATTCCTGTATTCTTAATCTAACTAAAGGTTTTAAAAGTGGATTATTCAGGATGTTTTGTCTTGTTTGCTATAGACAATGTTTCGTCTAGGGCAACAGACTCTCAGAAAGCTTAGCTTTAAAAAAAAAATATTTGGTTGAGTTGCCTATTTACAGTAACTTAAGGTTTTTCAGAGGATGTGATGAAGTCTGAACTTCTTCCTGAGTCAGCTGAGGCTTTAAAACATCTTGAGCCTGATCAGTCAGTGTATCAATGGAACCAAGCAGATACAGTGCAGAAGAGAACTAGGCCCTTAATTTATTTAATATTTTGTCTGAGTGTAAGTGTATATAGAAGTCTGTTGTGTATGGTAAACACTAACTTCATAACTGTTGAAACAGTAAATTTAGCATCATCAGTAGACTGCTGCAGAAGGTCATAAAGGTATTGGTGCATTTATTCTGTCCATCTGATTTAGACTAAAATTTTACACATGTAAGTAATTAATTGCGAGATGTAATGCACTGATTTACTTACAGGACTGCTTTCTTCCCCATGTCTGTGATGGAAGCCTTGAAAATCTACTAGTGAACATCTTCTGATACCTTTAATCTGTACCATCTGTTGCCTAATCTAAGATCTGATGCCAAAAGCAATATCTGCCTTAAACTTGAAACTGGGAGTTGATCAACTCTACCAGTTTTTTCACATCAAATTATCTGGATATAGGCCCCAATTCACTCTATCTGTGATTCAGATATACGCTCATCTCCTGCATGCTAAAGCAGCTGGAAAAACAAAACCACACACCAGCAACCCCCCTAAACCACCACTCAGTTCACAAGATTTTTTTTTTTCCTATGGATCTGTGTAATAATTTAGTAGAGCACTGGAACAGGCTCCCCAGGGAGGTGGTCAGAGCCCCAAGCCTGTCAGTATTCAAGAAGAGACTGGACAACGTCCTCAGACACATGGGGTGGACTGTGGGGCTGCCCTGTGCAGGGACAGGACTTGGACTCAGTGTTCATTGTGGGTCCCTCCTATGATTCTATGAATTATCATTGTTTATTATTATAAAAATACCTCATCAGTGAATTGGACTTGATAATGGAAATTTATATAAATGTTTTGTGGAGGACTCATCTTTTATATTTAAGGAAGAAAAAACAATTGAGTGTGCCTGCATGTGAGGGGTGAAAGATCTACAGTCCGCTGAAATTAGATGTCACTCTCAGTTACTATCAATCCTCATAGCTCATTGTCACAATGCAGAAGAACATATTTTTCTGAATTACAGAGTCTTACAGTATAGCCATACACTGACACTGTTTTCACACTAGCATTAATGTACAATATTTATAAAACAATCGTGTTGCTGGAAAATAACTGCTTCAGTAATCGAAGTGATGGAATCATGTTCTGAACGCACTGTATGCTTTCTTAAAGTAATTGCAGACTGTATACATATTTTTCTGTCAAAATTAATGTATTTACAAAAGTTGAATTGTTTAATCTTCCTCCAGACTAGGAAGAGAACCATAAAATTTGAAGTTCACAAAGACAACAGTCAGCAAGCTAGCTGAATTATAGATTAAGAGCTGTTCTGTGGCAAGTAAACTGAGGCTTTCGTACATTGAGCTGCTTATGTGAAGATGCTGTGACACATTGCTTCAAGTAAGTGGAAATTATGTTGTCTTAATTGAATGAAACCTCAAATAATTAATCTTACAAAATAGTATTAAAAATGAAATATTTATTACTGTTTCACTACTTTAGCTAAAGTATTCCATTCTATTGCAGACCATTTTTTTTTTCTGGTTTGATCAACATTCCTGTATTTTACTGTCACTCTGTGATCTCTAATGCTGTATATTGTAGTTGTATCGTCAAACAAAATCTGTAGCTGATAATGTGAAGCACTTTTGCTTGCTAAGAAATCTCTATTTCCTTGAGAAGCTTGTATGTGAGTATTCCATTGCTGCAGTATTTGCAATTATATACTATTGAGTGGCACTTTTGGCATTGACTGTGTAAAGACCTGACTCTCTTCATCTATTCCAGTCACATTCAGCAAAGGCACAAAGCCCATTCTTGCTAAAATAAGATTAGTTCTCACTGGGGACTGTAATGTGGCCGGCAGTGAGGATGCTCCTTGGTGCAGCCCGTGGCCAAACAGCTGAGAGAGAGAAGTGCTGCAGACAGAACAGAATTCTTCCCACAGGGCTTGGTCTCTTGGTGACAGCTGGTAGTGCAAGGTGCTTCCTAAACAGAATGTAAGGGTTCTAAACACTGCTCTTCTGATATGCATATTCCCTAGGACTTTCCTAGAAAAGCAAAACCTGGGCATTTATAAGTGAATGTGAAAATACTGAGCTTTGTCCCTAGGAATTTAGTCTTTTTCAGGCAGACTGTTTAGAAGAAGAAATAAAAAGGAAACTAGTACTTAGGCACTTTTTTGAAAAATTGTCTATCATACTCTTCTTTACTGAGGCCTTGTGCCTGTGTAGATTCAGCACAATTAGATAACCTGAATGTCTAAGGAAGAAACTGATTTTTAGGGGCATGATTCAGCCTGTATTCAAGGAAAGGGAGAATTTTCACCTGACACGGTAGATATTCAGCTGACAGTAAGTATTACAATTTCTCTACTGTGTCATGAAATAAGGTAAGGTATCTGGCAAATGCATCTTGAAAACATCTGTCATCTCTGCTTTCCAAAATTGTGATCCTACAGTTATTTGATAGCAAGAAAAATGTAGTGGAAAACAAACAAACAAAAAATTGTTTTAGGGAATGGGTTTTATGGAATACATGGAAAACTTACTAGCTGAAAAAGATAGTAGTGTAAGACTGTTCAAGATGTAGATATGGAGAAATGTACATTCAGTACATTTCATGTACATTCATGTACATTTTTTAGTCCTACTGATACAGTTAGGAACAATTCTCAGGCATTTAAAGAAGCTCTTTTGTGGCTTCCGTGGCTTCAGGAGCACTGAAAGTACTGCCGGAAATCTTAATCACCAAGGCTCAGATTTTTTTTTTTTTTTTTTAGCTAGCCATCTTGTGAGTTACATGAAGTTTACCCCTATCAGTCAGGTATACAGCTTCTCAAATAGTGAATTTTAGGATGGATCTGGAATTCCTGTAAAATACATTTGGATCCTAACACTCTGTCGAATCTTCCCACAGATTGAACCTTTTAGGTTTATAGTGAAGAAAGTAGGTTACATAATAGAGAAATGTGTAATCTGAGATTACTAGACTCACTGTAAGAGAGCTCTGAAGCATATGTGCCATAACTTGAAGACAGGTTAAATAAAGCTAGTAGGAAAGACTGTTAGATATATGTATAGAGAGGAATTAACTGCCCCACAGGATAGGGCAAGAGGTCTATAAGGTCTTCCTTTTGTACACAGTTGGCCCACATTACCTCAGATTAATATATCTGAAGCACAAATGAGAATGCCCTGTCAATAAAAAGAGCACAAAGGAGGAGAGATATGTAGGGCAAGCTATAAATACAATGCAGGGTAATCCCCTTGAGAGGAAGGCCCATTTCCATGTTCCGGTCAGCATTTTCAAGTTGCGGATAATGATGCTTGGAAAAACTGTTGCCCATGTGAGGACCTTTTCCTAGTTGGCCTTAAAGGAAGATAAGGTTGGAGCTGCAATGGTTTTCTGGAACATACAGAACTTATCTTAATGGATTTGCTCTTAATAAGAGCCAGCTTATTTTGTGCGGCTTTTTTCCGTTGTAACTGTGCGGAAGAATGTGTTTTGTTGTGCAGAAATATTGAGCACATATATGCATGCACATATAGATATACCTATGCATGTCTAAGAAAGAAGTCAGAAGATGGTTTTTAAGCTCTGTGGAAGAAATATAAGGTAGTTCTGTTATTTCTGATGTGTATCCCTTGGAAAGTATCATTAAGCGTGGTTGTTGACTAGTAATGACCCTTTTCAATGTTTGCTCATTTCTTCAAGCAACGGCATGACATTTCTGTAGAGTTATTATATTCTTTCCTCTGTGTTTTATTTTCTCCCTGATGTTCTGTTATCCCATCCAGATAGCTTTTAACTGGTACTTTCTGAATGCAGTCACACTATGAGATGAAAGTTTTTGTATTTCTCTGGACATGATGCCTAAAATGAAAAGATTCAAGCACCTTGTGACTGAGAATGCTGCCAGCATAACAGATGGATGTGACTGTTGGCAACCAAGAAGCCTTATCAAATGGTTAGAGCCACATTTTTAATTTTAATTCAGAAATATACGTTAGGTGCTCTGAGTTTATGCACATGATGGAACATAATCTAATCAGGTTAACTGAGTTATTCTAAATTTTAAACTATAATTTTTGAGTGTATAATTTGAGTGTTACTTGCACAACCTTGAGCTGTTATATTTCTATGTCTTCAAGATTTAGTTTGCCCTGAAAAAAAAGCACCTTAGGGAACAAGGTTAAAGGACTAGTATCTGTGCTGTCTTCTTAGACCCCATTGTGTATGATATGATATAAGTATCATGTCATATGATGGTGATTTACACCGTATCCCACGGCATTCTCCTGGAGAAGCTGTTAGCTCATGGCCTGGGTGGGTGTACTCTGATAAAGAACTCTCTGATAAAGCACTGGCTGGATGGCC
>VWYH01004338.1:712829-763129 GCA_013399365.1 Pampusana beccarii | reverse complement strand
GTGTATCACATTACTTCTGAATAGAACTGACATTACCATAAAAGCACATTATAAACACACACACATTACAATAATTTATTTGTTGTAATGCAAAAGCTACAACAGTTTTCAGAGTTCCACTACCACTGGATGAGGAAACCTGAACTATACAATAACACTACAATGAAAAGAAATAGTAAACAATTTAATTGAAAAATTCTGATACAAAAATTAATGGGTAAAAATTTCTGGACTAATTATATTAAATGTAAGTTAATTGGTTTTTCATACAACAAACGAATGAGATTTTGGGGCCACTTTCCCTAAAAAGTAGTAAGGTGAACAAACCACCCTTTCAATGGCACTTGCGAAGGTACTGAAACAGTTGATACGTTTACCTTCAATTCGATGACCCAGGGAACCTATTCCAAGTCTTTAATAACTAACTTTAATAATCCTAACACTCACCAAAACTGAAACTAGGACTTTGTCAACTTATATTGCAGTCACAGTGCTCAGCATCTCCTTTATGCACCATTTTACTCTTTCAGAACAGGAACACAGAAGCGCAATGTACTTTCTCTGCTGCTTCGAACAGACAACTCTCTTTGTAGCCACTCAAAGAATGTGTTCTGCAATCTCTCATAATTTAATCACTGCCAGTCATAACAGCCTATTGTGAAAAATAATCCGCTCATTTCTTTTATCATCAGTGCACTCAAGCATGGTCAATTTATGAGCAACATAGTCACATGTATCAGCCACGAGAGATCCATTACAGAGCCGCTGGAAAGTCTGTGAACAAACAAGTTGCTTTGCTCTGATTATCCATAGGCTAAATCTAGAAGTCTCACAGTCTTTCATATTATTTTCACAGGAGAAACAGAGGAAAGCTGTCAAGTGATAGTTCTAGGGTTTACTTCAGCACATGCTTACACTGACAATAGGCTAATTACAGCTGCAAATTTTAATATTAAATTACAGTAATAATTCAAATCAGGTGCTCATGGAAGAAAATGTCGTCTTGATATTATAATAGTAGTTGAGAGGTCCTCTGATATAATCAGTATAGCTGTTTGTGCTGAGAGACCAAAAGCATAGCTGCCAGTGGAAGCGGAGGAGTTCCCTGGAGCTGCCGCAGGCAGGCTAAGGCTCAGGAGCTACCAGGCTGGGCAACAATCAGCAGTTGCAAAATAGCAGCCAGACCAATACACCTGCACACATTTAACAAGCCTGACTCACACAGGTTAATGAGGTCATGCAAGTAACATCAGTAATAGCTATGAGATGGTGCTAAGAGATCCAAACACTGCTAATCCAAGAATTGCCATTTTTTGTTAGTAGTTACTAACAGACTGAGGAGTTTCACAGTAGCTACATGCACAAGAAAACATGTGCATACACACTTTTTTTTTTAATGTTTGCAGACACATGTGTGTGTACTATAGTCTTATCTCTCTCAACCACCAAAGGATTCATCAGAAAATATCCTCCTACACGAGACACCAAACAGATTGCTTTATAATAGAGATTGGTCAGAAAATCATTCAGATTATTATAAACCATGAAGCTTTGTACAGATTTTCAACTGATAATTGTTGAAATTGACTGCTTAAAAATAATTTCACACAAAGTAACTCATTGAATCCTGGCTAGTTTTGTGCCATACGCAGAACACCTGCACAACACCCTGCTCCTTGAAGTTCTCTTATGTCCACCATTTTAAAAAGAGGATGTAATTACAAACATAGTGGTAAAAGAAAAAAAAGCCCAAATTTCCAGTGTCAACATTTTCAGTCAGGATATGCAGATAAATCTGGAAGTGGTCTACCACTTTAAAAAGAAACCCAACTAAAGCAGCACCACTGTGAGCACTCAGCCACTGAAGGTCCCTGGCAAACTACAGAAGCCTCCCCCACCCATCATTTTGGCAGCTCTATGATGCTACCACGTAGCCTACATGAGAGACATGGCAGATGTCACTGCACATCCTGCCAAAGCCCCACGTACTTAACTGGAGAAAAACTGCAGACTAACTGCAGGTGCTGACCATTTGGAATGCTCACTGGTTTGTATAATGCTGTGTTCCACAATGTACCTGGTCAAAACAACAATGCAGTTCTTACCACGTTCCAACACCAGGTGTTTCTCTAACTTTGCTAGAAAAGATTCCCAGACAAATCAGGGAAAGTTTCTTGTTTATAGCAATAAGATCTGACTATGAGCCAGAGTATAATTAATCTTCCACACAGACACTCAATCACTTAATACAATGCACTCCAGTTAATTAATAGAGCCAATGTATTAGGCAAATGCTTAGGTATTTCTTGCCTTGAAGTGAATTTTTGGCTGCTAGACGAAAACCTGCTTTGACTGCAACTGCTTTCACAATTAAAGTTATAAGCGACTTCCACAAGAAATCCACAGTGTGTCAGAGATATCTAAGAAAGTACATATACACATCAAAACTGGTATCAAGAGGATCACGCCTATTCCTCCATTTAAAGAGTTTTAATTTAACCTCTACAAGTGTTTGATATCATGAAATGACTTTTTCCAGTTTACTGAAAATTATAAACTTTGAGTTATTTCTTTATAAGCAAAAAAAGACCGATACAGCAGAACTCCTGCTTACTTTCTCACTAAGCTAACAAATCACTATACCATTCAACATTTAGGTTTTAAAACTGTAAAGCAATAAAGCAACAGTGCAACTACCTGGAGAAAGTGAAGTAACTTGAATTCAAGACAATACGGGAAACTTTTCAGGCTCCAAAGGTTACTATTGTTGAATTTTCCAAAGGAGTCAATGAGAAAATTTTTCATGCAGCGTTCAGTTTTAAAGTCTGCTGAGCACTCAGAAAAGGCTGAGAACTAAAGCTCAAATTTACTACCCAATTAAGTCAGACACACTAGCACCTCAGTAAGTAAACACACCAACTCTTTAGCGTGGTTAGAATCTCTAATTCAGAAACACATTTGGGACTCATGCACTGAAAATGCAATTCTGCCACCTGACAATTAATAAGATATAAGTTCTGATCAAGACAAAGCAACACAAAAATCCACCCAAGGACTCTCATACACTAAATTAGGCTACCAGGCTCCTCTTCAAAAAAAGGTGGGTTTTTGTTGTTTGCTAACTTTATCTTTGTGGCCATGCCACCTCTCTGATCTACAAGTCATTTCCTTTCAGCAAGCACCTGATGGCAGCCAGGCTGCGCGTCTTGCTATATACACCTTAACACAGTATTTAATATAGATTATCTCTGAACTCCCAGAAACTGCCAGCTGTCACTTCTACAGAAGTCTTGAATTTCAGAATTAAATCTGAATTGTAATGTTTTTTCAGAAATGTCTCTGGAGTTAAGCATAAGGCAATCATATTTAGATATGACACCACTTGTGACTGGCCACCAACTGGATTTAACCCTTTTTACCACAACAGGTACCACAAATTGTGTTTTAAAGGTGAATAATCCAGAAGTATTAAGCAGCAGCAAATTTGACAACTGAAATTTTTAGTAAACTAGTTACTCTGCATTGACTTTTTTTTTTTCCCCAAGAAACTTTCATGCTACTTAACATATTTATTTGATTTGCAAAGTATTTGTTGAAGGTGGTCTTTTTCCAGAATACTGTTTTCTACACAGTGGATTTACTGGTTTGGCTAGTTCATCTGATTCCAACAGCAAGCTAGAGCGGTATCATAGGTCAAGTACCACGTTTCTCAGATTACCTTAAAGTTTTGTACATGTTATTGAAACACTGAGGCTTTTCAATATTCCTTCAACCTTTTCTCTTACAACTAGCATCTTGATATGCCAAAGAATTAAAGGGAAACATTTTAAAGAAAAGTGAAGCTATTAGTGGAGGTGCATGTTATCACTTCTCACGAGCACAATTTTCAAAAGCAAATCACAAAGACACTTTTAAATATAGCTGATATTCAGTTTTTCAAGATTTGTCTGTTCTGTTAAAAGGCACAAGTCACGTCACTGAGTAAGCCCATTAACCATTTAATTCATTTGAAAGTTTAGGGACAGAGCAGTGCAAATTCTAGGCTTCTCAGCAGTACTGACAAGACTAACTTTTTCCAGTCCAATCCATGTTTGCTGCAGCAGCAGCAGCTCCCACTTCAATCTTCTTCCCATAGTTTAGGAGCCCAAGTGACCCCCTGCCTCGCAGCTCACTGCACATTGACTCCAGTCCCACTGCCCTCATACAGTGCCCCTGGCTCCACTGTCCACATTTCCAACCTTTGACAGCCTCCCAGGTATCTGCCCAATTCAGCTCTCACAGGAGTTGAATTTAAACTAAGCATTTCAGTTGAACTTCATTTGTCAGGGGATGAGGGTGGGTAGAGAAAGAAATCAGGCTAACAATACTACTGCAACAAAAAGAAATTAGTTTGTTCCCAGTTACAGCTAAATTATTACAGCGAATTATTTCACTGGAACCTCCTGAAGTGCCTCAGGAGACATTCTTCTGCATTAAGTTTGCAATTAACTCTACAAAGCTATACTATAAATTCTTCCTCCCTTTACAGCTGTCCCTGTGTTTACAGCTACACTTAACTGCTGCCATCGGCTACCTACGTTTTACACAGACTGAAGCTATATAAATTTTAAGAACTATTTTATGACATCTGCATTTTCCATTCAATACTGCTCTTAGTATCGGCAGTATCTATAACTTGTCAGGACTTCTCAGCCATAGGCTCATTCTTAAGTGTCTACAAAAACTAATCTCCACAATGTCAGTCATTAAGAGCTTTGTAGTTTAGTCAGAATTATGCCATAGGTATAAAGTATTTGGAATAGTAACTTCAAAGAGTTATTTTTGCATTTTAGTAAAGTAACAAACATAGTTACTTTCATTGAGGAATACCAAACAGGTGTATCATTGCACCATTTTTGAAACTATGATACTCATCCAGTTAAACCTTACACAATCTGCTGCCCCTAAAACCAAATTGCAATGCTCTTTCATTCAACTTTTCATTGCAGTGCACATCATGCATCAAGTGTGCCCATTCCTAACCAAGTTAAATGTTAACCAATCGAATGTGCACCAGTTCCATACCCGGAAGAAGGATGTTAGGTACTATCTAGTAAGGCTACAATTACTCCTTATCATTTTGGTTTAAGATGCATCTCTCCAGCTGATGTCTAAAATGAACAATGTCACGTACCTGGTTTAGGGAGAAGCCCTGTATACAGCTAACTAAAATAAACAAGGGACAATGTCTCTGTCTTCATACGACATGTGGAGAAAGTTGAAGCAGCACTTGCTGATGTGGTACGGGAAAAGGGTAATACAGGAAGAGTGTATACAGTGGCAGAAGTTTCCTTAATGAGAATTACTGCCAAAGGAATTACAACAAGTAATCAAACCTTTCTGTTTGTTTTTATGCATGAAGACAATAGAGACCTTATCTGCAAAAATCAATAATAACATTTTTCTGCTAATTAACACCAACTTACTGAATTAATTATATGATATGGTTAAGGCAAGTAGTAATAGTAATGTTTTTTGTCCTGCCTATGACTACAATCTCTTGTGAAATACCAAGTCCTCAGAACTGAGATTCAGGACCCTTGACTCAGGAGAGGTATCAAAAGATAAAGTTTCACAATCTGGGGCCCCAGCTTTGAGAATCAACTTTTTGAATCTCTGTACAGAGCAACCTGGTCTTACGAATATCTTCAGGAAACAGATACATTAGTGATGTTACGAATTCAAGTTTCACACTTCACACCAGATAAAAACAACCCCTCCTTTATCTTACTTTATCATTACTAAGTAGTGTTTAGTACTTTGATTATAATAAGATACAAAACACTTTATATGTGGTAGATATAATTGAAACTATGGAGGACTCTACAGTTATTTCAACAGTCCTTTTATTGGCAGCACTTCAGTGCTCCCTTGAAGAAAAACAAATGTATTGTTGTGTTAATCCAATTCCTTTGAATTATGGAGTAGTTTCTGTACACAACAACCAAAGTTTTTACTCTCCATAGTTCCAGCTTTCCTTTTTGCAGGCTTAAAAAGCTACATTTGAGATCAAACCACAGACTAATAGATATGTGATTTATCATTTTGGAGTGCACCAACAATTTGTTATTGTCAGACATTTCACACAACCAAATATGTAGATAGAGAATTAACATGCCATAAAAATGTACCACATTACATAGCTTATATGAAGTTAAAAAGAAAGTCAGTAGAAAAGTTTCCATTTTAAGTTCAGATACTGTTCAAAACCTAAATACCTTCTTACTATTTGAGAAAATTCACTGGCTTTAAAAAATCTATCTTAAAAAAATGCAAAGCAAAAAGACACATTTTCACCAAAATCAGAAAATGTTTTTAACTGCTCCCTAAAAGCAGTTTACAACCAAACAAGTTACTCAAAATATTCCTTGTATATTTGTCTCCAGTCCCCCAAAGAATTAACTTTAATATTAAAGGGAATATCCTAGATTTTAAGATGTAAGCTTTACATATTTTAAAGCAAGTCTCAAATAAAATACTATTTGATTGAAGATATAAGTTAGAAAGACACATGCCATTCCATTATTTGGCACTCTTCATATTCATTCCACAGAACGATGATAAAGCATATTTGTAGATGGAATGATTCCATAAAATTTCGGAACTGAATTCTATTCAAATTATTTAGAAGAACAAATTTACATAAAATATTCAAATTGTGTTAACGTAACGCTTTAGCTACCTTATTAAGCTTTATTAAACATATTTATATTAACAATTTGAAGTTTCTAAAAAAACCTCCATGCTTTAAAAAAAGGTACTAAACTGTTCTTGAAAACCAAAGGATACTGTACATCCAGCCTTTCCTTCAGAATCTTTCCCATACAAGTGCATCTACTCTATTTTCCTCTCTTCACCCTTTAAAAGTTTTACTTCATTTAAATGTCTAGCTATTTTAATAGCACTGTCATCACTATCACAAAATCTTAACAGAAAACATAACTATGCTCAACTATTTTTGCCCCTGTTCTTCTGCAAATGGGGAAGCCACTGTCACATCTAATGGCGCTGTTATCAATACAGACCTGATCACTGATTGTGGATTAAAGGACACTATGTTTGGCACCAGATGGACTTTACCAAAGATGTAGCCATATTCTTAAAAATTGTCAATAATGATCAACTTCACATTCTATAAGCAAGAAAAAACTGCTTACAAAATTTCTGGAATGCCTGTGTAGGCAATGGCATTTGTAATTCTGGGGGTTGGTGCACTCAAACAATGGTTTATAGAAGATCTTTCAGATACAATTAGATTGCAGACCATTGGTTCCATCACAACAAGCCTGAAACATCCTCAAATTCAGGCAATATTCCCAGGATATTTAACTGGGATGCAGAGAGGGTTACTACCAGCATGACCATCTTCTTGCCTTCTCCTGCTATTCCTTACCCTCTCTTTCCCCAGTGCACTAGGGAAGGAAAAGGAGCTATGGAGACCAAATAGTACCCATCCCCATGGAGCTTTCTCCCCTGCTGCAGGCACTGGGATTTATAATCAAAACTGTCTGGGACACAGACTGCTGCTAGATTTGCCTGCAATGCTGGCAGGCTGTTAAAGTTACAAACAGAGAACTATGTGCCAAAATATGTACTCTTGCTTGCCAAGCATATAATCCTGATGCATACTTCCTGATAGGAAAAGGATTTAATAAATATGAGACAATTTCCTTTTCCCTTTGCTTAGAATCTTCTTTCCCACGTGCTTAAGGTCAGAGAACAAGAAACAGCATAGCTTCCACATTTTAAAGAAGCTCAGTTAATTCTCTGCCTGGATCTCTCTTCATTTGATCAAGCTTATTCTGTATTTTCTTAACTCAGATGACAACCACCAGGACAAGTTTTGGAATCTAACACAGAGTCTCCATCTTCCACCACTCATTAAACTATTGAAAACATGTTGCAGGGTTATATTTATTTGGTGAATATGGCCCCACTTGTTGTCAGGCCTACTCTACTAAGTGGTCTACCGGTAGGTTCTCTCCTGGTCGGAAACAGCAAAGGAATACCTGCGAACAACTATGGGTTTTGCACTCAAGAGTCATGGGAAAAGGAAGTTTGCTACAAATTTTCCATGCCACAGGTTTTAACTAAACAACAGGATACATACAGGTCTATGGATAGCTTGCAATGCTTAAAAAGGCCAACATAAAGATAGTAAATAGAAAAGCAAAATACACGTGCCATGGAATCAAATAACAGACAGCATTACAGTGCTTGGGCACTCAGTTTGCTTCATTACTACAGCATGGCAATGTTCTAGTAATTAACTTAGTATAACACCATATGAGTGATACAAGTAAAGCACTAGACAAACCAAAGCTAGGATTTCAAAAGAGTTCTCATTAAGGAAAAATTAAGGATAGCTAACAATAAATTCAAAAGATCTTGAAGAACAAACGTGAAGGAGGTATTAATAACGATGTTAAAACCCTATGTCAAAAGTAATCTCAACATATTTAAGAAAATTCTTACATTCATAATAAGGCTTCCAAAGAAGAAGAATCAGTTGTCATTTAGTTCTAACAGACAAGAGTCATCCATGCATTGAAAGATGCCAAGCAAATGACTGAAGTGTTACTAAGGTAGCGGTCATGACTGTATTCTCCCCAATTTGCAACATCCTTCTGCTAGTTAACATCTTTTCCTATTTGCAGAAAAGGAGGAAATAAGACCTTTTACTCATGACAAGCTGTCAGAGGTTTCAGTTGCTAAGTAAGATCTATTCAGCTGAGTGCACTTAAAAGCCTACAGAGGATATCGCAAAAAAGTAGACGTGGCTTTTGGAACAAAAGTCAACAACACACAGAGTAAGTTTGTCCAGCAGCAAGATTCGCCCAACAGCAGAAGGCAGTCTACAAATACTCCAGTTTCACAAGTGGTATTAACCATTACTGAAGTAAAAAGCAGGCAAAAGGGTAAAATATTTCAGAGTGGGGAAAGCCTGCTAAAGTAAATCAGAATTCTCAACTGAAATTGGAAACTAACTTCCATCTCCCAGTCATAACATTTCCATAACTGCCCCAAGCCTAACTGCTGTGCCTCACATACAGAATTTAAGCCCCATCCAACATCTCCTCAAGGCACATCTGTACAAATAAATAATGATCAAAATGAAATAAAAAAGAAGAAATCTCTTGCCTTTGCTTTAGAAGCTTAATCATGTAACTTTTAATTTTTAACCATTAGCATATAAATCACAAGCTAGGCAAGCTCCATATGTACATACATACACATACATACTTAAAAGTAAAACCCATTCTATGTATTTAGCCTCTTTTGACTAATCCTCTCCTACCCTATTACTACCATCTGAAATACCTTATACAAGCCTGTAAGATGGTCTTCAGAACCAAATATGAACCTCATGTTCTTATAAGGAGTGCCAAGGTAATCTTTGGCAAAATGTGCACACACCACATGTGACAGAACATTACAAGACAGGCTGGTAGGACCCTCTCCCATATCTAACAGATGCCTACAGATTCATGGTAGAATGTCATCTGGCACCATGTTCCTGCTGCACATTATGGTTTACAGGTTCATGCGGTTCTAGGTTCCCCAGAACAAGAGAGGTGAGGATGTGCTGGAGCACGTCTGGCAAAGATGGTTAAAAGCTTACAGCATCTGGTGTATGAGGAGATGCTGAGAAAGATGGAATTGTTTAGCCTGGGAAAAAGAAGGCCTGGGGTCAGGGGATCTTATCACAGTGTATAGAGACTTGATGGAGGGTAGCAAACAGAACCAGGCACTCCACAGTGGTAACCAGTGAAATGATATGAAGCAATAGGAATGAATCAAAACAGAGGAAATTCTACTTAAACATAAGAGAGGAAAAAATATCCTTTTCTCTGACTATCATCAAACACAAGAACAGATTGCCCAAAGTAGTTGCGGAGTTTGCATTCTTAGAAGTATTTAAACCTGACTGGACAAGGTTCTGCAACCCCACATTGTGCAGAAGGGATTGGACCAGGCCATCTCCATCTTCCAATTCCAATTCCATAACTCCTGGCACAAATAAAATGACTAATCATGTTCTCCAATGGAAGCAGGAAAAAAGGAAATGTTAAGACAAGAATGTCTTTATGTTCTCCTATGACAGATGCAAAGTATTTCACAAAAATAAAACTAGTATCCCTACCTCAAACCAGCTAATAATCTAGCCAAACTGATACCATGAGATACTAACCATCACCAGATGCGTTAGGAACAGGATGACAAAGACTGTTTTGAATTCCAACAAGAACACTGAAACATTACAATTGTTGGCCTGGTTTCCTACAGAAATAAGACCTGTGCAGTCATACTGCCTGTAAGTATTCAAACCAAGTTAGTTCACACTGATTATCAATGCATCTCAACTGTTACAGGTGACAAATCTGAGAAAAAACTTCTGGCAGCAGCAGTCCCTCAGACTACAAATAACTCATGGCATCATTTCTGTACCCCTGTCACAAGGGCACAGAATTTGTTGCAGTTTACTTTATTGGGCATGGTGTCCTCTCAGACTGGAAGTAGAGAGCACAACCACCATGTACGGAAACAGAAGTGTCAAGTCCCAAAACAAAAGGTTACCTTTACTCACAGCTGGGTAGTCTGACTACTTCTGATCTGAGCACTAATGGACAGTTTCAAAGCTGCAATGACAGTTTAGGCACAGACACATCTTCACATATAACCAATATGGAAAGCACTTCGGTCTCACCCAGGGAACTGACTATACCAGCTTCCATATATTTTTCTTTTGAAGGATATACCAAGTTCAGTAGGATATGTTAAAGGTATCTATCATAAAATACATCAGAAGTTCATTTGCAACCTGTGTAGAGCTTAAGCTGCTTAATTAAGTTTCTGAACTTGGAAGAAAAGAAAACAAAAGTATAAATAGAGTTACAATATACTTGAGATTCTATGGGGAAGAGAAAAAAAGTGAAGGGTCTTTGGCATCTTATTACAAGAACTCAGCAGATCTGATTTAGAACTCTCATAACAGCATCTCAACCTTTTCCAAAAGGTCAGGAGATACCTCATATTTAATAACACTCTAGACTCCTAATGATTATGTAAGCTACAGAATACCACAGATACGACAGTCATAAGATCACAAAAAATAAAGTCATTGGAAAACATTCAGAAGTCTCTTAACACATCTGTCTTTGCTTTAAGACGTAAAAGAATAATAATTTTCACTACAATGAATCCCTCCCCAAAAGGTATTTTCTGCCTATGAACTGCTATATTTCAACATCCTCTCTTGTGTAAACTGCTGGTAGCGATTTTGGAAAGTTACTGTAACTAACCATTTCGATGCAAGAAGTTTTTTAACTGAGAAGTTACACATCGTAAAAATATATTACTGTAGACAACGACAGCCTATCATAACCGGAAGACATTAGTTCTGCTAATTAATGTTCCTGTATTTCTTATACATCCTTTAAGTCAACAGCAACAACAGTCAGTGAAGATGTTTTAGAAATATTTTAGCTTTATAGACTGAATTAAATGTTTAAGTCAAAATTCCCTACATAAGAGGAAATAAAACCACCCACAGGAAACACACCAGCATCTTACTCATCATCAATTGCTATGCTGACTCACATATCTTACGAACACAAAACCCAAATAATGCAGAGTCACTGCATTACATCAGACTGCAAGTCTCTTCACTTTTTCTACTTTATGCTATTTAAGAATTAGCTGCTAGTCAGACCTCTGAATATCACCATTTGCACTACGATGCTATACAAATAGCCACAAAGTCAACTATCTAAGAACGAAAATACTAGCCACATTAACCCATGAGGTGGAACAAGTATATCTTATCCCTACAGGGTAGAAAAGCTGGAGAACAAAACACATACATGACTTTTGAACTTTTAAAAAGCCCCCCCAAAAACCCACACCACCAACCTCAAACACACACAACACACAAAAAAAACGCATTTTTAGATTCCTCCTTTTCTCTTACTTCTCACCCCCAAAGTTATGCCTTCCTTAGCACAGCAATAAGAAACTGAAAACTACTAGAAGTCAAAGCCGGCAGCTTGTATCTATGCACTCCACATGCATTAGTGACTTTCTCTTGCTATCACTTCTCCCTGGGCAGGAACAAGCCAAAAATTTAAAGAAGAGTTTGATCTTACTGCTCAGTTCCTCAAGACTTCTACAGTAAAATCTGCAAGTGTGCTTTGAACAATAGCAGCAAAACAACAAAACATGGAAATGGTTCAAAAAAGTAACCAAATCAGTTGATCAATCCGGAAAAGTGAATGTAGTACACATGCTCTCTTGACTGAAAAGCACTGAAATGCTGGCAAAACTCTTGCAGAACAGTTTAGCTCTTTGCAGACTTACCAGCCCTTCAGGGTATCAGCATCAAAGACAGTTTTATCATGTGAATATAACTGCATACTCTGGAAAAGTAAGTGCAACCTATGACAGTGCTTTTTCAAGCATAGAGACAGGTGAGTAAATTGAAAGGTTTTTCAGGCAAAGGAAGACATACCTCAAAAGACAACAAGGCATATCCCCCTTCGTCTAGCAGGATGAAAGGAGGAACAACGCTTCAAAACAAAAGATTAGAAGCACTGCATCAGAGCATATTCAACTTAGTTTGATTTTGCAGAATAGTCTTTATACTGTACTCATGTTGGTGTAAGATCTATATGAGACTATGTCATTTGCAGTAATAGCTATGTTGCCTATTTTAAACAAAGAATTTTGAGGTGACTGCTTCAATTTCAGCTAAAACCCTGAATGTGATCACCTTCATATAAAGCAACAAGAAGCCTTTCATGTTAAAGTAGTGTAGCATTTAAAAATCCCAGCTGTGGATCAGGTAACGTTTTCCTTCTTACAGCAGGGACAAAAAGTTTTGCATACCTTTGCAGTGTATCACCATCACATCACTTTCAACTCATTACAAATGTTTCTTTAGCAATGACTAGCTGTCTTCAATTCTTCAGTAGTACAGGACTTTGTAAACAATTGTAGTGTTTACTTTACGAGTTAATTCAAGGGGAGATCAAAAAAGACAAGAGAACAGAAGAAAATGAAGTGGGGAAGAGAAGTTTACAAAGGGCTTGCTTGGAGCTGAAAGGATGAAGAGGAGAAAAAAATAGAGAACCACACCTTCAGAGGATCAACTGAAATGGAGCAGAGGGAAAAAGAAATCATATTGAAAACAACACATCTGCTGGAAGCCCGACTTCAGTTGCTTAATGTAACCTCCATACAGACTACAGATACTCAGCCTGCTACTTTAAAGGCATTCTTGGTTTAAAGGTCCCACAATAGGAGCAATAGTTCAAAAGTAATGTCCTTGAATGATCCACAGATCATTGTGGATCACTGATATAATTACTTTAATTAGCTCAAATTTTGTATTGAAGAAAAAAAAACCCAGCAACCTAGTTAGTGGCCAAATTTGCTGTTCAAAGGTTTGCACATACAAGATACATATGATCAAAGGTACAAAAGTCACACTCCACTCTCTAAGCTCACCAAACCAGACAAAGAAATAATGAATCATAGTCAGAAATGTCTCAAGTATCTCCAGATCTAATGCACTCCTACACAGTGGTACATTTTCCTCTCATGCCATCATAGTTTACATACCATTTCAGACTAATAACGCTCTACAAAAATATCTTTAAAGAAAACAAATTTCTGTAATTTTACTTTATGTTATTGAAACGTAGAAATAATTATAATTTTAAGCTTGCAGAAAATATAATGGCAAAACATGGTTCGTCTTCTATAAAAAGGTAACTGCCAATACCCTAACAATAGCAAACAAACAACAACGGTACAGGTGGAACTCTCGTTATACTGGAATCCTGCTGTTCTAATAAATATATATAATACTCACTAAGTTTTGTTTTGACTCAAAGTTGCTATTTTATGATTGTTTCTTTTTCATTTTATACAGGAAGTATACACTGCAAAACTTTACAACTCAGTACCTGTATAGAAATAAAACTAATATTGTTCTGTCATATAAGAAAGTTACCCAAGCCTCTATAACAAGAAACTTCAGTAAGAGAATTTCCACACAATTATTCAAGTACCAGTTATATTCTTGAACTATCAGAGAATAATACTATACCTAAACATATCTGGGAAAAAAGACTTAACTGCACAAAATCAGACATTTTGCATCTGTGTAAGAAAATTAGACTCATCTGAGTCATATTTGTTATGAAGCACCGTTGCTTTGCCTAAGAACATAGGAACCCTCTTCCTCAAATCAGGACAAGATACATTCAAGAACTGAAGTGTCATCTGACAGCAGACAGATACCATCACAAAACAGCACTGTCCTGCAGACACTTCCCAGACACACATGGAGCAGCAACAGACTTGGAGGTAACTCACTGGCTCTAGCACACTGGTGGCAGGCAGAACCGGAAGCTAGTCAGCGAAATCTGCTCTTCTCTACAAGAAATTTAAAACTACAGCCACCAAAAAAAATTTTAAAAGCCATCACACACACATAACACACATACACACCACCTTTGTTTCCCCAGAAAAAGAGGGATCCTCTTTATTCCATTTGATATTGAAAAAAAAAACAAGGATGAGGGAAGAACAAGCAAGATGTGACAAACTGCAGAAACCACTGGCAACATATTAGTACTATCTAACACAGTGTAATTCAAAAGGATTCCTAAAAAACAGGATATTCTTCTAAAAGATGCTCTAAAAGGGCAGCAGGCCTGCTGCACTACTGAGTTTCGGCTCAACTAGCTACATATTAAGAATCACCTAACTTTACTACAATTTAAAAGAAAAAGCAACACACAAAACCAAACACAACACACACACAAGGAAAAAGAAAGCACAACCAACAAGCACCTTTTCCACTAAAAGTTTACCTCAAAAAGAGAAACTGCAAAACTCAATTAAAAAAGGGACAAAATTTAATAGAGAACAGCATCCAATAAAAACCAGAAGGTAGACAAAAAGAAAATAGCACTCAAGGAAAATACAATTCCTAATGAAAGAAGACATACATCTTTACTAAGGTTAGAAGCAACCAAAAAAATCCTATGACATCAATGTATTTTATAATAACATCTTGCATTAGCTCCTGATGCTTATAACTTAAAGCACTTTTCCTATCACAAGAACTATGATCACTTCTTCATATACTACGTAGTACAAATTCTAACACATTAAATCCAAGTAGTTCAGCTCTGCTTTGATTTTTACCTTTGCTAAAAATACAGCAATTTCAGCTCTGAAGTAGCAGTTGATCAAAAGCACAGCCCAATGTCAAAAGAGCATTGTCAGGAAAAAGAATTGACCTCCAACATGACCATGTGAAGTAAACAAACAAACAAACACACCACAACAAAACACTAAGCAAAAAAGAACCCCAACAACAACAAATAAAAAAAGGCTTTATGAAGTTTCCTGTATCTTCTATAAGAAGTTTTTATCAACACCATTTTCGTGTCAACCAAAGTACCCTTAAGTTCTTATATAAAAATGTTAACCATCTCTCCTAATTATGACCCACAAAATAGACAACACAAAATATTTACAATACCTTAACTTAGTTTTTTTAGGTTCCTGCTCACTCTGAACTGCAGGAAAGTTGTTAACCCTTCACCTATACAATAATTTTCTTCCTCTACAATTTTTCTCATTAAACATTAATGCTTTCTCTAAGATATCCTCAAGAGCACGATGAGCAGAGAAACTACACTGCGAAAGCTCAAATATCCAACAGCTGAAGTTGATTAACATGAGCTAATTAGAGGTCCAAAACAGGTTTAATACTAAAATCACTTGCAATTGCAGTTTGTAAAAAAAGTAGTAGCACTGATATGTAGCAATCCCAGCCTTGATCTGAGCAGCTGCCTCTGACCATTGTGTAGCTAACCTGTCTCTCTGACAAAAGATTACTGCAATACAAAAGCGCTGACCACAGAGGGGACAAAGCAGTCTTCAGACCAAACAAGGACTTAAGTACAAAGTTTATGCTACAACATTCTTTGGGTTTTCCCCCGCCTCCTCTTTTCCTCCAGACATTGGATTTGCTTCAGATTCATGGTCCAATAATGCAGTATCCTATCAGGAAAAGCACCCAGAAAGCCATACAAGAAAAAAGGATCCAGTCCTCTAAGGGAAGACCAATGATATACAGGCTTGTTATTTTGCCATGTTTCTTCAATTGATTGATGATGGAACATTTACAGAATTATTTAAGTAAAAGCATTTAGGTACAATTTCAAAAGGAGGAAGACAAACGGGATAAACCAGCTTTTTTCAGCTGAGGAAACAGCAAATAGTTCATTTACAAACTATGTCTACAAAGGACAAAATATATTTGGTAACTGAATAAGAACTTTCAGATGCAAACTTGAATTGTTGAAACTCAAAGGACTTTGCAGGACATAGTATATTGAAAATATTTTATTAATGAATTCTTGCTTTTAGGAGTAGTTGGAAGCAATAAAAATGTTTCAACAAATGTGAAACCCAAGTGCTTACTTTATAATAAAATTTTAATTTTGGGTTGATTTTCAGAAGGCGGCAGATACATGCTGAGTCAACCAGACTGTAAACGTCTGCCTAGTACGAATTCAAAGGCTTGCAATAAGAATATATATTTTAAATCCCATATACAGGATAACTGAGTATTTCAAATAACAGAAAGCTGTTCTAATTTTCCATTGTGGTAAGAGAGCACATGATGTATTTTAAAAACATACTGAAGAATGTTATTAAAAATACAAAACCTATGTTCTTAAAACGTTGTAGTCAAATTCTTATCCAGGCCACTAAAAAGAATACCACAGTTATAGTCTATACTTCTCAAGCCACAGTAATGGGATAGCAGTAATTTACAGTAAAATCTGGTGTTACATTTAGCTGTACAACACTACTAATTACAGAGTAATTTGAACAATAAATATTTGGTTAAACTCTGCTTTGTCATCAGTGCAAGCAATTTAAGATGAAACTGATCTTTCAGAGAGTCCACACTTCTTTTTTAGAGTCTATTTTTATTTTCTGGTAACTGAACATCTTTTCCTACAGAACATTTCTCCAGAACTACTGCTTGGCAAACAGCAAACCACATAGACAATGTCAGAAGCAAAAGGAAAGATTCAAACCTAGAGCACCAAGGCAATCCATAGACCCCTTTAAACTGTCCTTAGCTAACCCTATTTTATAATACAATGCCAAAGTCTTTTAACAATGACCTTACAGAGTGCACAGACTGCATCACTTAGTAGCAGCAAGGTAAGTTAAAAGACAGGTCACATCACACCCTTCAGAAGGAATCCAGGGAGGACAAAACAAGACAAAGATGAATATGAGCACTACTGTAGATATAACACCAAGTAAAACACCCAGTTAACGTCCTAGAAACTTACAAAGAAGCCTCCAGCTTTAAAGAGAAGATCATCCTTCAGTGCTCCTTCACAACAAGGTCTCTGAAGAGCCAAGCTATTATTAATAAAAGCACTATAGAGATGAACAGCACTAGTACCTTATCTCCATTAGAAAAAAAAAAAAAATCACCAGCCAAAAAAAAAAACCAACAACAACCAAAAAAAAACCAAAAACCAAAAAACCCACTAGTACCTGCTTCTGAGAATATTCGGAGCCAGCCAATCAGTTTTTATACAAGACGCCAGCTTAACCAAAGTCAGGCCTTCAAAGCATTGCCTACTTGAGTCCAGACACAAAACATAATGCCATCAAAGAAACTTGTGATGTTCAGAGGAAGGGGTAGGCATCTGAAATTCTCATTTAGGAGACCTCATAAGCATCACCTATAATTGAGTCCTCTACTCTTAAAAGAATGGGAAAAGAATCAGCCTCAGCTTTTCTCCAGAACTAGGGAAAAAAAAAACAGGGTACAGGACTGTAGAAGACAAGAAGGTAAAGAGAATCATTTGAGAAGGGAAACAGGATTTGAGTTTTGTTTTGTTGGGGTTTGAAGTCTTACATATAAAATCCATAGATTTCTTACGATTGTTTTTATTTTCAAGGTAGTATGCCAGACATTGAGAAGTACATAAATAATACAAAATGGAGAACCCAAGCCATGGGCTGTAAACTGAAATTAGAGAAAGCTATCCAGAATTACTGTCAACAATGCCTATAAAGCTTGCTGGGGAGGTAGCAGCACTTGCAGAGTTGCTTTAATGCAGTGTTTGTATAGGGCCACTAAAACATCAGACACTACTGCAACAGAGACTTTTTTTTCCCCCAAGTCTGCTACAATAAACAAGCCGGAATTCTTGCTGAGCTGTCCCACTTGCATTACATGAAAGTCTATAATCTCATACCACACACAGAACACACTTTTCTCATTTCACTAGCCAAACACAATGGTTAATTTCAATTACCCAATAGTAATTAACCCATATTCTGTTGATACGGCCTTCAACTAGTCTGTAAATCTTTAAACAGCATTCAAAGACAAGGTGAAGTCAATGGAAGAAATGAGTTACTAGTAAAACTACCTTCACAGAAGAGTTCTTATCACAAAATTTTTAATAATTTAAGACCTGCTAGAAGTCAAAATATTTACTGTATCAGTATGTTCTTCCCTGCAAAATATTACAAAACCATAATATAAATTTATCACATCAACAGCAAAAATATTTTGAGAAGTTGAAACAGAACACATAACTTCACCTATGTAGTAAATAACTACAGTGAATTTTCTGATAATTAAAAAAAAAAATCACAAGTTACCTTTCACTCAATTGAAGTCTTGAAAATTAGTAGAATGCAACCAACCACAACTGGATAACAGCACAATATCTTCTTTACCTATAAGAAAGAGATAAATTTGGAGTCAAATCACACCAAAAATGATCCCACTGAGTAAATTGTAGAAGATAAGTAAAACTGAACTATGCTTAAATGAGAAATATATTTTTAAATGTGAACACCATTTCAAATAGGAGGAAAAAAAATGCAATCATTTAAATTACACTTTGATTCTATCTCTTTTTAAAAAGTAGAAGTGTTGCAGTTTATAGTGAAGTCTAACACAAAGTCAAGAGGAGTCTTTTCTTTCAATTTAGAAGGCCAGAAATAACCGCTTAACTTCTGGTATAACCCAGGCTATAACACAATCACACGCTCTCACATCCCCTTTTCTTGCTCCCATCCCTTCTTGTGTCCAGCCATTGTGCAAGTATGCAACGGAGAGTTTTCCAACACTGCTTTGCTGGCATTAATTTTGCCTGTGATGAGGAAGAAAGCCCACCTTCCCTCTTCTTGCTCCCTCCGATTTATGATCAGTTCCAGAATAAAACCACCATTTGAATTAGTACATCTTTCTCAGGAAAGCATTCCGTCTCGCTTTAAAAATATATAATGGCATATAGGCTACACACTACAACCTTCGGTAAAATATTCTTTACCCTACTGAAATGTACACATGGTAAACTAAAATGTAGAAAACTTGTCTTTTTTCAATAATTAGAGTAATGCTGTATACTACAGACATAATTATTAACAACGTAAACCATTCAGATCCTTTTCCTGGCACTGAATCCTTTCATGGCCACTATTATCTGCTCTTCTCCACATTACAGGTAAATATGTCACCATTTTATTTTGTTCCCTCTCCTTTTAGTCCCTAAATAATCAATCTTTCGTACTGAAACATGGTTCCCAGTTCTTTTAACATTTTAAATTTTTTCAGTTTGTTACTATCACCTTTATAAAGTTCAACGCCAAAAGTTAACACAGAATTCAAAAAGGAATCCCATAAGCACCAACTACAGAAAGATTTTATTATATTTTATGTTGTTTATACACCTAGTTTGATTATTTTGGACAACTTAAAGACAATTTATGTTCAAATTATTATTAATCTCAATCCACAATACATCCTTTAAATGTCTGCACTTCCCAGAACATTTTTCATTTCTGCACCTATGACCCACATTCTTCATCCTTACATGTACGACTCAGGAGTTGCCCATATGAAAAATGCACATTTTGCCTATGTCCACACTCACTACATGATTCAGATCACATTGAATCCAGAAAGTAATACTATTATTCTTCAGGTTACCCTCTCCAAATGAGAGCTATTCAGTCCATGGTGTTGCCACTGAAAACCCACGTAAGAGACATCAGCAAGCCTGACCAGCTTCAGAGAGCTGCCCTTGTTTGCTCCTACTTTTTAAGTTATATTAAAAAGCGGTAAGAAAATTCAAAATTTCTTATGAATTGATTGCAACTGCTGAAGATTTATCAAATTAGAAGTGGAAGAGAAGGTAAACTTCCAAAGGTATGAAGCCTGGAAGTCTATTCCATGTGGCCTTGGCTGTTAAGAAGTTTGAACTCTTTTCTTCAACACATGTGCATACAGAATGCATACATTTTGAAAGCCTTGTCTAGATCATTCTAAACGACATTGTTAAAGCGCAAGCTTGTCTGTCACAGGTACAAACAGTTGATATAAATGTCAAGATCCATAACCTCTGAAAACACAGAAAGGAAGGCCATATTCTAAGCCCAAAGGGAATCAAACTCAGTGAAACACTGCAATTTAAGCAAGAAAAAGCAGTTCAACTTCCCACCATAGAGGTTAACACCAGACAGCAAACAGCATGCCAAGCAGAAATTGAAACTTGTTGGAAGGGAGGAGAGTAGCAGCTGAAGCAAAACAGTTCAGCTGAAGACCCTTTCAGGGCTGCTCCTGCATAACCCAACACACCACAAAACAGGTTCTGAACTGGGTTTGTTCTATAACCAGTAGGCTCTGTAGCTTAGGGACTAAATTTATGTGCTGCTTGAAACTTTAAACTATTACACCAAAGGATGCGGCTTTATTTTTTAGATAGTTCCTGTTAAAAATGTACTTTGCCATTTAAAACTCTCCAGATCTAGAAATATGCAAGAAATATGAGAATTTGCTGAAG
This sequence comes from Pampusana beccarii, assembly GCA_013399365.1. NCBI lineage: Eukaryota > Metazoa > Chordata > Aves > Columbiformes > Columbidae > Pampusana > Pampusana beccarii. Next base: position 742,175 of record VWYH01004338.1, on the reverse strand, counting down.
GTTAAGTTTTGCAGAATTACATCCTTGTTGCATTTCACTAACACTCTGGAAGCACCCATGCTAGCAGACAAGAAAATAAGACAGTAAAGCTAAGCAAACCACTATATGTCAATGAAAAAAATCTATAAATTACAGGTTTTTAATTAAAAATGGGTCTTGAGACAGCTTTATAAGAAGAAAAATCATCCTCATTGAACTGCTTGCTAGTCACTACTGGTATCAAAGCACCTTAATCTAAACCTAGCCCTAGCTGGCTATTACTTGTTCTCTGGCACTGATTTATTTCAGAAGTTGTTTCTGGAAATCATAATCATTAAGATGACAAACTCTCAAGCCAGCTCCCTTTGTGTCAATCAGCAATCATCCATAACATAACCTCCTTTAAGTCCATTCTAGCCATACACATGTATGCACAATACTATTAACATCAAAAGGGATTATCTTCAACTCAGTGGGATCTTCACCTGTGGAGAGCTGCTGCACTGAAAATGTTACCACAGTGTTAATAGCTCTTCTGAGAGTATTCAGACTTCACAGTACTGTAATCAAAGCCTTAAAAAGAACAATAATAGGAAAAGAACTTTGGGCTTAAAGTTATAAATAACATCTCAAGTTTTTTAAAGACTTCTGTGTACAGTGTTCACACAGAGGCCAGGTCACCCCATTTTGAAAAGTAGACCATTTTTTATTAAACAGCAGATAAAGAACATACAACAGGATTCTACAACGATTTTTATTCTAATCCTGAAGAGAAAGGAAATTAGGAATGTAGAGTCTTCCTCAATCTCACCCCCTTCCTTATTAGTGATAAACAACTTCTGTGCAGGGTCTATTTAAGGATTAAAAAGGGAGGGAACAAAATGAAATGGTGATAGGTGAACCTGTAATGCGGACAAGAGCAGGTAGTTGTGGCTATGAAAAGATTCAGTGGCGGGAAAAGGATCTGAATTGTTTAGATTGTTAATAGTTATGCCTGTGGTAGACAGCATTACTCTACTTATTAGAAGAGAATAAGTTCTCTACATTTTAGCTTACTACACGCATATTTCAGTGGGGTAAAAATGATTTTTACCTATTTAGCTCATTTTTACGCCATTTCTCACTTCCAGCTCCAAGAAAGAAACAGCTCAAGATGCAAACACATGAAGTTATCAGAATAAGGAGTGGTGCTCTAAGACCCAAAAAAAAAAAAAAAAAGAAAAAAACACAACAACACGCTCTTCTCGCACAGCATTCACACGACGGGTGCGGGACAGCAACCGAGAGAAATCAGGGCAGATTTTCGGAGAAAAACACTCCTCTCTTTCGCGCCTCAGACCAGGAGATGGAAGACGCAAAAGCGCCGCAGATGCGGCGCCGGCGGTGACCGCACGTCCAGCCCGGCCGGGGCGCCCTGCCGAGCCCAGCCGAGCCCAGCAGAGCCCCGGCCGGGTGGGCGGGCGGGCAGCGCCCGCGGCGGCAGCCCCGCGAGGGACATTTGAAACTGAGCGGCGAGAGGCGGCGAGCAGCAGCTCCGGGCGGTTGGCTTCGCCTCGCCGAGACCGGCGCACAAACCCCGCGTAAAGGAGGCAGGAGCCAGCCCCCCAGAGACCCCTGCCCGCCCGAGGAGAAGGAAACAGGCCCCACCGCCCCGAGGGGCTCCGGCGGGGAGGGGATCTCCCCCGCCGCGGCCGACGCTCCGGACACGCTTCCTCGGCGCCGCTGCCGCCCCCTGCCGTCCCCGCTCCTCCCGCGGCCAGCCCCGGCTCTGACAGCCCCCAACCGCCCTCCCAGCAGCCGCTCAGGGCCGGCAGGGAGGCGGCAGCTCCGACCGTAGTGACGACCGCCCGGCCCGGCTCCGCCCGCGGCGCAGAGAGGGAGAAAACACCGAACGGGTCCGGGGAAAAGCGGCCCCCTCGGCGCACGCACGCCCGCCCCCGCAGCGCTGCGGCGGCCCGGAGCCCCTCGCCCCACCGCCCGCTCCTTCCCCACCACCCTCCCCACCGCCTGCGAGAGGCCTCGCCCTGGGCCACACACCCCCAGGGACCCGCTTACCCGCTCCCGCCCGCTCCTCACCGGTACCTGCCGCCCAAACAGCCGCCGCTCGTGCACACATACGAAATTGAAGTGGCCAAACCACAGCCCTCCGCCCAGCCCGGGAAAAACCCCGCCGGCCCCGCCCCTCAGCCAATCCGCGCCCCGCTCGCCCCCGTGCCCCGCCCCCGTCACCTCCTCAGCCCGGGCCTCCCCGGCGCCGGCCCGTCGGCTGCTCGCTCCGCCCACGCCCTCGCCGCCGACCCCTGCCCCGCTGCCATTGGCTGGAGCAGCCGTCAATGATCAGAGTGGGCGCTTCGCCCCCGCCCCCCCCTCCTGAGCGGTCTCCAACGGCCACTGCCCTCCCGGGTCCGGGGTTCTCGCCCGGCCGACCCCTGCAGCCGAGTGGCGGGGTGGGCTTGGGGACACCCGCATCGGAGGGATGGCTGCCCGGGAGCGCCGCTGTCGAGGCAGGGCCCCGGCTCGCCGGGCACGGTGCTGGCCGTGCGGGCGGTGAGGTCACAGAATCACAGAACGTTAGTGATTGGAAGGGACCTCCAAAGACCATCCAGTCCAATTCCCCCACCGGAGCAGGAGCACCTAGGTGAGGTTACACAGGAAGGCGTCCAGGCGGGTTTTGAACGTCTCCGGAGAAGGAGACTCCACAACCCCCCTGGGCAGCCTGTTCCAGTGTGCAGATGCCGCTGTCCCTGCAGTGACTGTCGCAGCGGCGCCTCCACGCAGACTCGTGACCCGCTGGTGCTGCGCGGGGAGCGCTGGCCGGGCTGCCGAGGAGCCCAGCGGCACCGCGACCCTGCGGGCGGGGAGCGCAGCGGCAGCTGGCGGGAGGCGGTTGCCCCTCTCAGCCCCAGAGCTCCCCAGACCCCGCGCTCACGCTGCCCCCAGCCGGGCCCCGCCTCGGGAAGGACACGGACACACCGCAGGGATCTCAGCGGGGGGGGCACCCCTCCTGCGCGGGGCGGCTGAGGGATGGGCTGGCTCAGCCTGGGGAAGAGACCACACCGGGGGGCTAACAGCAGCCCCCCAAAGCCCGTGGGGAGGTGGTCAAGAAGACGCGGTCAGGGTCTTCACTGTGCAGCACAGTGGGAGGCTGAGGGACAACAGGTTTGAGCTGAAATGAGAGGTTCGGGCTGGGTGGAAGACAAAGTATTTTCCTGCTAAGGACATTCAGGCGCTGGAGCGGGTTCCTCGGGGGTTTTCCAACCATGAGGAGACACAGCCCTGAGCAGCCTGGCCTGACCACGCTGCTGGCCCTGCTGTGAGCAGGAGGTGGGACCAGAGACCTCCTACAGCCTCAATTTTCTGGTGACCTACAGTCTTGACGGGGGTTGTCTTCCACTTGGCTAAAGACCTTTCAGGTGTATTGTGGATGTTGACTGCTGAAAGGCCTAGATATGAAAACCCTGATGGAGTGTAAGGGCAGTTGCTCTGCTGCATGGGCTGTAGGCCCCGGGAGTGCTGGGTTAGTTGCTCTTGGCACCTTCCCCAGCCAAGGGCAACTGTCTTACCCTAACCCTTCGGGCTCTCCTTTAAACCATGTATTAGCCTTTTTGTTCGCTTTGTAACTTTTCTTCCAGCTTATGAAAGGTGTATCAAATCTTGGGCCACAACGTGATGGTCTGACTTGCAATTTGTACATGTATGTACAAGAAGAAAAGAAAAAGCTGGGAGGGAAATGTAGTACTAACAGGTGTAAAAACGAGAACTCAACAATAAAACAGCAAAACAACTGTCTAGTTAAGAAAACAAGGCCTCTTAGCTTTGATCTTTTCTCATTAAGAAAATTATTTCTATTACATGAAGTCATACTGAATTTGCAAAATCCAGCATGCAGTATATATTGCCTATACAACTTCAGTTCATCCCTTTTATGCATTGTAAACTAAAGTTAACTACAGACTTCCCACCTCACCATCATATGCATACTAAGCCATGCCTTTTTAGTGCACAGGATAGATTTTCCTACTTCGGAGCAGAGCTGTGCAGTAAAATAAGCTATTTTCCATGTAAGCCCTGTGTAATTTCTATGAAAATTAAAAGGGTAGAGATCATGACTGAGGCTGCTGAGTGTTCTTTACAGAATTCTAATAAAATTGTAAGATACTACGTTTTCTTTATTAAAAAATGTGTGATGCCATGTGGTACATTGCTTGAATCTGATTTTGTGAAGGGGTTGGGGGGGATGTGTTTTCACAATTCTAGTCTTAAGATGCTGAGGTCTCCTTTAGAATAGCTTACTACTGAAAATGAAGTCAACAGGCAATATAGCATGAATACTCTGGGTATTTCATAATGTGTAAGATAAAGAAATCAAGTCCTTTTATACACTGATGAATATATCTTCTTTAATCTTGGTGCTTCAGAAGTAAAAACAACCCTGCAGCTCATGGGAGTGCTGTTAAAGGAAATTAATGTAAGTACACAGAGAAGCAATGAGTTGGCAATGAATAGAGAGCAGGCAGTATTAGATATCTGTGCTTAATTCAGCATTGTTCATTCTGCATCCAGTGAAAGAGGCTAGGGACCAATAATTAAAGAAGGAATTATAATGCATGTGAACAGACAATTTTAATTCTGACTAGCTATATTGCTTGATGTTGTAATATTCATTCACGTTTCATTTATTACACTGTATTATTTAAAGAGAGCTAATGAAGTATTTTCAGTATCTCTTGCTCCACATTCAAAAACAGCATTTTAAAAACCTTCAACTCTTTCACAGAGGAGATGGAGTATCATTTTTCTTTTTCAGGGAAACCAGTCACTGTGGTTCTTTCTTTGATATAGTAGATGCTATAATTACCACAGCACCAAATAGGTTAGGATTTTACCTCTAGATGCTTTTTATATGCAGAATAGTCTGCAAAACTCTATGTACGATATTCCTTGTTTCATTCCTCAGATGCTTTAACATCTCAAAGCATGAAGGAATGACAGCAGAATATGTGCCAGTTCCTCAAAAAAATAATAGAGCAGCTTCACATGCCTTCCTAAAAACAGTAACTAGTAATTCTAAAGGTTTAATATACAGCCACAACAGGAGACACTTGGTGTCTGAAGCTTTCTGAGGATACCTGAGTTTGCACCATCCAAACTGCTTTTTCTTATTGCTAGTACTTTTGCGGCTTCCAGTATTTAATACCATTGGCCTGAGCAAGTTTAATTGGCACAGGACTAAAAACAGCTGCGCCTGCAACAATCTTGTCTTCAATAAGGTTCCCAGTGTTGCTACAACCAGTGGAAATGCCGATAGTGACATTTTCCTAGATTAGAAAATTCAGGAAGACTTTAAGAGAAACAGCTTGAGACTTGTCTCTTTTTGCTCCTTTCCTCAGACAGGCTCAGACACCTCTGATGAAAATATCCATTTCTAATTATAAACTACTTGATGCTGAAAGAAAACAAGGCATAGGGAAAAATACTCATGCTGCCTTCTTGTATGCAAGGATTTCCCCATTTTAGAGATTTCGAATCCGGCCTCAGATTCTGACCCGTCAGGTACAGCCCAAACCAAGAGACAATTGATATCGCTGCAGTGTGAAGGCATGAGTTCTCTCACACCCCAGCTGTGGTCCTGGCAGGGGGGCAAATGCAGCAATCCTTCTCTGACAGCTCTCATATGGTGATTATAAGCTGATAAATGTAATTGTGGGGTTTTGGAATTACTAGGATTCCACTCTTGCAGACACTACTGGTTAAAGTACTCTTTCTTGTGAGTGCACCTTCTGAATTGCAAAGATTCTTGCTGGTTACTGCTATACTGACTTGAGGATTGTCCTCAAGTTAGGACATGTCGCCTCTAAAGAAGAAGATGTTGATTGTCAGACCATACCATTAAAGAAAAGAAGCTTGCTTTTATCGCTGGAAGAAAAAGCACACCTTAAGGGCCTTTGTGACTTCTATAGCAATAGAAGTTGTAGAGTTAGGAGTGCTAAAGGCAAAACACAAAATAACAGAAAATCCAGAAGATGAGCAGTATGTGATGTAAGGTAAATACAATGAATTTGAATTCTTTAAATTCAGCTTGAGGGATGGGAGGGGGGGAAGAGAATTCCGTGGGAAATACAACATGGTGGGCATGAAATTGATGCCCATAGGTGTCTTTTATCTTTAGATTCCCCGTTTTTTTGATTCTGTAGTGGTTTTGTGTCAAAATCAATGCCACAACATAAATTCCCCCGAACAGCAAAAAACAACTAGTAGTTCAAAGTGACTGCTGATGTGAAAAGCCTGTATTCTCTTGATGTTGCTGCTTGGCATTGCTACAGACTGGGTAGTGAAGCGGATAACAAATATTGGCATGGGTAAGTGGCAAGTGTTGCTGAAGACCTAGATTTTGTTTGTAGAGCAAACATCCACAACAGACGGAAAGATCCAAGCTGGCAGGCCAACCGGGGCTCAAATGAGTTATGCCAAAAGAAAAGTAGTTGAAACATTATTGTGTGGTGATAAAGTAGAAAATGAAAGCCATTAAGAAAGAAAATAATTTCCTTATTTCACAGCTCCACCAGACCAACCAATGGAGACTCCAGAGAAAAAATAATTTTAAGAAAAGCAAAGGATGCGTGTCTTTGTAACTAGGTAAAAACAAGATTGCTGCATATCTGGGATTTTGATTGCAAAGCTGTTAACTCTCAATTCATACACAATCTCTGTTAACATCTCTCTAAAATGTATCTGATTCTAATTTATTTAACTACTGATGAAAGCTTCTAGGCTCTGGTTGGAGACAACTTGTCTTCAGCAAGTCAAAAGATGTGACAGATAAATTTGGCACATACACACTAGCTGCAACTTTTAGGTGTAAGTCCATAAAGTGAAAAGCGTTTGGGATGAGAGGATGAACACCTTGTAAAGAGGCCAAAACAACTGCCTCTGTCGTACAGCGTAGAAGAAAAGCTGAATATAAAAGAGAGGATTGGAAAACAGTGCTGTCTAAGACATCAAAGTTAGTGTGGAAAGGATTAGATAAAATGGATTCAGGTGCATTAATAATAATGATAATAATGATAATAATAATCTAACTTGCAGAGGTGCATCCTATAGCTGTCTCATTAAGATAATTCAGGGAAGTAGCCGTCATGTTCTTTGTGCAGGGACGTAGCTGCTATTGCCTCATCAGGAGATTTCTGTGTGCCTGTATAAGCTCTGATCTCTACTCTTGCTGTAAGAATTGTTGCTATAAAAGCCTACAGACCATGCTGATCATGCTGAGGTGATTTCCTCCTGAGGGTAAAGATTTTCTTGTTTTGACTTTTAGTTTGCAATTTCAGAGTTAGTGGATGGGGTCGTGTGAGAGAGGCACTCTCGGCTGACAAAAACTATGGATAATTATTACATTTGAAAGGCATTTTCATGGGGCTGATAAATACAATCTTGGAAAAAATGTAGGGTGGGAGGGATGTTTTTTATTCAGATTGGAGTCCCATGAGAGCTGTGCCAAATAGGCTAAGGTCCCACCCTGGTCCCATTATCCTCAATGGGTATTTATGTCACCAGCGTAGTATCTACCACACGTATTCCTAGAATCATCCAGCTAAAGAACTCGAGACCAAGCTGTGGGCAACCTTACCACTTAGCAACGTTCAAAGAAACCAAGGCTGATTATAACTTGGTATAAATCACTTAACACCTTGTAAGAACACACTTGCCAGGACTCTTTAAAGAAGTTCTTGTATCACTGTGTCCTATAGTAGGAAGCCAAACCATTCACTAAGAATGCATTGGAAAGAGCATATCTCAGTGTGACAGATCACACAATGAGAGAAGATGACATTGGTTAATAAGATGAGTTGCATGTCAACCCCACAACTCTGCGTGGTAGTCTTGGCCTCGCTACTCCAACAAAGACAATTCAGAATATGTATCAGAATACTTGTAAAGGAATAAAGTCAAATTCCTGCTAGAGCTTTGAACAAATTATTTCCTTACTTTCCCTATTGCTTTCTAAAATGTTTTCAGTTTCTATCAGTCACTGACTTTATTTTCCTGCTAAGTTTTGAAACTTTCCAATGGCAAAAAGTTAAAAGCAGCAATTCACAACATAGACACAAAATCAAATCAGCAAGTCCCCTAAAAACAATGACCAAAAAACCCAAGTAGCAATGGTACTTACAACTTTAGTAAAGGGGGGAAAATACAAATTTGATATCGTATCCAACCACTTACTTGCTTCCTGAAACCTAAAACTTTTTCAAAATAAAAAACATATCCAGCATTGACTCTGTGTCTCTTCTCCAGGGTGTGTGCTGAGGATCCTCTAACTCAAGATTTCCCAGGCCGTAGCGAGGACCACAGAATACTGGTGGTGAGGGTCACCTCCTGTTTCATTTTTGGAACAAACGGGGACAACCACAGCAACTGTTCCAATGGAAAAGTCATGGTAAGAAAATATTTAGTCGTTCCTAACTGTTCCAGCTGCAGTTCTGGCCTTTACTTTCTCTGCAAGGACAATGCATACAAGAGGCAGTGAAGATACTTATTTCTGTCCCATTCTAAGTGCTTAAATAAGATTCCCGGCTTTTCCTGGATACACCTCCAGATATCTGGAAGCAAGAAAACAGCACTTTGCATTCTATCAATTATCTACAGACCATTCAGAAATTGCATGCTGATGCCATCTTGGAGATCGCTGCTATGGAAAACACAAAGAAGCTGTGTGTGTCTGTAACTGTAAAAATAAATCCACTTAGCTTGATTGTGACACAAAACTTCTCCAACAGGTCAAGCTTATTGATAGCTCATTCCACTGATTTGAAGATTTGAATTGGTACTTATAAATATCTTTTTCTCATACTAGTACTTGTGTGGCAACCAAACTCCTCCTCACGATGTGACTGCGTTCCCACATTTGTGTAAGCCTTTCACAGAGCAAAGAAAATATAATTAATAGGGAATGTGTTTGTAGCAGCTGAAGAAAAAAGGCATATTCACGTTGGTGTTAGTGTGTAAAAAAAGTCTAAAGTTTCCTGATTAGCAAGGGGCTTATTTTTATTCATTAAAATGTGTCACTGGAAGTGCAGCATGTTATGTCTATTTTGTGACACTTCATCATGACTAAGAGATAATTTTTTCTTCCAAATAACTGTTGTTTTCTCAGTGCAGCCCCAGTGTTCCTCTCTTAGTTTATCCACATGTTTTTCTACAATTATGTGTGGTTTTGTAAGCACACATTTCCAGTATCTCTGAACTTGCTTCCCAGGGTATGACCCAATCATTAAGGCTGAACCAGTCAAGTGATTTAACATACAAGGATTTCAGGTAGGGTGTAACCGGAGGAGGGAATGCAGCCCACCTAAGTCTCAGCCTGTGAATGCCAAGTTTAAGTAAATTTACTAGCAGGCCTTTTCCCTTTACCTCCTCCCCCCAACAACAAAACATATAATCAAAAGGTGAAGAGTTCAATTATGGAACAAACAGGACCTCTTTAAAAATATGTAGCTGGCTGTAGCCAAAGACAAACTATGATGTCATTGGGTGGGAACTTCCCCTCAGTGTATGCGAGCAGCGTTGGAGTGATGTGATGCAAGATGTGAATAAAATCACAGGAGTGATTTTAATATATTCTGGGATTTAGTTGTTACAACTAACCTGCATTATCAGTGATTTTCTGTTTTATACACTGTTATGACTGTTGTTCATCTGCCATAAATTGGAGGCCACACAATTTTCCATTCCTAGCCGCGCTACTCTCATACACAGACTGAAAGCTAATCTGATTTGCAAAGTTGTCAATCACAGCATTGATTACATGGTAGATAGTGGTATTAATGCAATCATTAAATGGCAAGCAGCTTTTGCAATGTTTTCATTGAGTAGCTTCTAGGGCCCCATCTGTATTACCACCACGGCTGATTCAGGGAACCTGGCTATTGACAAGTTACCCTATAACTCGGTTTTAACATTTGTATTGATTGGCCCAAGGTTGCCAAGACCTCAGTCCCGCAGACCTTTAGGTACATAGTTCATATTTTCTGTCTGTTTGCAGAGCTAGAAGCTGGTTTCGCCCACAAGAGATTTCCCATGCAGCCAGTTAGGCTTAGACACCTTTATAGCAAATTCCTTGAGAAAAGGCCATGTGTGTTGTTGTCAGAAAATGTGTCAGAAAAATATAGTTTAAAGAAGAATTGGTACTTATGTCAACGTCTCTAATTCTCATTTGTCCGTGTAAGACTTTAATGGTGATAAGAGAAACAAAGGTGAAATCCTGGCTTCACTGCATCACTAAAAAACAACCCCTCTTGACAGCAATGGGGCCTGAATTTTATCCTGTATGTTTTACACTGAAATATGGTGAGCAGTGTGAATCAACTCTTTTACCTGTGAGACCTTAGTTCAAAAGAAATTGAAGAAGCAAATTAGCTTGCTGGCTTTATTTCTACTACTATATGGGCATTTATCTGTAACATTAAACTTCCACGCAGTGTTTTCGTTTCCCATAGAAAGATCAAGATTAATTATTAGAAGTTTCCTTGGTCTGTGATGCATTACATTAGTATATATGTCTGAGAGAGATCCAGATAAAACATCCAGCTCTTTCACATTTTGCTTTTCCCAGGAAGAATGGAACACATATTTCATTTTTAACCAATTTGAGTTTACAATTTCACATGTATGATTTTTTAATTAATCACACTCAAGAAAAAACGGTGGATAACAAACAGGTTCGTTGATTTTCAAAGAAATCTGTTAGCAGTTTTCAAGTACTGTATTCACAAAGGTCAATAAACTCGAACTGCACAGACTCATTGTTTGAACCTACAGGGTGCTGAGGGGAAAATGTGCATCACGGAGAGTCAACCTTTTTAAAATCATCTATCTCAAGTCTTTGCCTCAGGTCATTTTTTAGCATTAAAAAAAGCATACCATCTATAGCCATGACCTTGCCCAGATGTCTGTGATGTCTTGAATAAAAAATAATTAATATCCTGATTTTCAGATAATTTAAAATTTGCTTCACCCAAAGCCAAATCCTTCCCGCTCTTCTTTTTTCAGTATAGATTATTCATTTTGTTTCTTGAAAGGAAGAAATGACCATGAATAACAATATTTGGCCCAGTTATTCAATTTCAAGTTCTTTAATATTGTAAGTATAAAGTGTTTAATCAAAATGGTTACCATGCAAATAATGACACTAACTTGGGCTGTTATCCATATGACATTAAGCGGTCTTTCAGTTTTAGACAAGTGAAAGCATCCTCCACCGTTAAAAATTCATGTGGCTAATTGTATTATTAGTGAGAATACATGGTTATCGTGTATGCAATTTTAGATTCAAGTGAATTAGGGAGCCTTGTTGACCTTTGGATGTGTGAAAATAGCCACTAAATTTATAAAATCACAGGCTAATAGTCACAAAACATACTTGTTTATGTCACTACTCTTTTGCCCAGAAAGTGTCAGAAACTAACTTTTTGCATTCAAGGTTTGACTTGCACACACACAACAATATGCAGCCATGCCAGCTGTGCTCAGAGCAGCTTCGAGTTTCTTGCCAACTCCATATGCACCGAGTAACCTCACTTTAAACTGATTGAATGCGCCTGCACAGCAGGTGCATGCTAAGCGTTTAAACTGATGCAAGGGAGGCCAGGAGTGCAATTCTCTCTTCGGAGTGGGCCTACTACAACTTGCGAAAAAGAAGCAATAGCAGCATTGGCGTTGTTCGTAATGCCCTTTGGAGCGGTGCGGCACAGCGGGGCCCCTGGCAGCTCCTTCCACCGCTCACCGCGCTGCTGAGAGGGGAGTCTGGAGTGAGACCTGCCTGACTTCCCCTCGAATGCCCTCCCAGTCCGTAATCCACAAACCACACTAATCTGCACTGGGGCTTCCCTGCATTATTGTGGATTAGTGACATTAGTATCATATAGTGTACTTAGGCGCTGTTTGCAGACCCTGTGCAGTCTAACTGATGGCAAGCACTGTTAACCTCAGTTAGTATAGGTATATTAAAAAAAGTATTAAAAATAGGTATAAATAATGTTATTCTTACTTTACAGTAGAGTTTTATATAGCATACTGCATGCACACCTTACAGTGAAATGTTTTTTCACAACCTTGCAAAGGGAGGTTAAATGTCTCAGGGTGCATCCAGCCATTCCTTTGCACAATGGCAGGCTCTCACCAATCTGTCAGGAGGTGATGATGTTCAGGGATTTTGCCTGGATTTCCCTGTACTCCACAATTCTTTTCTAGTGGTTTGGCTGCCAGCCTAGCAGTGTTACTTATTCTCCCTCTCTCAAGTAAAATCAGTAAGCCCCTATCCTACAGGAAGCCTGACAGTGTTAGCCTCGCTGCTCCTGCAGGCTTCAGTCGGCCTCTTTTTGTAAGGTCTACTGGTAGACTTCTGGCAAGCACAGCTCTGTTAAAAAGTAGCCCTGACTAATTGAAAAGGAGGAGCAATTTACAGGACACACTGAGTTCCTTTAATCTCACCGTTTGCTGTCTCCCTTCCCTACCCATCACCATCACATTGTCTCTTTTCCTCCACTTCTCTGCGGTGAGCCAGAGGGCGAGTCACTGTAGGCGAGACCAGGAGAACTGGGAGAGTCCTTCGGCAGGGCCCACGAGCTTCATCCGGTCCTACTGCACAAGCACCCAGCATACAGGGTGCTGGTGGCCCCTCTCGTCCCCCTGCCACTCCATCAGTCCGCAGTCTCACTGTGCACAGCTGCCATGGGAAGCCGCTGTCATAAATGCAAAAAAATATACCCACAGGTTCTGTAGAAGGACAGCAGCGCTGAACTGTTTGCTTGTGTTCCGTAAGAAAGGCTGTATCTGTGGAGCCAAGCAGTGGGGTGCGAAGAGCAAGACCCAGAGAAGAGTAATGGGGTGCTGCAGAAGGACAGGGAAGTGACTGCACAGGAAGAAAGGGTAACCAAATGCCTTTCTAAGAGTCTGGTAGCAGCACGTGGAGATGCATACAAACAGTTCTGCATACCTCACAAACACAAACCCTCTTAAGTTCTCCTTTGAGAGGAGAAAACACTGTAGCTGGAGTTGCTGGGGAAAGTCATGTCTGTCTACTTCTTCAGGGCCCAGGCAGGGCACCCCACATGAAACACTTTTCATTTCAAAACTTGCACTTCACTCAGCATCACCTGTCCCATCTGCAGACTATTCCCTCTCTTCCTTTCCCTGTCTGACTTACTGCAGGATCCTGTATTCAATCTCTGCTCTTAAAGCTTTAGCTTTAGGGACAAGGCGTCGGGGAGATTCTGATGCTAGTGAGAAGGTGCAAACCTGAGTCATATAGAAGAGTGACTTTTGTGACAATGAACTACTGACTATTGCTGTATAGTCTTCAGCTCTAACACTCATTTCACTACGGACAAGTTGCTGCTATCCTTATATAATAGATTCTCTCCTCTAGGTGCACTGGTGGTTTGCCATTTTTTATGAACAGACTTAAAATAGAACAAAAAGAAGTCTTTCTTTTCTCCTAATGTGGATAAAATTATATGTTTCCTCTTTGGTCCATTTTATGTTTTTTACTGGGATCATAACTACTGCGAAGGCAGGAAAGTTAAGTCGGATGAGTTTTGTGGTCTGTGAATCTCTGGACTACTTCCATCCGAGTGCCTGGAGATGTTACCTGTCTCTCTCTTCTCCCCTTCCTGCTCCATCAGGGTTTTGTTTGGTTGGTTGATTGGTTGGCTTTGGGTTTTGGTTTTGTTTTTTACAGTCCACAACTGTCACGAGAAGCTGGCCTCGCAAATAAAAAGTATATCCAGGACCACCAACATACCGCAATGACAACATTGACCTGTATTCTCTACTTTGAAAAAGGTAAAGGTTTAGTATGGGGATGCATCCGTGGAAGCAAAACCAGTAACACCCTTTGAAGTTATTGTCCTCATGGAAGCATTTTTTCTCTTGGCTTGAAGCAATCTTGGAGAGGTTTCTGTAACTTGCATCTCTGTTGAATTTTGTACTAGATGCAGCATTTCCCAGAATTTCTGAGGAAATTTCTAGGCAAACTGAACTCTAAATTGGTTATATGTATGACACTGGCATGCTCTAAGAAATCACATACATCTTTAGAGAAGTAGCAGCAATGCTCTTCACGCAACACGCACAAAACCTCTTATGATTTAAATGTGAACAGACTACGTATCTTTGCCATGTTAGCTCAATACTCCAAACTTCCCTCGGGCAAGTTGCCTGTGTGTCTAAATGGCACACATCTGTTCTTTTCCACCACTTGTTTACATGTTCTTCCTCTCCATGTGCCTCCACCATCCTAATTTTAAAGACATTCCTTAATGCTTTGTTTATTTCTCACATATATTTCACAACTGCATGCTGTAACAGTAGTATGTGTTGAGTGCTGGTTTTATACAGTTTATGACCCAGTGTTTGTTTTTTAATACGTTAGTGTGTATTAAGAATAAGTCTGTGAAGTCATTCAAGGTTAAAATCAGGCTTTCTGGCTTCAGGCTCACTGGGCAGCATTGCAAAATACCACATTGCAGGGGAATGTAACTAATGTATCTGCAATGATACATACTATATACACAGCAAAGGACTTAGGACAGGAGAAAAAAAGTCTAACTAAAATTAGCAATTTAGTAGTGGCATTCAAAACAGTAATATATTTTTACTAAACATAATCAGAGGAAAAATGCACATTGAATTAAGAAGATACATTATTATTTTTTAAATGATTACTTTAGTTTTCCATTCTCAGGGGTTAAACAGCCTGATTTTGAGAATTGCTGAGCAAATATTTGTTCAGTAGTGCTGAAAAAATAATGCTGAATAGGTGGATTCTGTGAAGTCCACCGTCTTTGCAACATTAGTATAATGCTGTACAAATATTAGGACAAAGAAGATGCTCATTTTACCCTAAGGATGGAGTAAAACATTGCTGCTGTTTGAAAATTATTGCTAGAGCAGCTCAGCTTTGAGAAGTGCATTACAAACCTTTCTGCTTAACATTATTTTGTGTTTTCTCCGTACTATTTAAAGTGTTCTACAACTAATAAGCCAGATAGACTGAAGTGGGTTGTTTGTTCCTCTGCTGAAATGACAATCAGTGCTACCAAAACAAAGCTCTCAGCACAGGACTTGTTTACATGTTTTGTCTGCTTGCTTATCTTATTCTAGTGCTGATTAGTGCTGCCGCAGTGTCTTTTTCCAGAGTCTCTGATTGCCAGCCTGGAGTGGAGCCTGCAGTGTGGGTTTTTGTAAAAGGTTTAACAATAGAAGTAAAATTCACAGAGAAATATTGGGCACATCTGACATTTCATTCCTATAAAATGCACCCACAGATTAACAATGCATAGTTCAGAAAGGAAACCAGGTATTTTCAAGGTACAAACAGAAGCCAAAAAAGTATTCCTGTGCATAAATGGATATTGCTGTAGGAAAAAAAGGTTTCTGATGATTAATCTGTTGGAATTACAAAATCTTAAAATTGGCAGAAGGTTGGTGTGGAATTAAAATTCAAAGCCTAAGGAACTCATTGAGATAATTATTCTGCTTCTTAGGCTTCTTTTTTTTCTTTTTCTTTGTAAAGTAACTTAGCAATGCACATCTCTCTCCTATTTGTGACAGCTACAAAGAAACAAAAATATATTTTTAGATGTGTATAAATACTATTGCATAATGCCATGTTGATCTCTGATCATTGTAAAAGCAATTATTTCCTTTGGTAAAACCGTCTGCTCATTAGCAGTGAATGGTATTTATCAGTCTTTTTTCCTGTTTAGATAATTTGTCCAGTGTTGATATATTTAAAAACATTCAATTGGTTGGAATAGTATCTGTGGCTTCCCATCAAAAGAGTGATGGCAATAGCTGTGGGTCTAAATCTCAAAGCACCACTCTGTAGACTTCCTAAGTGATTAGCACAGAGCATTATCACCCTCCACCATCTGGCTATCTAATATGGAAACGATATTAAAGGAATCAGAAGACCTATACAGGCTTCTACACTTTGAACATAATGTGTTTCACAGCAAAAATGTGGAAGCTGTGTTTAAAACAAGAAGAGATATGCTTAAACATAAAATTATTATTTTTATTAGCAGAGAAGGTACACATCTGCCCTCCCTCATTTTAATTCCTTGCAAGTGTACGAAGCCATACATATGTATACCGAGATAATACAGCTTAGCACATATACGCGGGCTGCATGTTTAGCATGCTAGGAGTGAAATCTGTTTAAATTAAGGATCTCATTCTGGTTTTGATGTCACTACAATTAGTTGATGTGTTGGATGGATTCCGAAGCTTTGATTCATTTATGCTTTAAAGGTTTTGAAGTTAAATGCTTTGGATAAGGCGGAATTAAAGAATCATCAGAAATTTCTGTGCTAAAGCCTCGCAATCCAATACATAAAAAGTCTTGTAATTCAGTGTACTGTATATCTTTGTGTATAAAAATATCCCTTTATAAGGAAGAACAAAAGATACGCTTCTCCACTCCAGGAACATTACATGGAATAAAGAGCCTCTGAAAACCTCCAAAGCACAGAATGCAAGCTTGTGCTGCCAGACAAAAGTGAAAGCCTATCCTGTTTTCTCTCTCCCTGATGTAGTTGCCGTGTCAGATGAGGGCATCGGGGCAGATTCAAAAGTCGGAATGAAGAAAAGAGAAACAGTGTGGAGAGAAGTGTGGTGAACTCAGCCCTGCGAACACCTAGGTTTTCCCTGCGCAAGCCCAGCTTTAGGCTTTTTAAATTTGTTTGGTTTGCAGAAGTGCAGATAAAGGTGGTAATTAAAAATGGGCTGTCAGATTGCACTCATTCATAGGTGTTCTGCTCCAAGCTATTGGGAGCCCAGTATCCGGTAAAGAGGGAAGCAGAAAAAAGGGAGGTCTTTTCTCCTGTTCCCTTCAAGCTGTTTAGGAAGTTATTTCTTTACTTCTTTTTTTAATGGTTTTATTTTTACCTCATAATGAAAATCAAACAGTTTCTTTGCATTGCCAGAGAATCCAGAGCTAGTGGGCTTTCACTTGCACTTGTTAGAGAAGTTCAGTAGCCATTAATGAGGAAACAACAAATGGTTCGCCGAGCAGCACAACCGAAAGAGTCTGGTTTAGTAAAGATCAGAGACTTTTGGTCCAGAAACTTCCTTTGCCACTGCAGCTGTCTCAGGTCCTCCTCTGTCTTCTGTGGTATCTGCCCTGGACAAAAGAGAACGTGAACTGCAGCGGACCTGGAGAAAGAACGGTAGCAGAGCCGAGCTCACCTTTCGCTCTGCTGAAGAATTAATTTCCTTTCTCTTCTGGACAACTGTGGGGTTTTTTTACAAAGCTCGTAAGATGCTAATTGTCTTTAGGATCACTATCCTCTTGCACATATGGCTGAAATTGGTCACTGACTTCAAAAGCTAAAAGGCAATGGCTGACAGCACAGTCACATGCACCTTAGGAAATGAGGTTATCAATTTGCTTACAACGCGGCTTTTTGTATTTTATGTTCTCAGCATTTTTGACGTCAGAACAACCACAGTTCTCTGACCATTGGTAGTGTTGTCCAGGATGGCCGCGGATAAGTGAAAAACTAACCACCACTATCTCCATACCCAAATTTTCCACATCTCTTTCATCTCCACCTATAATGGAATGAACATGGGATCTTTTCCCATTTGTACAAGCTGCTTTACACAGGGAGGCTGCAGATCCATGTAACGCTGCTTTTGGCAGCAAAGCCACCTCAAGTCAAGTCAAATTGATGAGCTTTGTTCTATTGCTCCTGATCTGATCAAATCTGCATTGCACTTTGCATCCCCATCAGTTGCGTGAACAGAGTTGTCTGTGGACCCTAGGGTAAGGCAGCTCACTAAAATCACTAGTACTAAAAATAACCCCGAATTATTTTTTTTTTAATATATTGCTAATCCATTTCTTTCCAACATTCTCATTCTTATCTCTTCCACTTTAGTGATGCAGGGGCAAATGTTCACAGCTGCAGCGGAAAAAGGAGCTAGGAGATGAGTCTTAAACTGGTTCTGCTACCAAAGGGGAATTGATTTTGAGTCACCCATAAAGTGTGAAATTCTGTCCTGACTGAAGATACTAGAAAGTTTGTCTTTTACTGCAGAATGGATAGAATTTCACCTCGTGCAGCCACAGTGCAAGGGCAAGAATCCAGGCCCTACCGACATCAGGAGTAAAATATCCCATGAATTCAACATCTTGGCACTGAATAAATCCAATAGTTGTGACTCCACTGGGGTAGCAGTAAAACCTGTGAAACATTATCTGTGGGTAGAATCTCCTCTGCCATTACAAATTCCAAGCATAACTATGGAAAAAGAATTATTAAAGGACCGAAAGATAAAATTAATATTGCTCCAGATTTAACTGTCGTGATCCTTTCAGAAATTAGGATGCAAAAACCTTTTAATTCTACTGTGCTTACACTTACTTTCATAGTTTAGGCAAATATTTTATGCAAGTATTTAAACTTTTCTGGTGCGTTGTTTTTTGTTTTGTTTTGTTTTGTTTTTCTTTTAACCAGTGTCAATTAATACAGATTGTGACCCATTTTCTGTAAAATTTGCACTAACAGTGCATATATGAACACCAGAAATGTAAACAGTTTCACAGTATTAAAAATACGATTTTCAGATACGTAAGGAAAAAATCAGGTATTGGTAGGATATACAAGGAGAGAGAAGAATAATTGTCAGCCTCTGTGCACAGTGTTAAGCCAGTTCATAGTGACCTTCCATGTGCTGGTTCATAATGTACAGGATCTGCTCACGAAGTCCTAATTCTGGCAAAAATTCCTTTTTCGCGAGTAAGGAGAGTAGAGCAACCCTCACAGTGATCACTCAGTTAAGAAGTTTTTACATAAAACTGCACAAGACAGTTTTTGGTAAGGAAAATTACATTTAATACATTTCCCAAACAACTTATTTAGAGATTTTGTCTTCTGGTTTATACTCAGATATTTCAACATAGTCAAGGAACTGTAATAAGGTAACTCAGTTAAATGTATTTGTGCTGAACTTTTACTCAGTGTTGGGCACATACAGTCTGTGGCTGAAAGCACAAACACAACAGCAACAGTGTATTTTTGGCAGAAATACCCCTGATATTCCAAACGTTACCATCTCCTTTCTGTGTGTTAGTAGTCTTGTAGTAACTGTTCAGCAAGAAGCAGGAGCATTTGCCCACTCTTTGCCAGCAAGAGGAGAATCACACACACAAAAGATGTGTGTCCAGCATGATCACAGTAAGCATATACCCCTTTTCCCTGCAAAGGGCTAACTAACGATTCTAGTTTCCTCATTGTAGAGAGGCAATATACACATTTCCTCCTTTATGGTGGAAATCGGGGCAAGATTATAAAAATGCCACTTTCAAAAAAGCAGATTTTAATAAAATATAAAGAACTATATCATTCTTTAGATAATTCCTTCTGGTACAGATTTTATTGCAGCTTTACATCCTGGATTTCCACCAACATAGATGTCATCTTATGTAATTAAACTGGATCGTTTTCAACAGTATAGTATACAATGAGTCACTTGGAAATCAGCAGTAGGAAATATACTTGGAGGAAAGTAAACTTTTCCAGTAATAATACTTCAGAAGATTCAGGAATAGGTATCTGAAGGAAGATGTGTCTATTCTGACATATGATATACTGGAATTCTTATGGGTTCTTTTTGAAGTGATGTGCTAGTAATTGAAAATGAGATTTTAAAATACAGGTTTACAAAGGGATATCAGCTCTTTTGTCAAGGCTTGAACTGGTGGTACCTATCACATAAGAAGTTTTCTTGTCCAGTTTTCATTAAACAGATTTTTTGTTGCTGGGTTGTTTTATTTTTTAAAGTGGACAAGCTCCATCTGTGACAGATAGACCAGGATATATACAAGGGAGCCATAAGACAAGCGTTAAACAGCTTAGAAGATTGTCTTAGTGCATTACTAGCCCAGCAGTTGGAAGGATTATTGCTGTTGTTGTTGTTTTGGATTTTTTCCTGGCAATATCATAGCAAATATCAGTTTAAAGGAGAAAAATCAAGTAGTTCTGCTGGTGCTAACAGCAGAGTTTTTCCAAACAGAAGAGGGAGCATAGGAAGAAAAACGAATTCTACATCTTCACAGTACTAATGTAATGATGTGCACAGATATTTGAGCTGCTTCTGAATGAGTTAACATGGCACTGGCAGCAGAACGAATTCATTAGTGTGGTATTTTCTTTGGGCTGTTTACCCGGCTGAGAGGCACAATTTATTCATCCAGATGTACAGCCACGGTAACACACCCATGCAGCATCCAGCACTCACAACCGGTTGTTAAGATCTGGACTGTGTTTCTCTTGAGCTATGCGGGCACGACTGACAGCTCCCGTTTAGAAATTACGTTATAATCCTTTCAGAGAAAGTCATCAACCTTCTCAGTATTAAACAAAACATAACTAGGGCAAGCATCGACCGTAAGGAATGAAAATCATGAAACCAAAGTTGTTTGCTAAAATACAGAAGATGTGGAGGAATTTAAAGATAGGTGACATTGTCAAAGCTGACATTCTAGAAAAATTACCTTTCCAAAGACTAGGAGAATTAAATTGTATTTGTTGAGACCGAAAAAAAAGGATGTTTCAGTACTTGAGATGTAAGGTGAAGATCCGGACAAGGATTTCAGTAGTAAATATTATAAGGTACACGGACAAGACTCTGTTTTAGATAAAAAATTAACTTCTGCATAACATGTCTTACGGCAGATTGAGAGAAAAGCTTTGAGAGGTTTGAGACAAACATAATTCTTCGGTGATGGGTACTGACTGGCAGGAGCCTGTGGCTCCTGGTGACTGAAGGAGTGCAAAGAGGGAGGATGAACTGTTTTTAATGATGTTGCATGTGGGCTGAAAGCCAGACATCCGCAGGCAGACTGGCAGTCAAGGACAGGCTGAGATCTTAATTTTAAAAGAAGGAAATACATATGAAGGCGAGAAAGACCTGGGACTGATTTTGATAAAGGTGGCAACTTGTGCTTTAGAGGAAAGAGAGTAAGAAGTGAAGGGTATGCAGAAAAGGGTGAAGGAGTAAGACAAATCCTCCAAAGGCAACGCTGAAAAATGGGAGAATCATGAGCCAATGTTGTCATAAAAAAGCAAGTGTGGCAAGATTTCAGTGAGAGAAATTCGACCATATGATTTGAAAGATGTCAACTAGCCACTAAGAATAATGATGGAGTCTTGTTTCTGGGACTTGGGTCATTTGAGACTCGGGTGAAAACAGTTTCAGCTGTAAGGCAGAAACTGGACTGTAGAACATGCAATTTTACAATAATTTAGATGGCAAATGTAAACAGCAAGTTGACTGAGCCTGGACCTGAGCGGGTAAGATGTAACATCTAGAAAAGCTAGCACATATGGACTTCTTATCAAAGAGACAAAGATCCCTGAGGTTACCAGTTCTCATGAGAAGTCAGTGAGCTCTATCTAATGACTCTCACTTGCTCTGAAATCTCCCTAATTATCGTTCTAATAACATGGATGTTACAAGTCAACTGTCATTAGTGGTACTTCCCATGAGTCTGGAGTCCTCCAAATGCAGTACGTAATATGCAACATCTGCTGTAGATCTGCAGACAGACTTGACAGAAGTGCAACTCAACATTTCCTTTGGCACTCAGTTTGCTTTTTTCCTCCTTGTCCTTCTGCTGCTTCTGCTCCTCTTCAATTTAGGGAACAGGTCCTGGCCATATTACACCACTGCAGGAAAACATGACTTCTTTCACTGAATGCCTCTCAAGTGATGGGCCTGTTGCCTTCCTACCTGTCCCAAAAGCATAAAGCAACCTTTTCCTGGGTATGACTTCACCCTTTTTTAAAGTCTCCACGCAGCTGACCTGTCTCAGCCAGCTCCGCTGTGAGGAAGGCTGTTCTTGAGATTGTAGATACCGTTGTGCCAACAAACAGCAGAAAGACAACTACATATCCCACAGTATTATTTGTATGCTATTTTCAATTTGCCTATTTTTGCAATGTTGATGCTTATCTGTTTCGCTTGAAAAAATTGGTGATGCAGTTTTTGGGACCCAGTACAAATTAGAAAGAAAGAGAACAGTCACATCACAGTGCTGTTACATGGGAAGTTGTCACACCATTTGGTCAAAACTGAATGCAAGCATATCTGATACTGAAATATTTTGATCTGAGTGTGAATTATGTCTCAAAAAAATCCATTGATTCTCCGGCTGCTCACCAAAAATAGAGTTCTTGACAGACTGCATTTTAATGTATGCCTGAGCTCTTTACTTTCAGTGTTTCAAAATATGTAAGCCACCTTTCGTGACTTTTAAGTTGCAGATTGATGTTCTTACATAGATGTAAGTCTGGCAAATTCTACTCTTAAAATGAAAATCACCCAGAAACTGATTAAAAATAAGACCTCTTTTCTCTCCTACATGGGTACAAGTTCTTGTGGTCAGACCAACTGGCTGTTTTGATCAGACCAAATGAACCACAGTTCTTCTGGAGCCCTGGGGAGAGGCTTTGCCCCACCCTCTCCTCACTTTATGCTGTAAACTGTATTTAACAGCTGTTAGTTCACTTTCAGAGGTACGTGGTAATGGGCACATGCTGGCTTATGGAGACAGACTGGATGCCTCACAAACTGACCCAAATCTGGTTCTGTCAGTACAGGTGCTGAAAACACTGTTCTAACCTCGACTGATAGATTTAGCAGTGGAAATATAAATGATTTCCTCCCTTTCAGTTATTGCAGCATATTTAGTGCTACTGGGTGAGTGAATGTGAACGGATAGTTGCTCAGCAAAAGCCTGCAGGATTGAATAAGAATTATAAGAGGTTGACTATTAAAGACACAGCAATGTGCTAAGCTGGAAAATTAAAACCTGTCTCTTTTCTCATTAGCCAGAATTTGTTTAGGTGTTTTTGTCTAATTGCATTTGCTTCCTTTTTTGTGCTTTATCATAATACTAGAATCTGGACACAAGTTAAATCTTTCATTTAATGTAAGTTAAAATGATGGTTGTAAATAAGGGAGCTTTATATTGGTTTGTCCTTGTGACTTGATACATTAAAATCTTGAGCCTCAAGAAGAGGATCAGGAAAACTCCACTGTCAGCAAAGCGATGGCCAATACCCTCAGAGCAACACATACAGGCTGATCCAATAACTAAGAGATTTCAGTCACAGAAACTGGATGCCAGATCACATTGTTCCAGGTGTGAGTGGCAGCTAAAACAACGTTAGAACTCAGATCTCTCATTTCTGTTTAGGTCAGGGACCCTTCAAACAATAAGTTACTGTTTCCCTGTATAGCTCGTAGGAAAGGTATTTTGAACATCATCTTTTTGTTTGATACTTCTGGTTAAATATAAACAGACATTTTAAGAGACTACTGATGTGAAAGCAGCGGGTGGAATTTTTTGTGCGGTTAGGCCCAGCAACACCAGGGATAAATCAATTTCAAAATTCATGTGAAACATAAAACAACACCACTTAATTATTTCTTCCTAGGTAGGCTCTAACTTGGCAGAGTCCCAAAACCTACACTGCGTGAAGTTTTCTGAGCACTTGAGCTTTGCAGCATTTGCCATAGCCATCGTCAGCTTCTTCCGACTGCATGAGGGTTAGTATAACATTTGAGAAAGGCTGTTTTGACGCAAGTGTTTCCAGTTAGAGAGTAGATGTTGAATTTAATTGTCTGGGCTCCAAGAGGCTTTGCCAGAGTCTGACATATTGGGACAGAACACGAAGATTTTTTCCTAATTCTGAAGGAGGCAATAACAAAATTCAAGCCTTGATCCATCTCACCCAGCTTGAGCCTTCTAAATGACGTGCCTAAGCAGGACACGAGCCAAGTTGTCCTGGACATCTCTCTTGTCAATGGAGAGAGAAGAGCATCTCTAGAACAAATCTTACTTCTTACGTGAATCACAGTTTCCCTCTGGAGAAGCCTCTGTCTTAATTGACTGGTGAAGAGTCCCAGGGCAGGTATATTCACATCTTAGGCTAAATGAGAAACTGGTTGAAGTTCTGGTAGCGTTTGTGAATTAACGTCTCGGTTGCTCTTAGGAAGAAAGGCAGGCACACAACAGAAATCTGTGCAGAGGTGAGAGTGATTATCTGAATTTCAGGAAGGACTGCACTACATTATGGCAATAAGATTAGATTTGTTTCTTTTTAATTGGACTTTATGCTCTGCAAATGTACATGAAAGATATTGTACCTATTCCACATGCATCCTAACTTTAGTAATACAAAAACTCCATAGATAAAAGAGGAAAAAAGATACAAGGTCACACACGAAGTCTGCACAGCAGTGACAAACACGTAGCGTGTTTGTGCAATACCTGGAGCTTGGGAAGGCAGGAAGCCAGAGCTGAAAAAGAAGCTTGTGGCTGAAGGAAGAGATAGACAGAAGGACAAGAGGGGAGAGGAGCATAAGCAACACAACAGATAGGCAGCTGAGAATCAAGATTTTTCAGTCAAGACAGTAAATACGTATTTCCCCCACCCACATCTGGAATAATATGAATTTTGGATTCAGAACTGCATTCTTTATTTGCCTAAGACTCCCAGTAAAGTGTCTTTTGCTCAAGGAATGCAGGATCTAGTGTCTCAGCTGTGTGACTTCTGCATGTAGTTGGCAATATTCACAGCATTCAAAATCAAACTGGTTTTTAATTGCAGGCAGTGTTGTCTTCTTAAACAAAACACTTTCCCTCTACTTCTCCCTTGCACATACTTTTTAAAAAAACTCCATTTCTTTTTAAAAATCTGTTTCAGTCAGAAAATAGGAACAGCTCCAGGAAGCTGGAGATTCCGGATCAAACTGAACTTGACCTCTGGAGTTAAAAAGTCCAGTGGGTTCCGTAAATTTCCTAAAAGAGAAATGTGCTTTTACTTCAGTGTACAGTCTCATGCTGCAGGTCCCTGGAGGTTCCCTGTCAAACTGAATGGTGTCTTCACTTTGCAGACTGCTGTCCTTAATGGTCACCAGAACATACAACTTTTTGCTCAAATACAAATTATATCTATCACGAATGAGAGAAACAAGATTGCAGTCATCAAAATAATATTTTTTCTATTTTATAGGTTTGTTGTGTGTGTATAAATATTTAGTAAAAATAAAGCTATCTATTCACGTTACCAAATATGAAGTAGTAGAAGTATTCCATAAAATTATTTGCATTCTAGTAACCTTATATTTTGGAAAGTGAAGCTATGTGTATCACATTGTTTGATGGAATTTGTGCTTCTGAGACAAAGGTAAGGAAATTAATAGCTTCTTTTAACCTTATGGTGGAGCAACATAGGGAAGACTGGTTTTGTTTACCATAGAAAATAAAGTACTTCTGCTGCAGAACGAGGATTTACCTACATGACTTCTGGTGGATTTTTTGAGCCAAAAAGTGGAAGAAAAATTAAGTTAGGAAAACATATTCTACCCCTGCTGCTTCAAATATTTCAAAGGAAATACTAAAACTAGCCAATGAGATACCATTTGCAGGGCAAATGGGTAAAGGAACTAGCTTTACTAATTCATTTTTTCAGGGAGCAAGGGCTGTAGGACTTCAAGCTAGAGATTACACCCTAATAAAAACAACCAGTGAAGAGTCCAAGTTAGTAAAAAATGTCATGGACTTTAAGTTAGTACAGATGTGCATCCAGCCACTTTGCCAAGACTCATCTGTCCTAGATGCAAGATTTTATATTTGTATTTGTTGAACTTCATGTAGCAAGCATCTGTTGTTCTGCTTCTCCAGCCTGTTGAGGTCCCCCTAAATGCCAGCTTGTGTGCAGGAGCATGGGATGGGTCCCCAACAACGCTGCTTGCTCAGGCACAGAGGGACAGTCTCTGCTATCATGCTGCCCTGCATCTGCTTTCCCATTGTCTACCACTACCTCTGCCGGCACATCTCTTCTAGCTCTTCCAGTTCTTTTCCAGCTTAGGTCTGATGGGACTTTTCCTCCATCCTTCAGTAACCTACTTTAAAGCCCTCCTTATGAGGCTGGGAAGCCTGTTGGCAAGGACATTCATGCTCCACTTTGTTAGGTGAATCCTCTCTGTACCCAACAGTCATCATTTGTCAAAGAATGCTATCAGCATAGAAGCCTGAAAATGACTGAAACAATACCTTGACATTAATAGCATTTGAGTGTCTATGCTGATCTTTAGCCAGTGTCCCTCATAACAGGTCACTATCCAGAGTGTAGCAGGTGAAGAATTGCTGCTCTGGGTACCCCATTAATTTTTCAGCTGATTCCCACTTTTCTGTTCCCATCTCTTGCAATGTAAATGAACAGCCTGTAATTAACAGATCATTAAAATGTCCATTTACTTTAATACTTTCCACATTGATCTTCATATTCATGTTAGATGTTAATCAAATGTAGTTTCTATTCATTAATACAACGGATAGCATCTTCATGTACTTCCTTTTATACCAATTATGCTAGAAACTCTAGCCTATTTGCTTTTTGATATTTGCATTACATTACTTTATCCCAGGCACTCCTCTCATTTTCCAAGTGTGAATTCTGCAACTCACACTTCTCTGTTTTTCCCTAGCAAATCTCTTATTACTACCAGATCATGGTCTGTTCTTCACTTGTCAGAAAACAAGTTGCTGTACCAGCAATGTCAGTAATTAAGCCTTGTTTTGTACCAGTTATGTCCTCCCTTCTCATCACAATAACCCAAGCTTCCCCTATAATCTCCATGGCCTCCCATTACAATACATTAAACTCCCTCCCACATCCTACACTATATCCCAATGACCCCTTTCAATACTCAGGCTTCCCTGTAACACTTCCTATTCCTGCCCCTTTATTTCCTAACCTCCCACAAGTGAGTCATGTCCCAAATACTTGTAGCTCCCCCATATCTTTTGCTTGACTAAGATAAGATATATGCATTGATAATATGTACCCTGACCTATCATGTAATGAGCTGACCAGTACTCATGGCCAGCCAAAGCTTCATGGAAAAACATATGCACAGCATTGTTTCTTCTTTCCCTCATTTGGGAGCTAAATTAGTTTCTTTTTTCTCCCAAACCACTACTCATTTCCAGTGAAGGTGTGGGAATATCCTACCTCTGAATCCTCTTACTCTAAACTGAATTTGGTTGAAGTCAGACAGTGGGTTAAGAGACAGTGAGGTGGGTGGGAGGTGAACAGGTGTGGGCAGTGAGGGTGTGTAAGCAAATACAGTTCTAGAGCTGCCTGTGCTTTCTCTTTCTGCTAGCGTCACTCAGCTGTCATTACGTGATATTTTTTTCCTGAAAGGGACAACTGCACAGCTGAGAGGTTAATCAAAAACTCTCTTTAATAAAGGCAAGGCCACAGAAAATTGATAAAGTGCTGGCTTTCGCTCAAAACTCAGCAGTAGTGCAAAACAGTTTCTGCCAGGCACCAGGTCAGTGACCTCTATGAAACTTGTGCAGTATTGGGCAGGCAGAAAAATCACAACTTGTTACTTTAGCTTTCTAGTCCTCAACTGAACATTTCCCTCTGACACCACTTTTACGACTTGTAGGGACAATTAATGGCAACTGTTACCAGCTCCACCTAAGGTGCTTTTAATTTCTCACTTCCCATCATCCTGGAAATAGTATATTCATGTACATCGTGAACCCAAAGAATGCATCTATGTATTAGTGCTAAGCTAGTAGGTATTGGTTAGATACAACTCTAGCTACACTAAAAATGCATTGTGGTTTCAGTTGTTGAGAGGACTATGAAATGCCAATTTATCTGATTGTATTGGACTCCCCTGTCAACTGCACAAACAGAAATGTTCTTTCTAGTGTTTGCTTGCTGAAGATTTCTGCAAAATACCTAATGAATTGATTTGGTGCAGTTTCGGATCCAAAGCTATGTTTTAATTTCATATTTTTAAAAAGACGATACCAAAATATTTTCTCTGAGTACTTTAAGGAATCCAGTTTTTATGGAAGTATCTTGCTTGCCAGTGCACAGGCTAGGAAGAGGTGACCACTCATGTATGTAGTCTCCTAATGACAGGTGATATTCAGATGAAATGTGCATAGTAAAAAAAGCTGCCAGCAGCCTCATCTGAAAGCTTCTCTTGGATCTCTTGGACTTGTGTGTCAGGTCCAGCCTTTGGCCTCTGCAGGACTATGCTGACCAAATGAAAATACTGTGTGAAAGATAGTCAAGGCAAACACAGCATGAAATGGGCTAAAACAGTGATAAAGTATTTCCAAACAGATTTTATCTCCCAGAAAGGAAAGACACAGAGGAGCCAGATAGATAAACTGGTCTCACTTTCACTCGTCTTTCAGATTCTAACATCCAGCAGCCATACAGCTTCCTCCCTATCATGGCCATCCTATTTTATTTGGTTTTGCTACTCCTACTTTCTCTAAAAATGGCAGTAGGAATCTTTATATGCATATAAACAATCAGCTCCCTCAGATCTAGTCTATATGCACAGACCAACCTCTGAAGCACCACGCGATGCTTGGCTTGGCTTCTCCCTCAGAGTCCAGTGACAGATTTGGCTTCCAAAAAGCACCAAACTTTATTTAAGCAGGAAAAGAGCATCTCCCACGCCTTGTCTCATGGGAGCAGCCTCTCCTGTATGCCCCAGAGGCCAATTCCCAACAGGAGACTGTGTGGCCACAGCAGAGGCCTCAGTGCCGCGGTCAGAGGTGCCCGGGGCTGCATTACAGGGTGGGAGGGCTGTGTAAAGGAAGGAGTTTAGGGCGAGGCCATCCAGTCTCCCCTAGACTGCGGCTAAATAGAGGGAAATTATTGCTCTGGGTTGCATACAGTTCTCCTAGTAGTCCTCCTAAGCTACAGCTGGTTATTTGGGGGAGACACCCACCCAGACCACCCGTTAGTCACAGCCCTTCTGTGGGACAAGTGCTCGGCGGCCACATTTCGGCAAAATACTGAGTGAAAGCCACGGGTGCAGGTGCGGGTCTCAGGTTTCAGGGCACACTAGCTGGGTGCCTTCACTGTGACTTGCACATCTCGGCCCTAAACCAGCAACCCCGGCCGCAAGCGAGAGGACGGTGACGAGTGAAGAGCCGCAGGACTCCGGGTCGCAGTTCCCCGCCCCGCGCTGCCTCCCGCCATGCCCCGCGCGGGCCGCTGGGCGCAGAGCACGCTGGGAGCTGTAGTCCCCGTTCCCCCTCCGCCCCGCGCTCTCGCTGCCGTGTGCCCGGGGGGCGCGGTGGCGGCGCTGGACGGCCCCCTCTCCGCGGTCCCCCGGGGGCAGCCCTGCTCGCCCTCACCGGGCATGCAGCGGCTGCTGCGGCGGCTTCTCCCCGCGCTTTACTCGGTGGTGCCGCCGCCGGCGGCCCGCACCCTCCCCGCCCGGCGGGCTGTGCCCGCGCTC
>VWYH01004338.1:633810-711775 GCA_013399365.1 Pampusana beccarii | reverse complement strand
CGGGCTGTGCCCGCGCTCCCGCGCCTCATGGCGCTGCGGCCGGCGGCGGGAGCGGCCGGGAGTGCCGGGGACCCCTCCCGCGCACCCGGCGCGACCCTGGAGCACGGTGAGGAGGCGGCGGGGCGGCGTTGAGCGGGAGGGTGCGGACAGGCGCTTGCGAGGCCCCGCAGAGTCCTGTGCGCGGACCGGGCGCCCTCCGCTGCCCGGGAGCTGCGCGTGGGCGCTGCTCCCCGGGGGCCGTTGAACGGTCACGGCGAGCGGAGCGGCTGCGAAAGCTCTGGCTTGTGAACACGCGTTCGGCCGTCGGATGGAAAGAGATGTCACAGCAGGGCCTGGGGAGATCGTAGGGGAAAGGGATTCAACTTCGTTGTGCGCTGTTGCTAAAAAGTGTTGTGGTTTTATTTACCCTGCCTGCCTCCCTCTGTCCTCAAACTTCTTGTCTGTGTAAGCATCCAGCCTGGCTGAATACTAAATCTACTACTTTATTTTATTTATTTTTTTTTACCCAAAATTCTGGTTTGTGTCTTGTTTGTTTTGTTTTGTTTTTTAAATAAGCTTTTTTTATTTCTCTGGTTATGTAAACAGTAGTGTCAGCACCAGAGGTTCAAAATGCCTGGGAGCGTGAGACCATCTATTTCTACAACAGCTTTCAGTTGAATTGTCTCCAAAGGCTTACTCTGCCATTAAACATATGAACACAAACATACTAAACATATCACAGAATGAATATAAACATATAAGCATATTAAACAGGGAACACCTAATCTTAATGTAATCTCTGATGTGTAGGTGTCAAATAATAGAAGATGATGTGAAACTAAAAGTATGAGAGAAGAAGGCTGAGAAGAGAATGTAATCAAATATGTTTTCTTGCTCCTTGTTTTTGTATTCTCTCATTTATGAGCTAGGTGTATCATGATGTTTTTTTCTTCTGGAACAGATGACTCAAATACTGGTCAATATCAGCAGCCACTTACTTAAATACAAATATAGGAATAATGTAGATACCTGTTCATATATGAAATTCAGGCTAATTTAATTAAGCATGCAATTAAGAAAAAACATTTTATCCTATTACAGCTTGATGGTCAGGGAGTTCCTGTGGAAGCTGGTTTTGTTACTTATGTCTCAGACTATCAACCTTACATCAAGAATTTTGAAAAATCGTGTTTTCAGGTTGTTTCAGTGACTGGAACACAATTCTTGAGTTTTGTTGCTGGTTTCTTTAATAAATATTTCACAAAAGGTGAGAGACGGACTTTTTTTGCTGGAGTCACAACCTGTAGAATTTAGAAGCAGTACCTGTTCAGTGTGAAAAGGGATATTTTTAATGAATAGCTGTGCCTTTGCTATGTCCATCTGCTATTGAGAGCAGACAGAATTTTTCAAAGTGGCACAAGTATGTTGCTTTTTGAGCAGACAGAGCAAAGGAAAAGCATAATCTGCAATATAGATGCCTCAGATTTATACGAGTCCTTGTTCTGCAGCTGATGCTACCTTAACAAATCCCTTTTGCTCGCAGCTGATTATGATTCTGCATTTCTGAATATAGTTGATAGCTTCTCTGCTCCAGACTGACCTACTTGTTTGTCAGTTTCATGGGTTTCTGTCTTGGCCTGTGCTTTGAGACCTCTTTGAAAGAAGAACTGTTTTCTGTATGCTTGTGGATTACCAGCAACATCTATTTTGTGTGAGCTTTGATGTAAATGTTAATAATTTAATATTGTTTTAATATTTGTTTGTTGTGCATAGTTAGTTGGTGTCTACAGGGAGAACAAGCAACCGAACTAAATACTTTGTTTCTTTTTAATAGCTTCCAGGATAAAGTTAGGTGTCAGACCACAGCCACAGGGTGTTTTATGCCTCCCTACTTTAAACTGGAGTGAATTAGCATTTAATAAGGTTGTTCTTTTACTTATCTTCCCTAACATAAAGTGATATATGCAAAAAATGTTCCACAGGGTGATAATAACCCAAATTGGCTCTGTAATATTGATTTTATACATGTAGTGTAGCTTTGCATGCCACAGGAACATAATATGCACATTTGCTGCCAAATTTTCCCCTTGGGCCAGATTTGGACTATCTGCACTGGTCACAAGAGGAGCTTTGAAAGTGCGTTGTCTGTAGTAATGAGCTGTCCTGGGATAAACTGCAATTCTGACATAAGGCTTCTTCCACTACAGTAATCCCATTGTGGAGTTGTCCCAAAAAGAATAGTGCTGGATGCCTGGTTATGTGCTCATTTTTTTGCTGCTAGAGAAGATTTTCCTTTTTCATTTTTTTAAGCTATAACTTCATATGCCAATATTAGAGTTTACTGATACAGAAACATGAAGCAGACATAAGGCAATGACTCACGCTTAGTGCTCTTGGGGAAAAAGACATTTTAAAAAACTTAGTGGAGATTATTCTGTCATTGTGGTATTACTCTGAGATAGAATTTCCTTGTATATCTTTATACATATGAGTTTTATATTGATTCTTTCTTAAATTTTAAAAGTCAGCTTTTAGACTGAGAAGTTCAGATCATTTCTGTCTGTAACATGCTCTACTGTGTGAGAGATGCAGGAATAGAATAGTCATCTCATTCCTTAATGACCTAGTCAGCTGAGAGCTCTTTGTATCATGTGAAATGGTACGATTGCCTTCCTGCTCCTTCATGCCTCATTTTCAGTGTGTTTACATTGGAATTAATTTGCCAATGCTTGTCTGCACTGAATTTCATATACCATTACTGTAATCTAAAGTGGGCTTTATGTGATGTCCAGAGACTTTATTTTTGTTATACGCTGTTATAAGGATCCTCTTTTTTGCATTTACTTAGAACCGAACAAGACCGTAAGTTATTAAATATAGAAGGCTGGACTCTTTTTTTTGCTATTCCACATAAAGCATTGAAGTATTTTTGCTGATATTTTGACAAAGAAGAAGAGCAGCATTCTTAAGAGAGTTATATGTCAATATTTGTTTGCTCATAATTAGTGAAATGTATACTTGTATATTGCTTGTGTATAATGTGTCTTAGCTGTTTATATAGAAAACTAAGACTCAGCGTATTATTTTAAATATGTTACAGATGGGCTGGAAAACGTACAGCAAAATAAAATCTTTAAAGAGAATAAGAAAAAGACACAACAGAAGGAAGAGCCATGTCCTGAAGATTCGGTAGACTCTCTGATGGCAGAAATGCCATTTGTCGACACAGATATTGATGATGAATTTGTTAGTAAGTACATTAAACGGAAGTAGTGTGGAAGCATAGGCACATCACACCATTCTTGATCCTGCCTGTTGGCATGTACAAGTGAGCTGTGCACGTGGAACAGAGTCTCCCCGTGAACAGGATCCAGTCCAGAGCTTCTCTTACTTGTAGTCAGTCCTGCAAGTACTTGAGCATATTAAAAATTTACTGGTTTGTGACCCATTGCAGCAATGATTCACAGAATACAGATGTCCTGTATGTCAATTCACATGACTGTATATGAGCTTCTGGAGTGATGGCTTTTATGAGCTGTCTTCCAATACGTGTATTCCCAGCATGGGGCTAGAGGTGCACCTCTAACTGGACAGTGGATATCTGCAGCCTGGGTCAGCTTATGGGTCTGAATCAGGCCACATGGTGGGAGAGGGTGTGCTAAGGGCTTGAGGAAATAAACTGGGAGAAAAATAATTTATGGTGCAAAGGAAGAATTGAGGATACACACTTTCTTTCAGTGTTGCAAGGTGTCTTTGGGAAAGGAGGAGGTAGAGAGTAGATCTGTCTTGGATGAAATTTTCTTCTGGGCTGGGTTTGGTATTTGAACTGTCAGTTGGCTAGTCCTAGTCTAATACAACCTTTTCCTTTAATAATCCCATGTATTATTGTGTTTTATATTTCAAAAGACAGCACGCCTGGGATTATTGAAACTTAATGTTGACCCTTTTCCTCTAAAGTCACATCCATGTTCAAGTGTAGACAATTTGCAGGCCTATTACACTGCAGTGTGAGTTGGCTAAATGATAACACAGTAGTTTGGAAGCTGTGTGTCTTTGTTAGCACTTTATAAGCCTTACTTAGAGATGCAGTCTGTTAGTTCAGGCATGGTGCTCTACTCATATGACTACATTAATTCAGGGTGGAGTAGGATCTCAATCAGACAGTTCAGAGCATGAGCAGATTGGATGACTGGGAAGACATGCTCTAGTCAGTTGACTGAAGTCCAGCTCCTGTTTGCATGATAATAAGTGTTATCTTTGTTTTGGTTTGTCTGTATGCTGAAAGTATTTTTTTTTCTTCAGTGCATGCAACCTCTGAAATAAATATAAAAAAGAAAAGAAAGAGGACTACTGGAAAGGAAATTGAAGAAGGCAGTGAGACAAAGAAGAAAAAGAAAAGACAGTATCAGCCAAATTACTTCATTTCTCTTCCAATCACTAATCCAGAGGTAACATTCATTTTATACTAATTTAGTATAACCAGAATTGGTTCAATAGCTGCATGTGTTTATAAGAAGCACAGTGTTTTATTTTGACAAAAAAATCAGGTATTTTTAAAGGAAAATTAGCAGCTTATTCAAAGAGTAGCTTTCTCTCATGTAGCATTTTTGTGAATAAAATTGCTTATCTGGAAAAGACTAGAGGAAAAATATTTCTGTTTTTATTCAGCTTGTTAGTCTTATGGATTTCACACTGTTTTGACTGGAGCTGGCTTAAATTTCCCCTTCCTACTGTTCCGATATTGCTTGTTTTGTTGTTCACTTACACAGGTGTCAAACGCATTTTCACTGGGGTCTACATCAGCCTCGCGGTTGCCTTCAAAGGGCCGAATGTAATTTTAGGACTGTATGAATGTAGGAGTAGTTACATTTATACAGTCCTGAAGTTAAATTCGGCCCTTTGAAGGCAACCATGAAGCTGATGTGGCCCTCGGTGAAAATGAGTTTGACACCCCTGACGTAGAATTAAGGAGACTTTCCTATTTAATTTAATAAGAAAATCCCTAGCAATATTTTTAGCTCTCCTTATAGATAGGAATTGAAATTTGGATACATTTCCTGTTTTAACTAGGCAGTTTGTAGTTTAACATTTTCCAGCAAAATTGATCATCTTATTTAAATTTCAAACAATGTATTGTTTTAGTGAGTTGTTGAAATGGATTAGGGAAGTGCAGAGAGCTCTTTAAGAAAATGTATTTTCTTGTAGTTAGCATGTGTTGTCTTGTTTAGACAGTGAATGAGGATGATTTCTTACATGCTGTGGGATGTCTCTTATATAGTTTTGAAAGCAGGTGCGTTATGTTTAAAAAGTTAAACAATTTACCACCATTTCCAAATTTAGATTTATTTTTTAGTATAAGGATCTGTCTCAGGTGAAATTTAACTCATCCTACATCTGTACTATGTGTTCTCTGAGGAAGTCAAAGATTTAGAGTATCCAAAATGAAAATAAACCAAAGTAGGTTTGAAAATTACAGGGCAGTCTTTGATTCTTTTGAACATACTATGTGAAGAAGAAATTGTAAAGGCTGGTTTTATAAGATCCAGGATAGCCTCACACAAATATTGTGGGAGATCTTTTGTGCTATCTTACTCTGAATATCTTTTCTTCCTGTCTGTTCTGTGATTTAACAAGTGCAGGAATAATGTTGGGGTTATATAATCTGATAATTCAGAATTTCTCCTCATGGTTGTTATTGTGTTGAACGGCTGGTTGAATGGAAAAGTCTTAACTATGAATGCTTTTTTTATATGTCATGTATTTAGTCTTTTATTGTTTCTAGAGGTAAAGGAGCAACTATATTAAATCTCAGAGCATTTGGGAATTCCAGGATTTTGCTGGAAAGTTTTGTTTATACTTGTCGTAGATATGGAGTTGTTCTGAAAGTAGAAAATTCGCGTTGGAATTTTTACAGGCAACTTTAGCCAAAATTTAGACTTAAGACACTTGGTTTCTTGATAACCAGAAGGAATCTGGTAATTACTGCTAGTATGTCAGTTAGTAATGAGAGAACTTTCTTTTTTTAAGGATCTGATTTTATTCCAGTGGAGTATTTTAGGCATTTATGCAGAGAACCATTTTGTAATAAGGGATATTTCTGGAACATTTAATGAACTGTTCCTCTCGGAAATTAAACAGTTTCCTTGTTTTTGTTTTGTTTTGAATCTTCAGAAAGAAAATATTGTGTTCTATTAATCTTGAATTTATATTAAACTTTGCATAATTACTTTTGCAAAAATAGTTAAATGGATGGCTATCATTGTATCCCTTTTTGTTAATTTTTTTTAATGTTTCATCTGATATGTTATAACTTGGTAGGTTAGTCTTTCAGGGTCCTCCAGTCTTGATTATATTGTAATTATAATTAATCAGGTAAATCTTTAAAACTCATAGTCTTTATATTCACTTACTAGTATTATCCTTGCAATAAGCAAAACCAAGTTATTTTATTACTCTTCAGAATAACATGTTCAAAGTAATGGGAGAGGGGACTTCAAAATCAGTGTTTGAGGCCTTATTTTGAACACTTTTAAAAATAATCTGAGGGGGAATTCCTGAGTGTGATCTGCCTTCAGATATTTGTTTTAGTTAAGAAATCTCAAGTTAAATAACATGATAGCAGTCATAATATAACATATAACTTTGTAAGGTAATGTAAATAGCAGGTTAAATAGCAATTTAAATTTTTTATTTATGCAGTGGGTCATAACTAGTTATACTGAGATGTAGGAAGAGTCCTGGTTCACTTAACTAAAATTCAGTGCACTCAACCATTAATTGCAGCTGAGATTTATTGAAGAAAACAGAACAAATCTGAAGTTGTATTACGTGTTGTGATGGCACATCTGTGCTACAGCTCTCGCCTTATGTTTTGATCACAAAGTTTCTGGGAAAACATTAAATATAAAATCCTGAAATTCACAAGAAGGTACTTGAAAACTTTTTTTCTTCTCTCCAAACATATAGATAGTGTAGAATGTTGTAACTTAGCGAGAGAGAGAGAACATGCTTAGTCTTCCTTTTTTTTTCTTTGCCAGCTTTCAGGTGTGAATTAAATTTAGAAGCAATAGTTGAAAATGGAATAAAATTGTAATTCATATGATAGGTGATCTCATTTTTGGGTTTTGTGTTTTTTGTTTTTTTTTTTAACAGGGATAACTGCATTTACTTTAGTTTATAAACTTAAATAATTATGCAGTCAATACATTGTAATTAGCAGAGATTACATTTACCTTTTTTTTTGCTTAAATGTGGGTTAAATTTCTCCTCCATCTGAGACAATAAAAGTGGTATTTATCCAAGATAAGATCAGTTCTGACATGAAGGAAGATGGTCTTATTACAACATAATTAATGATCAAAATGTTGGTGCAATTTTCTTCATATGTCTTACACTACCTAATACACTTGTAGTTTTGTAGATGCCACATTGCCTTTTTCTGGTGAATGGCTTTTACCTTCCTTCCTCCTCTTCACCCTCCCTAGAGTTGGTTCCTTTCAGTTACAATTTGGTTTTATTTAGATGGCACATTAGGTAAAACTCCTGCATGGCAAAACTCATCTTAAGAAATTCAGTCAGAAAACTACTGACCACTCCCATTAGACTGTGTTTTTTTTCAGGAAATGTATGTGTTCCTTATGATTAACAGAGCTACCAAAATATATCAAGGCTTCTTTTTTAACCTAAGATCTGCTTGTGCTTATGTTCTAAAAGTCAATATGTATAATATATTTGTGAAGCATTCGCCACTGCGTTTTGAATTAAAAAAAAAAAAAAAAAAGTTTTCTACAAACTTTTCTACATGCTGCTTTTAGACTCACACACCAAAGCTGATTTGTCTGTAATATCTTTGCTTAACATGCTTTAAGAA
The DNA here is from genome assembly GCA_013399365.1 of Pampusana beccarii. Taxonomy (NCBI): domain Eukaryota; kingdom Metazoa; phylum Chordata; class Aves; order Columbiformes; family Columbidae; genus Pampusana; species Pampusana beccarii. The sequence continues at coordinate 703,926 of VWYH01004338.1, read as the reverse complement.
ATAATTCGTTTTGTAAGATGGTCAAGGTTATTTGATTTATTTTCCACCTACATATTCAAGAACCGTTGCAGTTTTTTTCTTAAATCACTACAATAGAACTATAATTATGGCAAGCACAGTAAACATTTTATATACAACTTATAAAGCATATATAACCATACAAATAATTTTCAATGAAGAAAATGTAATTAAAGTAATTTTAAGGACTCATGAAGTTAGATCTGCATACATGTTGTATGGAAATTTGTTAAAATATATTTGAAGAGAGTATAAAATTTATATGTATCTATTGGACAGTATAGTCAGAACTGTAAATTGGATATCTCTACAAATTATTTACTGAATATTCCTGTTTTGTACATGCCCAGTCCTGCAAAAATCTCTTTATTTTTCCACACACTTGTCTGCACATAGCAGCATACAAGTGGGCAGAGTCCTTGAAGAAACCTTTTATTTGGATTACTGGTAGTGTAAAACTGGATGATCTTAATCTGTTCCAGGAATTTATCATACTTATGGAACCAAACTCCTATCAAGATATGATGGGGAGTGTCCAGTGATTTATTAATTACTCCATTCATACCCACTTTGGGTTTACTCGGGTCAGTTAGCACAGCTTTGTCAGAGGATAAAACTTTCTTCTGCTGGAATGGTTTTTACATAAACGTTTGATTTCAGTTTGTGTGCTTTCTTGTTCACTTGCATGATGAGACACGGTAATTGTAATAGCTAACTGTTGTTTCTGTGTCTGCCTTTCTTCCCAGATTACTGGCAGTATTCAGGCTCTCCAAGATGCAATCGTACAAAAGGATCAAAGGCTTTCCAAAGCAATGGTTCGCTCTGGCTCGTTGCATGTCACCATGTTAGTGATGCATTTATCCAATGAAGAAGACATTAGTATGTAGGTATTTGATGTTAAATTAACTGTACACAAGGAGTTCATAAAAAGATCAGGAGGGGTAACTGATGTTTATTTTTTGTGATACACAGACCTGAATTGCCTGGGTTACTGAACATTTAATTCATGTTGTTGTTAAAATGCTAACCTTAATATTAGCCATTTTCATAATTTATGGTATGTCGTGAGCTCTGAACAAAAGATACTTTTTTCCTTTGCATTATTCTTACTGTGTGCTGAATTTGCATAAACAAATCTCACATTTGCTAATGTAATTATTTTAAAACACTGTTTTGATATAGGGGACACTGAACAGATTAACAGGGGAACTTTCGAAATTTCATAGGTTAGCAAATGTTACAAGCCAAATCAGTAGTTGTCACTGAAAGACTTTAATGAAATAAACTATAGCTCCAAGCTAATGTCTCATGCAGTTACAGGATTTTTTGATGTCCCTAAATTAGTTTATTATGCTCAAAATTCATGTACACTAAAAGAGAGGTGGCTGTTAGGCCTTACAAAAGTATATTTTTTTATGTTGCTTCAGTGATATAGCTGATTTCTTTGATCATAGAAAAGCTGTGGAAAGACATGTATTATGCAATGATGCCATGTGTCTAAGTGTTAGATGCAACTAGTTGCCTTATAAAAATGCAGTTTTTTGTTGTTTTTTACTGTTTGTCGCATGCTGTACTGCTATATGACAAGTGTACTTTAACATACAAGTTCAATGGTAAATATGAAGATGTTCAGATTTTTAAGTCTATCTATACAGCTGTAATTTATCAATGTTCAGAATAATAATTTTTGTGTCTAGTTGTAATTTTGACTTGCAACGAAAACGTACATTGTATTTTATAGTCCTGCGTTACATGGACTTTCTTGACAGTTTTTATTTAGGTCTGGTGCACAATAGCCTGCATATGTGGTGTCTCTATATTCACATATTATAATTGCAGAATTGAGATTGCAAACACTTCGGTAACTGCAACAGAGTATTATCTAAAATGCTGATAAATGGCCTACTGGCATTACATGAACATCTGTGAATCTTCCATTGCTTATGTGTCAGTTTTGTATTTCTAATGAATTACAATTCATCAGATACTTATAAGTCTGTGAAAGAGAAGCGTCATGGTTTCATCCTCCCCAGATGAGTTCTTTTATTGGTTTTCTCTGCAGCCTTAGCAGGCATATGGTCCATGTACTGAATTATCTAGATCAAATAATGAATAAGTGCAGTGAGACATTGCTTTGGTTATGGTAATACAGTTACAAACTAATGTGTCTAATAAGTGTGCGTTGAATATTTTTTCCCCTAGAAGCTTTGGTTGCTGAAGTGCAGATTGATCATAAGAAAGTGAAAATCCAAGGTAGAATGTAGGAACCATTTGGTTGTCAAGGGCATGCTTCTAATAAGGATAAGTATTTTGGCTAAAAACATTTAACACCCCTAAAAATAATGAGATACCAGTATCTCTAAATCAATTTCCTTGCTTTGTTGTCACACGTCTTTCCCTGAATGCTGTATCCTTGAGGCTTCCACACTCTTGCCTCTCCTGTGAGGGTGCAAGTTTGCCTGCATCCTTGTCTCCAATGGTCTGATCCAAAGGGAGAGAAACATAGCCAGGAACAGAGAATAGAAAGAAAAGCAAAGGGTAGTAGATCTGCTGGACTCCCTCTCCTCTCCATGTGCCTTTTGTCTCCTGGGGTAGAGGCACACTAGCTTCCTCCTGCCCTGGTTGATGAGCAAACTGTGGCAACACATGTCAGTTGGTGAGAACAACCACCACCTGTGCACTCAAGATTTTTTTTTAAAGGGTTTGAAGTTTAAACTTTTAAAAAAGGAAATGTGAGAGGGTATCTCAAAGGCAAGTGTGCCTCCTCATGAATATTTTTAGACTCCTAAACTGTATATCAAAACAAATATTCTCAAATTCAGTATCTTCTGTTACTCTTTGAGCTCCTTCTCAGCAGTCTGACTGCCACTCAAGCACTGATGGAGTTGTTCTCTGCCTCTCCCAGCAGAACTCCCCAGTCCAGGCACCCAGGAGCTGGCCTCTAGTCAGCAGCAACTTCCCCAGTGATTCACCCCTTCCTTGGCCAGATGCCTCCTACAGGTATCTAGCTCAGCTATCCTCAGGTATTCTAGATTGCATTTTCTATTTTATGGGATTTTTTTTTCATAACTGATGTTTTCTGTTTAATCTTCTGGGAGCACTTGAAGATTGAAAAGTTGAAATTTCTTTTCTTTGCTTCACCAAGTTTCGATACCAGCTTAATGGAAAGAAACCAAGATCCAGGCTGGCAAAAGAACCTGTGTGTAATATAGGGTGAGAGCAATCCCTCAAAGTTCAGCTAGTCAACTGGGTTTTTCAGTGTTCACGGATCCTGAGGTTTGGATCCATTAAGTTACTTAGATATCTACAGTTTTTCTACTGTGTTTGCACAATAGTGCCTCTGTCTATACAGAAATGAAAAGTGTTGAATGCTATTTGAAGTCAAAATGCGTGATAAGAATGTGCTAAACATAACATTCAATTCAGCACAAAGCCCTTTGTATGGTGTTTTAGTACATACAGCTTTCACCCTGGAAATGGAGGATCTGTATTCGAGGCTGCTCTAAGGGAATCCAGGCCTGTAGCTCCCATGCAAGTTTCCTAACTGATTGACTGTGGTCTAGCCTTCATGAATGCACTTTACACCTCTTTTTGTAGGAGTGCGTGAAATCAAGAATATTGAATTCTAAAAACCATAAAGAAATTAAGCAAGAAAGAGTCATGACAGCACTCCCTTCAGGCAGGGGAGCTCTAGTCCGTGCTAACTGTATGCATAGTCTCAGGATCAGGTGCTAGAAATCAGGATGCCTGCCTCTGCAGTAAACGCCTTCATTACCAGGCTACAGTGTCACGGTCTTCTTGCTTGTTATCTGTCAAAGACTGTGAATCTAACCTTTTCATTACAAATATGAGAGCTGAAAGGATTCTGTTTGGCTTTTTTTTGCAAAGTGGCTTTTTTTTTTTTTTTTTTTTTTTTTTTTTTTTTTTTTTTTTTTTTTTTTTTATTTTAATTTTTTTATTTTTTTTATAATATATTTATCTTTTTTTTTTTTTTTGCAAGGTTGCTTTTTCTAACAAGTAATCAGAATTAAAAATTCAGAAATTTCTAAAAAGAAAATACATCCGTTTTAAGTGCTATAATATTTCAATTACAAGAGTAGAGAAAAAAGCAGACACTGCTTCTGTAATCCTAGTTTGTATTCACCCTGTGGGTTAGTTGCACTGAGTGTGACTAGTATCTGGCATTGTAAATACTCTTTGGTATGGAATCGTAAGAAAATACCACTGTTGTGTTTTTTCTGTTGACTTCAGTGGAAATGTTTGTCCTTGTGCATTATTCTTACAAAGCAATTGTTAGGCATTATAAAGTGATTGATAGAATACAAAAATACAAAATACGCTAGAGCGAGATGACAACTGTTTTTCTAAATATTTTAGTGTTTTCAAGATTATATGTAAAAGTAGAACTAAATCTTCAGTGACACAGTGCTAAACTGAAAACACACTGCTCTGTGTGAATTGACCTTTCATGGACCTCCTCGGGTAGAGCTGAGCTGGTCAGCGAGTTCTGCAGCACACCCTACAGTATGGAAATGGGAGTCTTTGTTCAGCTGGGGAACAGAGCTTTCCATGACTTGCTGTCTACCAGTTCTCAGATGCAAAAAATTCAGAGATGGGTTTTAGATATGTGTATGATTCACTACTTGAAAGCCCACTGCAATCTTTCACACTGTATTTGAAATATCTGTGCTTGATTTGGAACAATTTTCAGGTTCATGTCAGTAAATAAACCTACACATGATTACTTTTGAAGTAATCTGACAGGTATAAACAGTGATAGATGGTGGTTTTGAAAGGTCTTGAAGTATATCACATAGGGAAGACACAGGAATAGACTTGCCCAATGGTGATAAGAGGGTAGGTAAGTGGCAGAGACTATGCTCAAAGAAGAATATCTTTGCCAAGGAGCAAGTACTGGCATTTTTTTTTAAGTGGTTATATAGGAGCCAAAGTATGTCTAGGCTGTAGATAAAAGCTCTACTAAAAAACACAGGAGGACTACATCCATCAAGGATATTTTGTCATATAATCAACAGTAACGTCTCTTAAGCTGGCCTAAGTTTCAATTAAATGCATAGTTCTCATAAAGAGTCCATCTTGTTAAACACAACGGAAACATGGGTAGAGTTGTTTGTAATTGTACAGGCTTAAATAACATAATTTAGCCCACTTTAGAAATGATGATGTTGGCTTTTATCCAGCTACAACACAAAAGCCAAAATAAACTCTTGAGCGTTTTTAAACAGTTACTGCCATCTAGTGTTTATAAAGTCAAAATCAGTTCAGTGAAAAGTTTAAATTCAGTTTTCGTTGAATAGAATTAAAAACTGTGACCATGAGAGATCTTCTTAGAAGACACTAAGAAGGTTTATATACTTCTTGTTTAGCATGTGAATCACTTCAAGTGCATGTCAAAACACATATTTAATGTAATCGTACATACACTTAATGTGGCTAATTAAAATGGTTATTAAAACGTTACCAGGCTTGTTCCTGTTTCTTAAGCTACATGTAGATTATGTGTGCATCTACATGTAGATTATGTGTGCATGCTACGTATCTCTTAAAGAAAGTAAACATCAATTTAGGTAGTACTTCTAGGAGTTCTCAATGAGCATAATAGTAATTTCCATATATATATATATATATATATATATATATATATATATGNTATATATATATATATAGGGACTAACCTCTGTTTATAATATTAAGTAACACACTATAGTAACTTTGAGTGAAGCAGAATCCTAGAGTTTTCAGTTGAGCTATTAGGAGATGAAAAAAGTTAATTAATCGAAAGAATGGAAAGCCGAATTCTTCTGAGGAAGCATCTTACTTAAATGGGATGTGCAGAGTAATAGAGACATTATCATCTTAATACCTGATCACCTTGAGGACTGAGGTAAACTCTTTTGAGGAATTATACCTGCTGCTAGGTTTGCCTTATTATTTCTATGGTTTTACAGAAGGGTGTTATGAACCAGTGTACTGTTATAAAATGCTAGTAATAACACTGACTGCATTCATAGGAAGTTGTGTAAAAGTACCTGAGTAGATAATAAATTGATACTAATAACACTTTGTGAGATTTTTTGATATAATGATTAATAGCTATGTAATCAGTATTAATATATTTGACTTTCACATAGATATGTTCTTTCCTCTTGACAGAGCAGTTGGTGCTCTTTCAGACAGCAAGGGTTTTGTAGAAGATCTCCTGAAAGGAAAAACTGTGGATTTGTCTTTTCAAGGAATTGATCACTTCAGAAATGAAGTTGGATTTGTGAAGCTGGCAAAAAATGATCATACAGCTATACTTACGGAAATAGCAGGTACAACTTGTCAATCTAGTTTAAGTGCTTTCAAGACTTTTGACTACCTAAATGAGAATGGAGCACAAATATAAGTTGGTGGTAATTTAGTCAACGTTAATTTACTTTTACAACTGTAAAGACTACATAACAAATTACCCAGCATAGTTCAAAACGATATTAATCAATTAGAGGCGGTACTATTCTCTGATAGCTTTTTATTTAGTATGTAACTGCAGGTTTGTAGATGGATCTAAAGACCCCATTCTACCTTGTTTTGGTCCAAGTACTGTCTGCTGTTTCTCAGCTGATACTTACACCCCTTTCAATTTGTATATTCATACCGACTTAAAGAACTATATCTTTGATGCATCTTACCTGATTTTCAGAGTTACATAGTTCTCTGCTTTGTTTTCATGCTGAGTAGAGCACTAAAAGACACTGATGTTCTTTCCTCTTCCACGGTCTGGCGAGTATTTAAGTTTTGTGTTTCCTCTGTTATACATACCGCTCCTAGATCTCAGTGAGTTAACTGTACCTTACCGCTCCCACATGTGTAAGTGCATGTATGCACACACCCATATATATGTCTAGGTATAGACATGTACTTTAGACATATACTTCCATATATGTATAAAGTAAAACCTGGACTTCCTCTGCACCCCTGGAGGATAAGCAGAATTCAAGAGAATGACATGACTCATCTGCCAGAATAATGGAGTTGGATTCTATGCTGCTTAAACCTGAAGTACTTTTTGGAGCAGTTGTGGAACCAGTCTGTGGCTTGTTCGATGTTAATTGCCTTCTTTTAGCAATTAGGAAGTTACTGAAAAATGTGGCAGCTACATACTACTATGCATGTGCATCCACATGTTCACTTCAAGAGCAAAAATCTCAGTTCTGTCTTAACAGTGGAGCTAAGGCCACTGCCTTTGCCAGTCAGATAAAATGCATCCAAAGATATAGTTCAAGTCAGTGGGAATATATAAAATAAAAGGCGTATAAGCATCAACTGAAAAACAGCAGGTAGAGTGGAGTTTTTCAATCTATGAGTCTATACTTAAAATATGTTGTTTACAGATATTAAATAAAAATTCTCAGAGAACAGTACTGTCTATAATTCCTTTGTGTCCTTTAAAACTATCCCGGCAATTCCAACTATTCCTTGGAAAGCCTCTTTTTAAAAGGAGTTTTTCAGTATTGATGAATTATCTTTTGTGCTCTGAGGAATGTGAGGTCACACCATTTTTTAATAATGCAATAGCCCATATAGGACATTTTGCAGAGTAGCAAAGAGTGCTGCTGTCACGCTACCTCTTTGCAGCCCAGTACAGAGAAAAAGATGGAAAAAGTATTAATACAGTGCTTTCTTTAGTAATTCATTAGATTGATTTCTGAAGTGCATTTAGAAAATGTTTAGTATTTTTTAACTTACGTTTTAAGGAAAAGTTGAATGGAAGAGTGTGAGCTTTCCAGCTTACCAAATTGCTAATGCTGTTATTGGGCAATGCTTTAAGCACTCGATAGAGAAGTATTTCTAATATTCAGTATGAGAGAAATTGAACAGTTTTTACATTTCCAGAGGTGCTTCAGTTGTTAAATAATCCAGTAATTATTTCAAAGATTGAATCTACCAAGTATTCCTCAGCCCTTTGGATGATATGCTTCCTCATCCTTGTCTTTGAGCGTGTCTTTAGATTTCTTTTAAAGATGACAGAATGTTGTGTGTGTATGTATGCTGTTTTATAAACAGTGAGATAATTCATGAACTGTATTCCCTTTCAGTACCTCTTGTGAAAGGAGATGAATGGTTTCTGTTAGTGACAATAACTTTTGATTTTGAGAAGTTTATAGCTAAGAACTCCAAAATAATTGAAATTGCTAGACACGGAGAGCCAAGTATATTTAACTGCAGAAAGTAAAAGTTTCTTATCAGTGATTTTCTACTCATCTTTGACTAGTGAACTGGATTTTGATCAGAATTAGACAAGTAAAACTGAGATGACCTTTGTTTTTCAGTTTAACTGTCCTTCCTAGTAGACAAACTGATAGGTTTGCTTGTTTGCTAAATGTGACTGTACTGTGTTTTCCTTGGAAAGCGTAGCTACTGATATTCACTGTGGAACATTCTTTGCTTATATTAGAACCACAGCTGTATATTATTATTTTCACTTTAACCACTGCTGTTTAGTAAAAATGTTTCTTATTTCAGGGCTTACTTTTGCCAACCCAAGACATAATTTCTTCGCCTTAGGCCTGTCGTTCAGTCTTTACACTTATACAATGATTTTTTTTTGTTTCATCTGGATTTAGTTCTGAAACAGGGTAGGGAACTGAACTTTACCAGAAGAATATAGTAAAATGATTAAAAATGTTCAATGGGTATGACTTCAGAATATGCTATCATAACATTGCTTAGTGACTGTCATAACCATAGCTTCTGAATTGCTGCTGATTTCAGAGTACCTTTTTGTGCCTTCTTGGAAGTGCTAATATTATTTCATAACAGGTAGCCTATAATTCGTTAAAACATATTCATTTTTTCTATTGATGCTTGTGCTAGAGAAAAATATTTTATGTCTGTAATTATGCAACACTGAATATTATACAAGTGTGTTTCAAATGTTAGCTTAGTTGCATATTAAATTAGTGGAAAAAACAGGTGTGAGTAGGAAGAAAATCAATATACCAAACAGTTTCTATGTATGTCTTCATTAGATTAAATTGCAAAGAAATTAACATAAGTAACCTGATAAAAATAGATAATTTGTTATTACACAGATATCCTTCAGGGCAGTGCAATTTGGAATATTAAATAATATAAAACAAAAGAATGCATGTGAACTCTTCAGGACAGACAAAGTAAACAAGAGAGTCATTAGGATTCTCTCTTCTTCCTCAAGCATATCACGTCTAATTGTTTTAATGTAAGAGTACACTTACAGAGTTAATTGCAATGCAGTTTAGTTTGCATGCAGTTTTTGCAAAACATTAGCAGACAGTCCTCTGAGGGTCAAACCTCCTACTGAAGGTGTTGCATTTTGAGGAAAAGACAATGTAGTACTTTCTGGGTTGTATTTCACACAATAAATATACTTTCTAATGTAAAGAATCATATTAGCGGAAATGTGACATTTATTTTCTGTAAAACATCTTGTATACTAATTCAAAATAGGCTGTAAGTCAAAATTATGCCTTGTACTCCTGCTCTGTGAATAGTATCCTGAATACACAATTTTAGAGATAACTGAAAGAGAAAATATTGGAAACTCTTTTCTGCTGGGCTGCTATTGTCAGGATCTATGTGAAGATTCCTATCAGTTCTTCATATATCCTGCAGTGAGGTTATATATGTTTGACAGAAATTAATTGTCACTAGTTTATTCTGGCTCCTAATACAGTTTGCCTGCGATATAACTTGTGTGCAATTTTAAAACTGAAGCTGGCAGAAAGAAAAAAATATCTACAGTATTGCCTCCAGGATGTTAATTGTTCTGTTGTCGTGCGTGGAACAGTAAAGAGAGCTTACTTCTGTAGCTGGTTTGATTTTTTGTAAGACCCAAGTTTAGCTTATTACAGGATTACTGGTTTACCACTTCAAGATTATGCTTGATTCTTCTATGCTCTAAGGTGAATTTTGACTTTATGTGTTTTGTGCTATACATGAATGTTGAAGGAGAAATACACAAGCAATAGAAAATATATGAAGTTAAATCAGCTTCTTGTAAAAGCCCATTTAATTCCATAAATTACATCAAAATTTGTTTGATACCAGTAATGTCTGAATGTGACACAGCATTATAGTAATACTGGTACAGCACAGTAAGTGCGTGTCTGCTGATACCAATGTAAACACAAATTTGCCAGAGACAAGTTCAGGAAAAGCAGAGCTAAGATGGGTCTTCTGTTTGTTCTGATTTCCTAGTTATTTCCCAACAATCCATTAAGAGACATTAGTAGCCTATAATTATCTACCAGGAATAGTGCTAAACTGTTATGGCAGAAGTTTGAAGAGTAATTTAATCACTCTTTGTCCATGTCTTTTAAGGAATCCTGAGCTAAAAGTGATTTACACGCTTAGAGTGATTTTTAAAAACCTCTTTCTTGTGCTTTGCTACACTACAGAATTTTTGAAGTATTAAGTGAATTTGGAAAAGGTAGTTAGTTGTTTGGGTTCAGTTTTCATTTTGATAATCATATTGTAAATGCTGTTTGAAGTTGGTAAGAGCGAATAAGTGAATCCTGTTTTTTCCCCCAGGATTTGCAGTTTTTTGTTTTATGGATGAATGGTGCACATTATGGTCTGACCATGGGGGGGAGCTTGTATTTCATGAATGAAAAAGCTACTTTTCTGTTTATGCAGATAGTTATTTCATTTGCTTTTGGTCCTTTGTTTTTCTAAAGTGTTGATCTGTTGGGTTAAATATTTTAATACAGGTAGGAGTACACCAGACAGACATGTAGTACACCTAAGTAGTCATTTCCTTTAGTTTTATATAAATGACATTTAGTCCAATCTCACTAAACTGATTTTCCTAACAGTCTGTACTAGAGAGAGAGAAATGGAAAGCGAGTCATACTGCCCATCTTCTTCTCTAGGTACGTTACAGCTTTACTTGAGCATCAGCTGGCATTGCCACCATACCAAAGCAGTCTGGCTCCTCTTATTGTGCTGGGTATTTGTGCAGCCACATGGTGACTTCTACTGCCGTGAAATTAAGTTTTTACCTTTGCCAGCTAATTTCTAACCTACTCAGTTTGCCAGTGCAGTTTACTGTATAGCTATAGGACTGTCTGCACAGAAAATAGGAGCAGTGGCAGGCACGGGGCTGGAGAGGAACAGTCTGTTTTGGCAAGGATGATGGTTTATGAGCTTCTTTAAAGACTATGAAACCACACATTTAACATCTATTTTAGGATGAGTTACATTGCCCTGACTTCAGAGAGCCTAGGGAAATAGTTTAATTCAGTTAATTTAGTTCCCTTTAGTTCCAGATGGCTGAAGCTAAGATAAATGAATTTTGCCTCGTGTGAGTGATTCTCAAGTCATTTCACATGATGGAAAAATTGAGAACTCAAAACTCTTGTAACATTAAAACAACTGATTTGTACGAAGTGAACAAAAAGCTGCTAGTTCAAATCCGTAACAGTTGCATTGAAAATGTTCTGCTGTGACACGTTAGATTTTCTTGTAGTCCGTGTACCATTAGTTATAGCTCCTACTAATGCTCCAAAGTTGAAGGTGGCAATGTTTTGCTGTCTCAAGAATATAATCATCTATGTCAGCAAATATATATATGCTGTATTGTTTGATGAATATAACCAGGAGAAAAAAAAAAAAACAACAATTTTGTTGGTTTCATTGCAAGAGCCCAGACACCAACCTGCTGATAGCACTTACTGACATGGATTGATTCCAATAGACCTGAGCACTGTTCGTGCCTTTTGATATTACAAAGTTTTCTGCATGCAACCTTTTCTAATTCAGCTCTGTGCTGAAAGTTTTCTTTGTTTTAGGCCCCTTGACTAGACAAATTTTGACAACAGGGGCAGACATTTTAGTGAAAATGGACAGTCAATGTTACGGCCTAGTGTAACACCAATTAGTTTTATGAGTTTGTGCTTTCAACAGGTAATGAAGTACAGTTTGCTCTAGAGCTCAACATTTTGTTAGTTGCATGTGAATATCAAATGCTGTGCTATTGTGAAATCTCGTAGCTCACTTTTTTTGTGTGTCACATGCCAAGTAGAAGCGACTAAAGCAGATACACAGAGCAGTAGGCTGGGACAGGGGCCTGGCTTTGGAGCACTGTATTGCCGTGCCCCTCCTGCCCTTTGACTCTACTACTCTTCACACAGGGCCTGAAATTTTTGATGAATTGTGTGGAAAGAGTCTGAAAGAATCTTTTCAATTTACTAAGAAAAATGCAATTTGACTGTATAATGGCATTTTCAACAAGGTACAGAGAGGGCAGATACAAGGGGAAGAGTAAGGATTTAATAGAAAGGAAGTTGAGGTAGCAGGAGTAAGTAGAAGATCTGTTTGTAAGGCAAGGAGAAAGTAAATCTTTTGGGAGGATTTGAGCATTTACAGACCAGGTAATCTCTAATTTACTGTTGTGTAGTCAGGTAGAACTGGAAGCAAAATTTTAAATTGTTGCAGGGAATTTATTCAATTAGCAGGGAGCCTGAAACATCTTCAGCTTCTCGTACTGTTTTATCTCTGCACCTCGATGTTTATTGTGGTTTGTATTTTCACTGTAGTTTTATGTGAAATATATAAAACAAATTAACCATGTGCATGCCTGGCTCTGAATCTGCCATTTAATTTCTTCTTGACTGTTTATTATGAGAAGTTTTTGTTAAACTTCTGTTTAGAACTGTACAGAAAATATCTGATGATGTGGTTAATGGCCAATGAGCACTGTTGTATTATTTAATGAAACTGGACATGCTGATCACTATGTTCATTGTCTTTGATCCTCTAAAACACCCATTAATGACCTCCACATTTGTTCCTTAGCCCTAAAAATGCAGTTTGCTTCTTTGAAAGCAAAGACAGCAAATGCTTTTAGATTGTCATTTACATTCTTCTTCATATTGTGCTTCCAAACACTGCATAACAATAACTGATCAATACCTCATTAAAATGAAGCATTAAGGTATGCTTTTTTGTGGTTTAAAAGAAAGTCTTCTCACCTAGTACTGATGGGGAGAAAAAAATAGCCTCTTATGGAGAGATGAGAAGCAAGGCCTTTTCTGACATCCTGGAGATAAAAATCACCAGCACAAGAGGTAGTGACTGAGCCTGATTTAACCACCATTTTTTTTCATCAGAGATTGGGGATTGCTGAGGTGTTCAGGAGTCAGTGGTTTTTGTCAGGCAGCAGCCAGGGAATTTCCTCAGGCTGATACTATCCTTCATAATGGTCTGAATGGTAGGGTGGTAGAGAAATTGGTGCTTGATGCAGCCTTTGATTATATATTCCAAGCATAACGTGATATGTAAAATATTTTTTTTTAATTTGCGATACTTACCTCTGGTGACGTGTAGTTGAAACAGATGGCTTTGAGTTCTTCATTGGCTTGGAAATTAGGTCTTGTAAGGCTTTGCAAGTGCATTATTCTCAGTGCTATTAGGAAAGGGAGGATGACCAGAAGACCATCTTTGTAAACCCCAAACTTTTGCTGATAGCCAACAGAATACTCATAAAAAAACCCTAACAACTTTCACATTAACTCATGTTAAAATTTTTTAGTCATAATTGTAAGTTATCTGTGCGTAGCTTTTCTTCAGCTCCAGTTGTAAAGTAAAAAAAAAATTTCAATAAAGAGACAGAACATTGTTTCTGAATTCTGAAGCTTTTAATTGAGAGAACATGGTTTAGACACAAGCAGAAATTCATAGACTGGAAGAAAATGTACATCCGTAGCAGTTTTTTATATCTAATGAAATAGCAAAAAAGAAGATGACTATTTGTATGAGGGAATATGGCTTAATGTGCAATTTCTCTGCGAATCATTCTGTTGAATTTTTGAGCCTTTCCAGGACTTAGCAGTTCTGAGTTTCATGTATCACATTTCAAGTCTGATTATGGGGAATCAGTTGTCTAATGGATTCAGCCACATCCAATATAAGAGAAGCCAATGTTATTCAGTAATTTTGACATTGTAAAAATAAGGTACAAAATGCTATTGCAGAGTAGTTAAAATTGCATGAAAGATGGTCTGAAAGCTGTCCAAAAATTTGTTCCAGGAAGTAATGGCATTTATAAAAATAGCCTTAGCTTTTTTAGGGTTTACTTTGAAGCTGCAAAGACTGGTCAACCTGAAACTGGCCAACATTTTTCAGCCACAAAAAAGATCAGAGGGCTGGAACAGCTCTCCTGTGAGGAAATGTGGAGAGAGTTGGGTTTGTTCAGCCTGGAGAAGGCTCTGAGGAGACTTTGTTGCCGACTTTCAGTACTTAAAATTGGACCTATAAGAAAGATGGGGACAGACATTGTAGTAGGGCCTTTTGCGATAGGACAAGGGGTAGTGGTTTTAAAATAAAAGAGGGGAGATTCAGGATAGAATGCCCAGAGAGATGGTAGATGCCCCTTCCCTGGAGACATTGTGAAGGCCAGGCTGGATGGGGCTCTGAGCAACCTGATCTAGTTGAAGATGTCCCTGCTCATTGCAGGGGGAGTGGAATAGATAAGCTTTGAAGGTCCCTTCCAACCAAAACCATTCTATGATTCTAATGAGGGAAAACACAGATCTTGTTTGATTTTTCAGTCTAGCTAGTAATGTTAATGTCTGGGGGAAAGATGGCAGATCCTCACCCATCGGCATTGTCTGTCTTACCATCCTTGTCACTGGCCTATAATTTCTTTCAGTTCAGGCGATCCCCACCATAAACTTTAACCTTTGTATGTTTGCTTAACCTTCAAATCCACTTTCATGCTGTCCCATAAGCCTGAAACTTTGTCTTGCCCATGGCATCCGTGCTTCCTTCCCCATTTCTTTTAAAATCCTTCTTGTGGCCACTTCTTCAAAGAGCTGCATGGATATTAATAGCATTACATTATCTTTTAATCTTCCTGTACTCTCAGGAAAACATTTCCCTTTGTTTATTTTTTGCCCTCCATCTACTCAGATTTTGTTCTATTTTCATTATCTTTGAAGAAGGAAACATTGTGCCAATTATGTTTGTAACTCACCCTAACAAGTAACATGTCATGCTTAGTCCCTAAGTGTCAAATACTGCAAAACTGGGGCTATGTGTAGTACCAGCAAGTGTGGCTAATCTCTTGAGCCTGTGATATTTAATAATAGTCTGTGCCATGACAAAGCTGTGTGAGAAGTCTGATCACCATGAGAACATGTGTGGACACACACACATACACACAAAAATCTATTGAATATAAAACTGCAATCACTCACTGAAGTTGTGCTTTCTTTCCTCTGACCCATTTTTTCATTATGTTTTTTCTGGATTAGAATTACCAGGTATGAAAAAAAGTTGAATTTGGAAAGATACATAGAAGTAGATATTGAACAAAGCTATTTAGCAGCAAATGAAGGAAGACACACAGGCCACGTAGTTGCTGTTCAGCAGCGTAAAGCGTGCGTGCCTCACTGTCCCACACGTTTATAGTGCCACGTGATCGGTCTACCCTGTTGAAAACACTGGCTTTAAAATCCTGTGATCAGATACACCTTGGCAGACCATTGGTCTGACACTAAGTTCTTACTGGAAATAGGGGGTGTGAGCACTGGTGCAGGCACGTCGCAAGAAGAGCCAGAGGCCAAGTATGCAATTGCAAAGAGCAAATTTATTTTAGTTACCTTGCTACCGGGGGTCTCCAAAGCCGCACCTAAGCTCCCGGGCAGAGGTGACACAAGCAGAAACGCAGGTGCTGCAGAATTCAGCCCTGGTAGAAGATCACTGGGCCTGCTGTGTTTGCCTATATTTCAAGGCTCCAAGCGAGCACAGCCTTCTGCTCTTTCTCACAACAAAGCAGGAATCTTTGGCATAATGATAAGGTGCCTTAGAGTTTCTCACAGGCCTATGTTATCTAACACAGAGGTTCTACTTGTCAAGCACACAAGGTCAGTAAAACAGTTAGTGTGATGTATGTGTTTTCACTATACCCCAGCTGCAGGTCACTTGGGGATGTTTACATTTCTCCTCCTTGCCATTCTTCAGCAATTCCCATACAGGGGGACACCCTTAGAGGAACAAATCTTCACCAGTACAGACCTTGATTGCAGAGGGGGAGACAAGGCACTGCTTGGCATAAGACATGTAGTCAGAAAGAATTTGAGCTTTTAGGGGAGAAAAACTACTACAATCCAGAAAAAAGACTACAATATCACAGGGTAGCATAAACCTGGTTTTGATAAGACTGATTTTTTTTCTGGAACATCAAAGTCAAGGAGTCCCCAAATGATGCAGTTCAGAGAACCAAACAAAGGAACCAGAAAATGGCTTTGTTACAGATAATTTCAGTTTTAAAGAAATGTAACATTTTATTACCTTCCCAACATCAGAAAATAAGCAAGCCACTGGATGCATGGAAATACATTGCACACCATGACTAAATGACTTAATTTGAACTTCCATATCTCAGTTTGAAGAAGTAGCAAACATTTATTTGTCGTCTTCCATTTTGATATGTTAATCTGTTGTTCAGCAGCATTTGTGTGAAAAGCTGCACAACAGCTTAGTGGAGATTCAGTGCAAATTTAGAAATGTTTCCTGCAGAGACAGTTTAAAATAATACAAGTAGGTAAGCTGTACTTGTGTACAGATACATAGCTATAGATATATAGTAGGCTTATAGATCTAGATATATAGATGTATAGATTTATATACATAGGTAAGCATCTGCCATAGAAATATGACCCTTATTACCATTGTGTAAATGCCTCACAGGTTTTAATCCGATTGCCCTTTCAGGATCTGCTGAGTCAGAATAATTAGCTGGGCTAATTCTTTTTTGTAAAATGCATCAGCATCTTATAAGTGAGGAGTAAAAGTTGAAAGAGAATTTCAAGTGGGCCTGTTTAAGAGATGGCATTTGGGTCTTTGATTTCCTTGGCTTCTTTCAAAATCCCAACTTTAGTTGCATAGACTGTGGAGTCTAAGGTTATAAATAATAGGCAGCAGAGAAAGAGAAGTGAATTTTGCTCTCTAGGTCCCATATGGATAGTCTGAGCTGCTTCTAGAACTTATCTGTTGACAAAATAACACATAAACTTGTAAAATCTCTTCATAAGTGTGATTTCAAAGTAGCTCAAGTAGTTTCTCAGTGTAATGCATTTTTTTCCAGGTGGGAGAATAAACGAATGGATCTTTCTGTTACAGCTGAACTATTAAGCCAAAAAATATTAAAATTAAATGCAAATACGTGGCTACTGTATGGGTTGATTAAATTCATGTGATAGGACTGATTTATTTTTTTTTCCCCTATTTTGGTTCAAGGTAGGATGGTCAGTTAGACGTACACCTAGTGAAAAATTGCAAGTTGTGTTTGCAAAGAAAAAGAAAAGATTTTGCAGTTTGCCTGTTTTTCAGTGATAAAAATATTCTACTTACTGGTATTATTTTTGCCACAGTTTTTGTCAATTTTATCTAAATGGATTTTTTCAGAATTACAACAGCGTTTTTTTTTCTTTAAAGTATTTCAGCTAAAAGAAATATGAAACATAATTCAAAACTTATACGGAAATTTATTTCCAATAAATGAAACATTACATTGGGCAGTTGAGTTGGGAAGTACTAAACTAGGTCAGTGTAGTAGAGCTGCTTTGGCCTGGGCTGTAGACAGGTAAGAGTTTACATTAACAATAGGAAATTAGCTTGAAATGCAACAGTGAAGCTTGAAAAAAACAAACCAAAATCACCAGCATTTCTGATGTTATCTCTAATTCTGCCATGTATATCTAGTGCCAGAATTTACAGCTTTCAATTTCAGATTTCCTTTGGTCTGGGTGGGAGATTACCCAAATACAGATAATAGAACTCACTGCAGAATAGTGTTTTTGAAGAGACACAATTCTGTTATATACTAAGAGTTTTCCTGAAGTTAATGTCAAGTTCCTATTTTGATAGCAAGAGCAGACAGCATGGACAGATTTTTAATTGCTGGTATTTTAGTAAAGCAAAATTTGTGACCCATATTAACTGCAAATATAAGACTGTTTTCACACTAAATACTATGTACCTTTGAAGTTACCTAGAAATCTCCCTGCCTTTTAGCACTCATCATCTTGTCTTTTCCACGTGGAGGGGCTGTGACTCATATTACAGTAGAAAGCTCATTTTTAAGCATTCTATCATGTAATATCTTTGTACCTCTACATTTTTCTCGCCCCTTAGATACTATGAAGAAGATATTTCAAGAAAAGGGCATCTTGACAGGTGAAGAAAGAGCATTTAAACCACATTTGACCTTCATGAAGTTGTCAAAATCAACAGAGCTACGTAAGCAGGTGAGCTCACATTTCACATAGCTCAGCAGCAACCTAGAAAGTTTAATTTGGAGATCAAAAAAGGAATTGCTTCTGCTGTAGCATCATACTTTCTACTTTGTAAGCAGCTGAAGAGGTAAGACTTGGAAAGACTGATTCATTTATTTTATTTTTTTAAAAGAAATAATTAGTACATCTACCATATAAACAGGAGACCTGTACTGTACTTTAAATTATGATCCTTGATATTCTCAGTACAGTAATATCATGGTCTATTTTCTTTCATGGAACTAGGTGAGACCAAAGGATAAAAATACTTGTCCAAAATTACAGAATTATGATTAGGATGTAGATCGTATGCATGTAGTTCATTTGGATAGTTTTGGTTTGTTACTGTATAGAAGAAAATAAGCAAGTTAACAGTATTTATGTTTGGATTATGCATAATATGCAGACTGTCAGTTCCCTCTGTTGAATCTGCTTTGGTGAATTTCAGAGTAGTGATGAAACACATCTTCTGTATCCTCTCATGCTGGCAGTTATTTCTTGCTTATTTATTAGCTTTTTTGACAAAAACCACAAATACATAAAAATAGTTTAAAACTGTGGTGATAAACATACAGAAGCAATACTAGTATATCTAGCTTTATTTGTGCTAATTTAACAGTAATATTGTATTATTTAACATAAGATATATCTCCGTAAATTTCTGTTGCTAACTTTGCACAGAATGTTTTATGTGATCCTTTAACATTGACCAGGAAAATAATTTTCAGAAGAAAAAAATATTTTAAATAGGAATTAAAGTACTTAAATATTTTAAGCTGATTTTTTTCCTTATTAGTAGGCATTAAAGAAAAATACATTAAAAATTAATTAGAAATAACTCTAAAAAATGCCAAAAGTGTACATTTTAATTAAGTAGTTTTGTGAAACCAGTTGGAAGAAGGCAGTAAGATTTGAGATACTTCAAGGACACATATACTTGCTCTGAAACAGAAATGAGGACTTGTCCGCAGGTTGTAGGTGGTATATTACAGCTGTTAAATTTGTAAGCTCACATAAGCTTTTGCTTGTAATAACAGTTGTTTTTTAAAACACTAATTTTGAAAATCCACAGCTGTTCTAGGATATCAGCTGTTCAGTAATTTAACTGTTTGTTTAAAACATCCAAGACAATGAGGGTGAGGTTTTTGCCATTCAGGTTTTTGGTTGTTCTTTGGCTGTTTGTTTTGTTTACATTTATCTAGCTTGCATGAACTGTTAGGCAGGATGCGTTACTTTCTGTGTTCTGATATTCACTGCTGCTGACAGAACCAGGTCAATGTCATTCCAAATCATCTTCCTTAGTCCTCCATAATGCTGGATAATGCATATGGTATTGTAAAGATACACTGTATAGAAAGATATTATGTATTAAAAATATGTAAATTATTTTAACAGGAATTTTTCTCTGTCAATCCACTGTCGGGCATAAGCATTGGTCCTTACTATAATTTATTGTTTCATTATGTCCATGCATTTAGTAAGATAGTTTTCGGTAAATGCATAAAACTATACATAAAAATATGAAACATAAAAGGAATAACTATTTTGTAATACATTTTAATATAATGTTTAATCGCATTTTCAGATCATACAACAGTATGAAAAACAAGAAATGGGGAGTGGGTGAAGATTACATGAGAGTGCATTTAAAAAAGCAATAGAACTAAATTTGTCGAGTACAGTTCACAGCTACAGCTTTTTTTTTTTTTTTAAAGTCTAAGTTTTCTTATTTGAAGCAATACTCTGTTAAGCTGCTCCCCTCATAATGTCATCTAAACTCTACTGAAATTTTCTTTTTGGGAAAAAAAACCCATCTGTTTTTCAAACCTTAATATAGCTACAGGCATCTTTGAAATGTGTATATTCTGAAAAGATTTTAACTTTCCCGAATTCTTGCTGATATTTACATAGCAAAGAGTTTGAGAATTCAAAATCAGTAAAGATCTCAAGAAATTTGAAGGCACAGCATTAAGCTAAAAATAGCAAATGCAAAAAACTTGGAAACAGACATTAATAAAGGATAAAAATGTGAGATAAAATGGCTCAGAAAGAGCTATCTGGATTACTATATTTACTTCAGCTTCTCAGGTTAAAGAACTTACCTACTCAGAAGTGCAAGTAACTCCTCCTTCATGGACAATTGGGCAATTCTGAGATCGGATGTGCTACTGAAATCTTCCCCAAATATGGAGGTACAGTGTGCCCCTCAGTGTCCTTGCAGAAGGAGGTAAAGGGATATAAGTTACTTGCATGTTTAACTGTTCCCACAATTGATTGTTGGCATGATAAGAATCTTGGGTTACTATCATTATCTTCTGAACAAAGAACCGAATAAAACACAATGAAAGAAGCAGCTGGCTTTTTGCACTTGAAGATATCAACATTTCTATTCCTGCTTCCCTCATGAGCCTGCTGCGTTGCCACAGGTCAGGCACAATCCCCTTGTTTTTCATTCATCCGGACATCTGGTTGTTTCAGGGCATGTTGTGAAGCACACTTGATAAATGCTGCATGGCATTTGGAGATCCTTCGATACC
Source organism: Pampusana beccarii (assembly GCA_013399365.1). Lineage (NCBI taxonomy): Eukaryota > Metazoa > Chordata > Aves > Columbiformes > Columbidae > Pampusana > Pampusana beccarii. The sequence goes on along the minus strand of VWYH01004338.1, from coordinate 683,051 downwards.
TAGTGCTGCCAGAACTGCAAATGCTGGGAAATGGATTTCATGAGCAGAAGATGACTGACAGCTAAATTGCTCTGATGGCATCTGCTTAATTAGTAAGGGGTATATCCTTAGCCTAGACAGTGGTTGACAAGAAAAAATGCCAAAAATATAGTTTATGAATGTTTAATATATGAAATTTTCTGTACAGTATATCTTTAGAATGCTCTATGTATAATTAGTAAAAGAGAATGTATCAGTGAGAAAACTTCATTTGTACTTTCAACACTTCCAAATGTTGTACAAGGCCTGATTCACTGTTGCTGGTCAACTTCAATGGTAACGTCGTCAAGATGCTAGATATTATTTTGCAGACAGTATTATGCACTGGAAACAGCAGTAAAACTGCATGATTCAGTAATTCATTCTTGTATTTTTAATGTAAATTATGTTAAAACTTTTGCCACTGTCCTAGTGTCATACGGAGATAACATAAGGTACTTATTTTGTGATAGCAATAATAATTCCTTCATCATAAAGGAGAAAATTCCACACTGAATCAAACCCAAAGCAGTGTCTCCAAATTCAGATCTTTTTGATGTGCACTCACATTCATCTTTTTGCTATCTTCAGCTAGACATATCAGATAAGGTACTTAAAGTGATCATTACTTTTTTCTGATGTAAATTTTCTCTCAGTTTATATTACATTAGTATTTTTGGCTTCTTGAAATCAAATATAGCTGGAGAGATGTAGTGTATCTGCTGATGTCTCTTTTTAGCCCTACTGTAAGCAGTTACAGCAAGTTTTCACAGTCAGACTATAAGCTATCATCTCTCTTCTATCTTACCTAGATAAGGAATCTCGGGCACTTATCTTGTTGCAGGAGAGCTTATTTATTACTGCTACAGTACCTACATGTCATGTCTTCTGTTTCTTTAATTTGTTAATTAATTTTTGTTGCATATGCATACATCAAATACCATGTTCAGTGAAGATACTTTGTGTGACGTGAGAAGCGAAAGGGAATCCTCCCATTCTAGTATTGTTCCTTTAAAGTTAAGTTTTACTCAGTACTCGAAAATAGAATATAAAATGTGAATTTCTGTCTTACATCCCTACTATAGTTATACGTTTCCTAGATTTGTAATTTTATGAGCATATGGCATAGATACATCGTTGTACCATATAGAACCTTATGAGAAGAGAGTGATTCTCAGTAAAACCAAGGCACTTCCCCTGTTTATCAGTACCTGTTGATTCTGACCTCCAGCATTCTTTGTATAATAACTCCTGGGATCTCTGGCATTTTGGACAGAAATGCTGGTATAAGAAAAGCTGCAGACCTCATTAAATCTCTCTGTATTTCAATTTATCAGCCTCTACATCAGCGGTTTGTATTGTGACAACTGTTTCTTGTTGATTTGGGAGTCTGAGGCACATACTTACTCGAAATCTTTGATGCTGACCCTAAAATGGCTGGAACAATCACTTTGGCACAACATGAAACAATAAACACTTTGTTTTCACAATCAACATCAGATATGTTTTGTGATTTTTCTACAGAATTTTTAAATCTGAATATCTAACAACAGGGGCAGAAAATGCACAAACAGGGTGATCTAACAGCAGGAAGAAGAGTTTCTTGAATTCTCTTCTTTCAGTCTTACTGCTTTCATATCATACACCATATTGCAGAGATACGTAACTGAAGTATTTGTTTTAAACAAGAAGAGGAGGAAAGGACATACACTATAGACAGTTTGTTACAAGCTAAATGTAGTGCGAGGTGTTCTGTAATTTAAAAAACTGATCATTATGACTAAGTGTCCTACTGAACATGGTAGATGCAATATAATCTATGCCTTTACACTTACCCGTGTTACAGGACCGAGGCTGCCAAAGGCAGCACTTCTTTACGCATGAACTCTTCTAAGTCCACATGGGGATCATCAAGGTCCAGGCGAAGAAACTTTTCCACAACAGACTTGGATTTTTCCATCTGATCTCCTTTTGAAGGATGATCAATACGTTTGATAGCTTTTCCATTGCGAATCAATTCTGACACTTCCACTCCTCTTTCAATAATTTTGGCTGGCATTCCCGCTAATGCAGCGATGTTGGCAGCATGACTAACAGTGGACATGCCCTGCTTGATTTGGTAGAAAAATATCAACTCATCTCCATCTTGGTGGGTCTCCATGGTCAGGTACTCCAGTAGCCGTGTGTCAGGCAGGAGTCCTAGCTGCATTAAACTGTGAAAATTAGTGGAGATAAAGACCTGTGGACACTGGGTTCCTTGACTGATCCAGTACCTCAAGACAGCAGCCAGAAGGGACAGGCCATCCAGCGTGTTCGTTCCTTTACCAAACTCATCAATAAGTACCAAGGACCTCTCTGTGGCATTGTTTACTGCCTTGGCAACCTGGTTAAGATCAATCATGAAAGTAGAGAGCCCTACAGAAACAGATTCCCTGCTATGGATTCTTGTGTAAATCCCATCAATAACTCCAATCTCTGCCTCTGCTGCAGGGACATAACTGCCGATTAGAGCCATGAATACAATAAGACCCACTTGCTTTAAGTAGATGCTCTTTCCAGATGAGTTGGGCCCTGTGATGATCTTTATTCGTCTGGTAGCTTCACCGCTGTTCACAGGATTTGCCACAAAAGTCTTTGCACATAGTTCCATGAGCGGATGTCTTCCATCCTTGATGTGGAAGCCATGGCGGTGAGTAAAGCGTGGCCGGCAGTAGGCATTCTCCCGGGCCATCACTGCCAAAGCTAGCAGCACATCTAGCTGTGCAGTATACTCAATCACACTGTTAAGCACTTCAGACTTCTCCAAGATCTTTGCCTGCAGCTGGTGCATAATAAGTGTTTCCTGGTCTCTGATCTCACAGTGCAAGTCGCCCAGCAGGCTGTCTAGCTCCTTAGTCCTAGCGCTTCTGTAGTGCAGTTTATCCTCTGATAAGAACATGAAGTCCAAGCCTTCAATTTCAAAGTCATTCTTATCCACCATAGTTGGTAGCCGTGGAATGGAGAGAAGGAACCCGATCAAAGGAATGTAGATCACACAACAGGAGGGAATGTGGTCGTCCAGCGTCTCCAGTTCTTTTCGTGCAACTTCTGTAAGGAAGTCTGACAGTCCCATCAGCTTTCGTTTCTTCTCATCAATGGTGGGATCCACATTGGGTCTGACGGTGAAGCGGTTCTCTGAGATGCTGCCTTCGAAGTCTACCACTTTGCTGATTAGAGTAGCAATGTAGTGCAGATCATCAGTGAAGACACGTGAAATAGTCTGAAAGAGTTCAATAGTGCTGGGCAGAGAACGACATGTGTCTCTAAGGCACACTGCACTGTACGCTGTCTTATAGAGTGCTTGCCAGTCACTAACTTTTGTGTTGGAAAGAGTCATTCTCTTTAGAATAAGAGGCACATTTTTAATATTCTTGAGGCAACCTTGAAGAGTGAGGACTGTTTCATGGTTCTGAGCCAGCAGGAAGAAGTGGATAACATCTAGCCTTTTGTTCAGCTCTGTCAAGTTTCGAGTAGGTCGTGTGAGCCAGAGCCTCAGCAGTTTTTCTCCCCATTTGCACCTGCAACGGTTTAAAATTCCATATAAACTGAATCCTTCTTTTAATCCACTGGACAGCTTGTACACAGAAGGATGGATATCACTTTTAAATATCTGCAGGACACAGTAAGTGTCTTGGTCCATATTCACAATATCTGTCAGCAGAAACTTTTTAAATGCCAAAATAGGAACTGCAATAGTGCTTTCTTCAAGCTCAACTCCAACCCTTCTCCGGTCTAGGAACTTAAGGAGTCCCCCTAGGGCTCGTATCATGAGTGGGCACTCAAAAGGGATGACTGAGGACAAGTAGAGAATTTTCTCTGTTGCAGTCATATGAGATGGGATAAATGGAAATTGCCTAGATAGGATCCGTTGCTTGCTGACTTCTAGGCCAAAATCTATGTTAGGAAACAGGACAATTTCTGGTTTTCCTATATTGTCGTCACCAGCAGTAGCTGTTAGGTTGGCCAGGAATTTGGCAATATTCTGGTCCTGTTTTGCACTGGTCACTATGCATTGAGGATTAACTTCCCCAATCGCTTTATGCAGTAGCTTGAGGTCTTCGTTATCAGGTGCGTCAGGCATAAAGTAAACTGAGCAATCTTCTGTATCATAATAAGTAATTGCAAGCTGCCCTGCATACCACAAAACAGACATGTGTGTCTCAGAGCCCTCTTGGTCCTCTTGTTCGGGCCCAAGCGGTGGTGGCAAGACACAACTCGCAGCTGATGTGGCACTCATTCTGTTGGAGAAAGATGTTTTTATTCATCAAAAAAGTTCTGAGAAGTAACCGTAATTCATAACAGCAGGTTAACACTCATTCTTCCAGCCCTGGGGAAACTAAGATGTCACCAAGAGTTAAAGACAGATGTTACATGCTCAAGTGAAAAGATGGAGCTGGTAACTACAGCCGCCATCTTGTTTCCAAGCAAGGTGTAACTGAGCTAACTACCAGCAATGCTGGAATAGTTTCACAGTTTTCCTTTGTATCCTTTATTTTAGTAAGCATGTAGGTATGCCCAAATACCCAGAAATACAGTAATGTACATACACACGTACATACATGTACAAAATCACCCTCCTGCAGAGGTGTGGGACACCCATGTGCACTGACTACAGATCCTCACACGATGCAGCCCCATACACTGCTCATCGTTTCAGGGTCCTACCCCAGTATGTATGCAGCACCATCGCACAGTACTGGTTTCTCTACCAGTACACAACACACTGCTGCAGGGACCAACCCTACCAAACGGTTTCCTCTACAGAGTCCACAGTCGCTGTTAGCAACCCACTTCCAACCCTCTCCCACTCTTCCCTTTCACTCACTCTCCTCACCACACATGGGTGGCTCGTTCCGGCTGCCGCGTCTTCTTGCAGCCCCAAAATTGTATTTTGTCCCCCTTTCCCCTCCTCTGTCAGGTGCTCCGCCCTCCCTGTGCTCAGGCCCCCCAGCCGCAGGGTCCTGTCAGGAGGGCGCCGCCCTGTGGCGCCGCGCCCCGTCTCTGCAGCCAGGCCGCGGCCGCCATCCCGCCTTCCTGGCCGAATGGAAGCTATCCTCTCCTCGGGGCTCAAGCTTCTCCCCCCGGCCCCTGTCCCATGCCCGGCAGCGGCTTGCCGCCTCCCTCTTCGGCTTCCTCAGAGAGCTGCGCCAAGAGGGAGGGACAGGAGGTGGCTGGAAGGAGCCCCTTGAGCAGCCCAGCCCTCTGGCCGGCAAGGGATGCCAAGCATCTGCTCCCATGTTGCATCTTCATGACCTGCCTCTGCGCTGCCTTCTGGTGCTCCAGCAGGACCCATGGCTGCTCCTACACTCTGCCAGCCTCCCCACTGCTCACCTCTCTTGCACGTTGCAGCTTCTACAGTTCACTTAACGAGCTACTTTGAGCAGCTGTAAATGAATCTTCATGTGCAGCCCTCACCTTTAGCGAGCTGGACGTGTGGTGATGGGAGCTGGGCATTTTGGCTGTGGGCTCTGGTACATGGAAGCTGAAGCTGCTTGTGCAGGGTGTTGGGGCAAACGCTGCCTGGCTGCCTGCTGGCAGCAGCCGTGGGGACTCCAGGCACCTGGAGGGTTTAACTGCAGGCTGGGGACAGCAGGCTGCACCTTTGCACCTGCAGACAGAGGAGGCACAGAGACTTAACAGATGTGACTGGGCCACCAAATGCTCTCTGCTTGGTGCCCTGCCAGTCTTGCAAAAGCTGCACATGCAATGCCTCTTCAGGCCCACGTTATACAGCCTCGTCCCATTCATTCGTAAGAATGATTCCTCAAGAGGCAGGTGTCTTCCTCTTTCCAAGCACCAAACACTTCAAAATGGCCTCTGAAGAACTCTTGTTTCTCACTCTCTCCAAATTATATTATATCTTTATAATCAGCATCTGTAACTTTCCCATGTGGAAACAACTCCTCTCTTTCATCTCTACTGTTCCAGACCCTTTCAATTAAGAAAGGAACCGTGACCTTTCCATGCATCTGCATTGTTTCATCTTTTCACATCTCATTACAAACAGTGCTCCAGAGATTGCTCCAAGTTACTAAAAATATAAGTTTTCCCATGGCTCCTTTTCCAAATATCTTTCAGTAGTGCATCACAAGCATAACTCCAATCCTGAGCATTCAACGTTTGATTCACACCTTACTGATCTGTTTTTGACAAGCAACATCCCAACCTTTTGTAAATGCTATTTCTTTATTGGAGCGTGAAGTGGTGATTTTGATATTTTCCTCATTTTGTTCCATGAGTACTCAAGACTTCACATTTTGACAAGTGTTATCCTGGCTGAAAAGGTCTGAAAATACTGATTGATGTCTAAATGTATTTCAAAGAACTGTCAGCCGAAAAGCAAAAAATAATGTTTTAATTTCAAAATAACCTTAGTACATAAGGACTAATCTTGCTCTGGAATATCAAGTTTTAAATAATGACAGTGAGACTGAAATACATTAAGGCTCCCAAGGAGGTCATGTACCTGAAATGAAAAGTGTCTACCACTAGATGTCATCGTTTCAGAGATTAAGGAAACGGAAAGACATTTCTGACCTTCACTAAATTAGACTTTAGAGAACCAAATGTGCAGGTACTTACTCAAGCAAAGTGCTTCTGAAATCAATAATTTTGTACTTAAATAAAAGCTCAGTAGACATACCAACACTGAGCTCATCTTGCATATGAGTAACTGTAAATGAAGCATCACAGGAAAAGCGTGAGCGTGGTGCTCAGATGAACGGATACACTCTAAGTGTGTAAGGAAGGAAGCAGCCCCTGGCCCCTTTAGGGTGTCTGGTGAGGGATCTTTTCAGTGCATAAGGGGATAATAAAAAAAGGAGGAAGCCCTAACCGACACTTAGAGAGACACAAACCTGACCAACATACAATAAGGGAGGCAGTAGCAAGGGGCTGATAAGGGCATGTGGAGTGTGGGGGATGTTTATTTCAGTATGGTTATCTGCATGAGGACCTTGTCAAATGGGATGGTAAGGGAAAGGCAGAAGCCATAAACAAAGTATACAGAGACACAAACCTGTCAAACATAGCAGACAAAACCAAGAAACAAACCTCATCAGTCACACTAATTGATGGGCTGTCAAGAAACCTCAGGCAAACTGGGACTTTGCAGCTGTTGGGGGTGTAAAGCTGAGGGTCCAGGGTGTTGGGGCAGGGGGACTGTGCAAATGAATGGGAGATGTGCAGGGAAAGGGGATGGGGAGGAACAGGGGAGGAGTGGACAGGATGGGGTATAAAAGGTGCCAGTTGTGTGTACGATGGGTTGCACTTGTCTGACTGAGCTGGTGTACTGGATGCTGGCTGCTGGGGGCAAATGTCTGGATCTTCCCCAAACCGGGTGTGTGTGAGGGCTGCGGGTGTTCACTACCAAAGCTCAAGCTGGACCAGTCGGCAATTGGGATGCCCACGGGGTGGGTAGGGGGGCCTGGGAGCTGGGCTGGGGTGCTGGGCAGACAGAAGGGCCGTGACGGTGCTTGGGGGGTGCACGGATGTGTATGTGTCTGTAAACCTGGAGGGGGTGATGTGCACGCCTGCAGCAGTGACTTTCTGTCTCTGCCAGGGGCTGGTCTGCACTTATGTCTCATGTGCGGGTGCTGTTGAAGGCAGCAGCTTGTCTGTGGCAGCCCGTGTAACCGCCATGCCCATGTCCTCTGAGCACGTGTATGTGTCTCTGGGACGTGAAAGTAGCAGGTACATCAATCAGAGACCCTGGGTCTCTGGGCCACTGGGCTGGGCTGGAGCTGCTGGAGGCAGCGGTCACTCCTAACATCCCTTAGCGTATAGTAATGATTTTTAAAAAGCAAAGAGCATTATTTTGAGTTAGATTGAAGGAGAAAATACTCTATTTCTACAGAGATAATCTATTTTTATGGAAAATATAATGGAATGAGAAACTCTGAATTCTTACAATAACTACTGAAATGAGGTTTTCTGAAAACAGCCTAATAGGATATTTATGTTTTGCTTCGTATATGCAAAACAACATAATGATAATGATACTATAAATTACTACAAGTTTTTAGATTTGCTGAGGTAAAAAGCCTAGTGCTAGTTAAATAGAATAACATTTTCCTGTTTGGTGATTCTAAAGACCCAGAAATCTGCCCTTGACAAACATTTGAGATTCTTCCTTGTAGTAGCATGCCCAGTGATGACAGCAAGAATAATTTCCAGTTACATGTTCCATTAAGACTGTGGCAAACCATTGGAAGTAAAAGCAGTTGTAGCATTGCGTATGTCGATTTGTGTCCTAGAGGACTGAAGAGGGAAGGGTAGAAAGAAGGTGTCATGACACTTATTTCCTTGTTTAAGTTCTGCAGCAGTGTTTGACTAAGAAGATTTGGCACGTTATTGTTTCGTATTCTTTTTGCATCTTGAAGTAGTTTTCCATCCTAAGTATACCTGTGGTTAAAATTAAAGCTGTAGGAATTAAATATGAAAATTAGGTCTTCTAGTAGAATGCCTAATTGAATTTTATGTTGCTATTTAAAGGTGAAAAAAATTGACTCAAGCCTCTACGAAGATTTTAAAAGCCATTATTTTGGAGATGAAATCCTGCACCGCCTAGATCTTTGCTCCATGTTGAAAAAAAAGCAGCCAAATGGTTACTACTACTGTGAGTCCTCTATTGTTTTTGGTAAGTCTGTCTTAATTTTCCTGTTATTAATATATCGGTTTTGTCTGCAAGTGATGTGCCTGAAAAGCCATTTCTTCTGGAGTGTATGTTATGTGAATCTTGTAATAACATCCATGGAGTTTGATGGAAGTCTGTCCTTCAGTTCTGGCTCTCCAGGAACATTGTGCAGTGCTTGCCGACAGCTAAAGTTTGTGTTCAACTGTCTGTCTCCAGAACCCAGTTCCATTTCTCATCCTAAAATGAGTGTTTAAGATAAGTGAGATTTTTCATTCTTCAGAGCTGCTCATCTCTCTGTTGGCTGTAAAGACAGCCCGTGTGACTAAGTTAGATTAGATGCAGTAAGTATAGATGATTAAAGCTAAGTCTCTGGTTTGGCAGAGATGTGACCTTACTTGGACTATACTCATATGGAGAGAATTTCAATGGTACAACAGATTTCATAATAACTGTTCAGAAACCACCAAGACTTTAGACATTGTATGGGCACCTCGCCTAGATCATTGCAATGCTAGAAATCACAGCTGTGTCCTCCTGCTTTGTCTGAACAGAAGCTTCACATCCCTATGATTAATATTCTAGGCTTGTCTTCTCATTTCTGCCACAAGTCGTGTATGGCTGGAGCTTCAGGTGGTACACATGGAAGGTCTGTAGACTAATAGACTAATGGCTTGTACAATAAACCTGTCTGTGATGGGTAGTTCCCCGTAACTGATTGTGGATCTTGGGGCTGCTATTGGTCGTATTAAGAACATGAGTTAAAATGCTGTAAGTGGCATAACTAGACAATGTTGAGGATTTTTTCTTAAATGCAGTCACCCCTTTTAACATAGAAATGTGTTGTGTGATGTGTTGGGAATATCTTTAAAAATACCATTCCTGCACCTGCAGATCTTTAAGAAATCAGATGGCATGGGAAGATGGTCAAGTAGTAATACAGCAAAATACAAAGTTTTTTATATTAATTGATTTTTTCACCTGTCCTAATTAGACTGATTCTTTATATATGTCATGTTAGAGGTGATTCTCAAAAGCCAGGTTTATAGCAGGGAACAGGTCACGGTCTTTGGAGGCTGATATGTATTTTTTTGTATTTGTACTGGTACAGCTTGGGTTTTATCATTTGGGGTTTGTTTGTTTTGTTTTTTTTTTTCCTGTCGTCATATCAAAGGTTGAATGTGGTGGTGTTGGAAAACGTGACACTGAAATTCATACTAAAAATTCATGTGATGACTTAACTTTGTCTTTTTTCTTTAGAAATAGAAATTTAGAAATAGAGCACAACTCTATAGGGCATGTTGTCAATGAGCAGTAGCTCCTTCTCAACAAGAATATGGATGACAGTCTTAATAAATTTTAATAAAGCAAAGTCTTAACTTTCACCTACTTAAGGAAAAGAGAACATCTGTTCTTGTATGTATCCTCCAATAATAGGAAAGAAATATGTAAAATGTTTTACAAGGAGCCTCAACAACAAAATGCTCTTAAAGACTATGGCAAATTTGGTCTCGTGTTCTCATATACCTTACAATATTTTCTGGATTTCTGGTAATAAGCAGAAATATAAAAAGAAAAGAAAAAAAAAAAGTGGCCAGAATACATTCCAACAAGCAAATTTTTCTGCGGATCTAATGTTTCCCCCTCCAAAGCATTCTAGCCTTCGTAATGAAAATATTCATGACCGAGGAATGATTATATCCTCAGAAAGAAAAAACAAAACATGCAACATCAGGGAAATCTTCCAAGACTGTTGCTATCCCAACTAGCTGAATAGAAACATCTTCACTGGAATCTTTTCTTGTGTGGACAGTTTTAAAAGAAATCTCCGTCTTCATCCTTAAGTAATAAGGAATCTCAAAAAGAAGGAAACTTATGTTTGTTATAAAGATGCATCTTTAGGGACTAAGAAATCTTGAAAAGATAAAAGCTTCTGTTTGTTATGAAGATACATTGCTATGGACTAAGAAATCTCAAGAAGATGAAGACTTTATGGAGGTACCGTGTCCATCTCAAAATTCTGCAAAACCTGTAAAGCTATGATGAGCATAAAATAAAAGGAAAACTTCTGATCCAGGCAGCTCTTCTAGGTGAGCTAATTTTGATGGAAAGATCCAACTTTCAAAGGCTTATAATTGACAGGAATATATGTGAATAATGCATTACACTCATTATTTCCTAAGAACATATTGTTTTTTTCTTAATCATAAAAACTATACTTGGTTAACAGGCAGGTTATACCTGGTTATACTTGGTGCCTCATCTGCTGTTTTCCGGATGCTTTTCAAGATCTGGATGGTTTTATTCTTAATGCTATAAAATCAGCATTATGTTGGAGATGAAGGGTGTTCATGGACAGTTATTACTGCTCCTAAATTCCTGGTGTTTGGACTAGTTTTACATAAATGCCACTATTAAAATTTAGTGCTGGTTCCAGGATTCTGTGTATGGCTTTGGTGACTACTTGGTTTTTACCTTGTGGGAATTTGATTCCCAGTGTGACAGCATTGCTGGTGGAAGTACTCAATGGTCTTGAGGACTCTTTTGAGGACTTGTGATTAAATACTTACAAAATACTTTAAACATGTCAGGCACTTCAGAAATGCTAATTGCTGTTAATGTTATTGTTTGCACTTAGGGCCATCTTTATTTAGCTTAGGTAGACTGTTACAAAATAAATCAAAAGCAGTGCAGAGGGGAAAAAGTAGGATGTCTGTTTAAATTAGTGGCAACCCTATTGCAAAATGCAGATCAGTCAAAATTAAAGTGAGTTATATTTATACATATCTATCTATCTATCTAAATCTATTATCATATTTATTACATTGTGTTATGCATGTCTCATAGTTATGTTTATATCTGTGTATATATCTGTATATCTTGTTTCTTCTGTACATGTTTGTACATTCAAATATTATTTATGTGCATACAAATGCTTAGAAAAAGAGAAATTACAAGATAATTTAACATGTAAAATTTTTCATTTTGGTGAAATTGAGACTGCACTATTCACAAATACACTTCAGAATATTTTGGAATATGTATCTGATTAAGGAATTTAGTAAATAACTTGTTATGGAGAAAAGCTGTTTAGTAGTATATTTAGTATATATTGACAGTGTTTTTTTCCAAACATTTGTTTAAATCTCTCTTCTTGAACTTGTCTTATTACTGACATCTCAGAATGCTAAAATGAGGCAGTCAGTCTTTCAGCTGTCTTTGGGATATGAGTCCCATTAAACGGTTTATAACAGCAGTCAATCAACTGCTATTCAAAGAAAGAATCAGATGCTTGTTTGGCTTTAACTCAATCCTGGTATGACAATGCGTAAAGAATTTATGGCAAGTGTCATTTTCACAATCTGAACAGAATTCTCCTGTGAATTATTTTTACATGAGTACTACATCTGGCTTTCTCTAGCCAGATTTTTATTCTAGTATTTGAATTTATGTTCTTCACTGATACCACATTAAGAAAGTGTAATATTATTATCTCCACTTTTCTCAGTCCTTTATGAACATAGATGGATCATGCCCAAATACAAGCATTTCATTTTTTTTTTTGTTTGGTACCTGTTAATATGTATTTATCTAAAGCCAACAGGTGAAGGAGAATAGCTGCATTGGAACAGTGTTTAAATTACTTATTTTTTAAGTTAAGACAAAATTGTATTTTAATGAATTTTGAAAACCACATTTTAATATGTTTTAAAATGTGATTTCAATAGAGTTTTTAGTAACTATAGGTAGCTAGGACATTAAAATAAAGGAGGGAGTTAGTGCAGTTCTATTAATACATCAGAAACAGTGAAAACTGAAAATTGCCTAATGCAGACAAAACACTGTATCCAGCTCTAGTTCTTTCTACATGTACGTGTACTCAAGCAGTTATCTTCTTTCTCTGAAGTGCACAGAAAATACAAAACCAGTATTTACTTTTTGTTACCTAGAGTTTGGGTCAAACTTGAGTGTTATGCATAATAATAAGGTGAAAAAATCTAGAAAGGGATCAGAACTAATGTTAGAAACAGAAATCCATACACAACACAGGATTGCATGCTACCATGGCTGATAGGTGCCACAACACATACCAGCTTCACAGCTGTGCATTTTAAAAACACGTTTGAAAATATGGGAAGCATAAAAGCATCATGAGAATAAAGGCCAAGGTGAAACGCCTGCTGAGCCGCAGCCGAGTGCACAGCAGGGAAACTGCCTGGGACAATGTGTTACAGAGCAGCATCCACTGTGTTCAGCAGGGCCTGCAGACATCTGCACCGGAAGATTTCTCTGCATCTTCATGCCAGGCCCACAGGTTGTGTTCTCAGGAGTTGAAGTCTGACATGACAGTGATGATAATTTTGAAGCTTTACCCTCAAAGCAGAGTTCAGTTTATTCTTTAAAACAAACAAACCAGCTAGCTAACAAAGTGTCCTCCTTCAGACCACCCACCTCACAGCAGCTGCTGTATGCCACCTCAAATTCCACAGAAGACCAGTGAATGCTGGAATGAGTTGAGCTTCTCAAGATATACTGCTTCACCTGAATGACTGGTCAGTTCCTCGTATCATGGTGAAAATGTTCAGTAGACCCTCTGGCCATCATGGAAGCATTATATAAATCTTCTTATGTTAAATATACCTTTAGCACTAAGTATTTCAAATATTTTCAGTATCCATTCATGAATATTTTTGTGGACTTGTTTCAAACAATATGGTTATTAATATAAAATGAGATTATATTCACATTATGAACAGAACACCTTACAAATAAAATTTATTCTCGCAGATTGCTGCTGTTAGGCTAGTTGAACCTTTTAAGTAACTTTTTAGTTACTTAAACTTTAATAGCCTTGATTTAGGATTTAGTGGTGCAGTTTATGCTTCCACATTACATTTTACAATGTTAGCCAGGCAGTTGCTCAAAACCCACGTCTCAGACAAAGAACAAGATACTCTTAGTGGTACCTTGTGTAAGAGCTCTCCAGACTGAAGATAGGTTTGTCAGCAATAGGTTTTGGGGATACCCGTCAAGGAGAAAGAATCAGAAGAAAGAAGAATAGAAGAAAAGACTTATCTGTACATAAACCAGAAAACAGATATTATAATGTCACTTTATAAACTCAAAATAATACTGAGAAGAAATAGAAGACTGAAAATAAAAGAATTGGAAACCACTTGGTAGTCGGATAGATGGTCAGATCCCTTGGTTTGCTAATTTTAAAAAATGCACTTATAGTGTCAAGCAAAAAATATACTAATATTTCACCTTCATCATTAAAGAAGAAGAGGATTCATATATAGTGTGCAGTATGAAGTTTGCCCAGTTTGTCTGAAATCTTTTTAAAGTGGCACAGGCTTAAATGAAAAGAAGGACTGCCCTTTGTCTCCTTTAGATACTCTTCTGCTTCTGTTGTATGCAGGTGGTTTGACCTAAATGTGATTGGTTTTATTCATACAGCAATTAAATATTTTCTCACATTGGAAACACCAGTGGTAACCAAATAAATGCCCTTTTGATTGTCCAGATCCTACATCCTCCAAAATAACTCGTATCACGTGTTGGTTTCTTTTATTCTCCTTCTTACTCATATGACAGTGAATCACTCCTTCTAAAATAATAATAATTATTTTATTTTATCTGTTATCTGTCATCTGCTCTTCTTTCTTCTTTTTCTGTAATTTCAAAACACTCTTAGGTCTGTTTCTTTCGCTCCTTAATGTTTTTCTCCTTGCTAGTGTGCTTGCAGGCTAGCTTCTACCTTCTCTACTGCATTAGGTTGTGAGTAATCACTCTAGAGTTTCTCACGTATCTATGGCGCTCTTCCTAAATTCTAATTAATAATATGGCAGGCATACTGCTTTTGGATAAAAATATCTTGGGCAGCTTCCCATGGGCTATTTCTTCACATTGGAAATTAGTAATTAATTCACTGTTTGTGATGAGTTTATCCACAGCTGCTGCAATTTTGCGCATGCAGTATGCTAGATGACTCTTTGCCTACATAAAAAGCAACAGGTATTGTGTGCTAATCAGTAAAGTCTTTCTCTAAAGCACTGTTTCTTAGCAGAGTACTGTGGTGGAATATTGACTTACAAAAATTATTCTTTCAAACATGGCAGAGAAACACTCACATTTTAGTCACAAACCTAGAAGCCAGGCTCTTTATGGACAGGGAATAGAAAGTGGCAATCCAGTGTTTTTGTACAAACGTCAAATATTTCCCATTCACTACTGAGAACAGTGGTGGCTCCTTAGTGATTCCTTTTTGCTGGTCTTACATTAGAATTTGATGGATGTCCTCTAGTGACATATCTCATCTTGTATTGCTGTGTTGGGCAGTTTCTTCTGTATTTGGTAATTTTCTGCTATTGAAACATTGACCATTAGTATAGCATTTTTCATGATGAGAGAGCATTTTTATATTAATTTTGTAATACCAGTTATAACTGGTATAGGATATATATCTATATATCAATATATATAAATATCAATAATATATGAATGTAGAAGCTATATTGATAAATTCTATGTGTGAACAAGGAGGAGAACAAGCTGACTGAGAGGGAAAGAACCAATGTAAATATGTTTTAAAAGTAGAAATTTTAGTTTCAGAATGATATTTCATTGCTTTGAGGGCAAATGTCCCTGACTTTGAGCTTTAATGTTGGCAAATGTGTAACAAACTTTTCATTAGAAAGTGACAGGGAGCTTTGAAGACAGGAACATGATGTTTAGTATTCAGTCATGCGTCTCCTAATACTGAAAGTAAGTAAAACCTTCTCATCATCTTCCGTGATTCTGTGATTCATGATTCTGTGATTATGTGTATGTTTCATTTGCTTTATTGTACAAGGTAATTTTTTGCCATTTCCTTTAAAAAACACCATAATGTAATTCTATTCTAAAGGCTATTGTCCCTTTATTTTTCCACAAAAAGGTATTTCAAGTAGTGATGTGTTTTCATGCCAGAGCTGTTATCAATAGTTGAAAATACGTGAAAATACCATTTTACACCAATAGCTTTCAAAAATATGTTTAGACAATGGGATAAAACCAATAAATCTGACAGGAAAACACAAAAGCACATTTCATATCAGTAAGAATGTGATTCGTGACTGAAAATGTAGTTGAGTATGTAAAAAAGGCAGAATTCATTTTTCACAACATAACATAGTGCATTATAAAATACAATTTAATAATGTCCAGCAGCTTTTTTTGTATCTTAAGTATTTGTGCTTTGAAGACATTTTTCCTCAAGCAGACTTCGGCATGCAGAAAACTAACTTATTCCTACATTTAATATATTAAAAATACATTGAAAATATGTAAAACATTAATTTTAACATATGTTAATTGCAAAAAGTAAACAAATCACCTAGGTGAGGAGTAAATTAAATGTGTAATAGTCTTTCATTGAACAGATCAGTAAAAGATAATTACAATTTATTCTTAAAATTTTCCTAGCTAGGAGATGGCTTTTGTTGATGTGTTTATTGTATAGTCTTAATATCAAACAGAAGGTGTGTTTGATGTACCATAATTGAACTAAGCTCTACTGCAGTTCCCATGAGGAGTGTTTTTCAGTAGTTCAAAGGACATGGAGTGAAAGGAAAACCAATTTCCCATTGTTCAAATGTCAACTGTTTTTCAATTGTTGATGGTTAGTGCAGACCCAAAGAGCTTATCCCATGTGCTGCCTGGTTACACACAGAGAGTCTGCTGAGCTGCCAGCTAATCCCTGGGAGGTGTTCTGAAGTAAGACATGGTTGCTCGTCAGTAGAGATCGATACTCCAGGAGTAATACGAACACTGACATAAAAATCGAGTTGTTGAGGAAAAGGGCTTTGTTTTGCTTAATACTGCAACTTAGATTTCTCTTTCAGAACAGTACTCAGCAATGAATAGAAACAGGTGATAATTTCATTTCCAGTAGTTCTCTTATTCTCTACATAAAATGTTTTTTAGGCCCCTGCTATTTGTAAAAGTAGTTTCTTTTCAGTGGAAATCATTTCAAGATAAAATGTGGCGGATTTTAAGGAAGCATTGTTAATGTGGCATATTGTGTCACTTCTTCTGTCCTAGAAAGCAGCAATGTGCTGCTCTTACAGAAGCAGTAGAATGTAAAAACAAGATGACATCAACCACAAGCTAAAACAGATCGTTATTGTCTTAACAGTTGCCTGCCAAAATTCTTGACGTTTTAACTTGTTCTTAAGCATCATCAGAACATCAGAAACATCAACATCATCAGAAAGGGCCATCACAGTACCAGCTGGATACATAATATGTGATCTTCTGTTTTTCAAATGAAGTTCGAACATTTAAGATCTTACTTAAGATTTGATGTCAGGAGAGAAATCTTAAGCATCTTTCTTTTTACAGGACACTTCCACAGATCTGTTGGGTATGAATGGTTGGACGGTGTTACTCATGAAGTACAGAGAACTTTCTGGGAGGATGCAGCATGCAATTGATAAACATGTTGCTTTATTACATAGATTAAGAGTTTCTCTTTCTTAGTGAATTATGTCTGAATCTGCCTGTGGGCCCTGATCTATCAGCCATCCAGCTGTGGACAGTCCAGCATTGGGGTTCATCCCCCTGCCCCACAGCTTGAAAATTTCCCAGAGGACGTGGGTTAGAGTAGAACTGTTGTAGGCAGAACGGTGCCAAACCTTGCCATTTGCAGCCAATAATAAATGGCTGAGCAATGCGTAAGAAATAACTTTTTGGCACTGCCTTTTGTGCCGTGTGAACATTCCTCTGCTGTTCCATTGCAAGATTATATATGTTAACCACCATGTCATAAACTATCTGATATTACTTAAATGGTTTAAGGTACCCTACTTGCTTGTGCTGAGGAACAGACCAGGGGGACTTGGGATCAGGTGATGAACGATGGGATCAGGTAATGAAGTTGATCGTCCTGCTTCTCAAGTGTTGGCATAGTGCTGAGCTTGACAGCTTGAGTTGGCACCACAGACTGTTCACCTGCAGTTGGGTCAGCTACGAGTACGGGAAGGGTGAGCTCTTCTTGTCCTCTCTAGACTGTGTAGTTTTCATTTAGGTAAATAGCTCGATTTCTGAAGTGCTGAGATGCTACAGTTGACCATTTGGCATATACTTTTTAAAACCCCTGTTGTAACTTTGTGATTTGCAAAGAGCAGATTTGTCTTAAATAACTCTGAGTAACCATCCACAGCCTACGGATTACAGCAGAAAGTAATTGCTGGCTGAAGACTGTTTAAAAAACCTTTTACCTTTGAAATCACTTATTTAGGGAAACAGTGAAAATGCCACAATTGCATTTTAATACCTAGGCACTGTGGTTTAAAATGTTTCGATTCAGAAACCTATATACTGAACTTTATTGCTTTAATCAAGAGAACAAACAAAAGGCTTTCTTACACATAAAACTGTTCCTAATTAAATACACTTGGAAAGTAGGTCAAGCTGAACAGGAACAAAGCACTCTTATTCCAAAATAGGAGCGTTCACATATGGAATTATTCAGAAACAGCTCTTAGTACTTTAAATTCCCAGCTAGTGTTAATCTGCCTTATCTTTCAAATGCAGGCAAGCCCTATAGCTTTCCTTCCCTATTCCTATCTATCATATTGCAAGCAAAAAAGGCGTTCGATGTTAAACATTTACATCACATGATTAGGCTGTTATATAGCCTTTGGCAGAAAAAGAGACTTGTTAGTTTGTTTTTAGTATTAGAAATGTTATTTTCACATGAAAGCAAGTAAAAGCAATAATTATTGTACATGGCAAATATACCTGCTTCTGGAGGTACTCTTTTAGAAGCCTATGTTGAATTCTTTGTGATCTTCGTTATTAGCAAATTCCATTTTCTATACATTGTAATTTTCTTTCCTGACATATTATCCAAGATATAGAGATACTAATCTCCAAATATCTCAATTACCATCCAAAATCTGGATTAGCTGTTACCTCAGTCATCTGCATCTTCCAATTGTCTTATGTAGTTGTCTGGCTATCTCGTCAGAACTTCTCATATATGTTTTTTCTTTTCAGAAATATACAGAACATCTGGTTTATTTTTCTTCATAATTCATTAGCTGGATTGATTTTAATGTACTTAGTAGTTAGTTATATTCTTATGGATATCTTTTCTTAATTTTGAAGAACACAAAACACATGAAGTCATACTGTTTCTCCAAATGGAGTTTAAAATATTGTAGTACAATTCTGTCTATGTAGGCATGACGAACACATACTTCAAAGTAAACCTAAATCCATAATTTGAAATACCAATGTGTAAAACCTAATACTTTAGTTAGTTTTAAACTATTGTAAATAACTTCCTGATAAAGAATCATCTGTATTTTGACTGCTTATCTGTATCATGGGCTTTTTTTTTTTTCTTATATTACTAATTTTCATCATGATGCTGTAATTTTCCAGGTTGCTTATGAAGAATAAGGGCTAAGAGGTTTCAAAAATTGATTTCTTTCTGAATGTTTATCTGCCCTTTCAATTTTAAACTCTCAATCACATCGTCTTATTCTTCACTTGGTTCTTAGTTTGGGGCTTTAGTGGTACAGGGCCAGTGGTGGTGAGGCTTGCATAATGAAACTCTAAGGAAAATAGTATTATTTTGGGAGAATACTTCTCTGTAGTAGGGTAGATTTAAAGATACCAATTTTTCAGTAGAGTGCAATAGTCAAGTACAAAATCTTTTTGAATATTTGAATATTTTTGAGCTTCTGCTTAGCACCCCTCTTGTCTAGACTCTAGTTGAGTTACAATGCTCAAATGCACAGAATTTGGTGCATATATTTAATAAGTATGTCTTTTGTAATGGTAGCTATTCTGACTGTTGCTTTTTTTATTTGAACACTGTTGTCTTTATTGGTTTGTTTGATTGAACTGAGTGCTGTGTTGAACAAGCCAGTGGGAAACACCCAACAAAGAATGGTGTCAAAACTTCTCTGTCTTCCTTTGGTTTTCACTTGGGCATCTCACCCTGCTGGGATACAAAGCCCAATATCCTCTTCTGATGATACATGGGTAATTAAATCAGATTTCACTTCATTTTGAAGAGGAAATACTTATTGCATATATAGTTTGGTTACAACTCCCACACAGATTGGACCTCTGGGCTTTTTTCTTTGCCCCACTTGGGGGAGTTTAAGGCCCTGAAGGCTGGAAAAGCCACCACCTGCAGCTCAGCATGGAAACTGAATGATGAACCTGTGTTATTCCACGAGCTTCTTCAGCGTGGAAAAGAATTCAGGTCTCAGAGGGCCAAAGAGTGAGTGCCCCCATCCCAAATCAGACTCTGTGATCCTGTGATTATTTCTTGGAGTGTCTAGGCTTACAGAGGTCATAGGCACGATGTTAAAATGCCCACTGGACTCATAATATTGTGGCAGATTTAGGAAAGGGAGTGTCCAGTTTCTGGATCCTAAGCAGATGGAGCCCAGGCCATTCAAACTGACGCAGTTCTAAACGTGGCTCCTTCTGCTGCTGGGCAATAGTAGAATATGTGAGTTTTATTGAGTTTTTGGATGCTGACCCGTGACTCCTGTCTAAATGCCCTGTTTGGTGCTTGTCTTTTTTTGGTATTTGTTAGAGACAAATCATCAGTTGATACACAGATGTATATGTGTGTGTGTTTGCCTGTTTGTGTATATGCACATATATCTACATAGCATAACTCCTGGTATTTACTGTTAGGTGATGCAAAACATTCCCTTTAAGCAGCTCTTTTCTTGCTAGAAATCCTTTAATCAATTTAGCCACAGAAATGGGTGATGTTCACATGGAGGAGGTTAAGAAAAAGCACACCAGAAAAGCATTGAATAAATGTGATTTTGGACAGCCTTTGACAATGGGACTTGTATGGTACCTTGACATATATTAAAGCCACTTTCTACCAGTTGCACACTAGATTCCCTGATAGGTTTTGGGCTTTGGACTGAGTACAGCCTAGATGTTCATTTTCTCATGTATTGTTAGTACATGATTCGTTGAAATTTTCCTTTTCTGTGGAAACAGTTCGGAGAATCTCATACACTGACATGTTTATGAACGTCCATTTAAGGGAGCATCTTTCTTGATTGTTGCGTATTGTTACTGTCTTTTATATGTGAGCTTATTTTTCAAGCTATGCTATCTTTGCATTCTTACATAAAAACTTAATTAGCACTTAAATAAAAACTTCATGTTTAACATTGTAATGAAAGTAAATAGATAAATCCTCTTTTATCAATTAGTATAAAACAGCAATTTAAAAATCAAAGCAGACGCTGAAGGTATAACCGGTGATTTCTCCTGTCTCCAAAACATATTTATCATTGCTAAGGATGAAAACAAATGTCTTTTTCCCTTCTCTAGGAGGGAAACAGAGTTGTAGTTTCTACAGTACACAGAAATTTTGTGGAAGTAAATAGAATCCAGAGCAAAAAAAGGAATCCATTTTACTTTTAAAGCCTGATTATACATGAGTACATTTTGTAAAGAAACATTTTTCAATACATTGAGGAAGGAGAAATGATTTTTTATTTCACTTAGTAGATATTGTATCCTCTCCTTGTTCTGACAGCAAATGCAGAACATCATTCCTTTTTTTTTTTTTTTTTTTTTGACCTTTATAAATATCACTGTGTCCTTGGAATAAAGAAATATGCAGGAATGCCTTCTCAGTTACTTATGTTGTAATTGGTTAATATAGGCATCTCAGTCAAACTCCTAATTCTTTAATTCCTTTTTAAGATTAAAAATATTTTTCTGAAAATGATATCAATTTTGTACAAATAGGTGTTCACATATGAAACTAAAATTTCAGAACACACTTCCATCATAGTTATAAACCTTGAAAACTGATATTGAAGGGCAATAAGCAAGTTTCTAGATGAAGATCTTCTAGGTGTAGTGCTAGCTGGCTTTTTTTGAGAACTTTGCAGTAATTCACTCCTAGCTGTTAGCTCACTTTTGACTCCATAGATTTCTAAGAAGACTTCCAGATTATGCACTTTCGGTATTACCAACTTTATATTAAGTAGATATCATTCCTACATCTTTTGATAGAGATGTCATAGAAAATCCTAATCCACAAGCTTTGCTTCACTTGTCGTTAGCTTACTTTTTACTTCTTTGAGCTATAGATAACATTCAGGTTAATTATTGTCAATACTCTTATAGATAATCACTTAAAAAATAACTTACTGAGTTATTTGAAAATGCATATATTTTAATTTTAAATCTGTAATTATATTCTTTTAATGTTCGGGTCTGTTAGGTAAGTAGTATAATTAACTTTACAATATTTTAATGAACTCTAATATTTTACCTCATCTTTAACTGGAGACTGATGGAAAACTGGCAAAAACATTTATTTAAATCAATATTAAAATTAGGAGACTGTTGATCTGTAGCAAAAGAATGGCTGAGTTCCAACAGAAGTTTCTGTTAACTTTGGGTCAAGACATGACTTTTGTTTTACTTAGATTTTTCTGAGAAAAATGTATGAAGGGAATAACAAGAATCCGTGTATGACTAACCAAAAGGAGGTTCGTTCACAGTCATCTCAGAAAGCAAAAGCTGGCTGGCATTCCCAGTTCCCCTTTTCATTTAGAATGAGTTTTCTGCTTTGGTCTCGAGAAAACCTTGGAGCAGAATACCATAAGAAATGAGTCAGTGTTACTGCCTGTCCTGATCTTTTAGCAGAGACTATCTGGCGCTTCTCTTCTTGATGATGAATCCAACAGATTCTCACACAGGCAGCGTGGCAGTGTAATACCTATTAGTTAAAATTAAACCAACAGTTATCCAACTTTCAATCTTTTGGTAATGTGTTTATGATGTGTTGGTAGACCGTATGCTAAGAGGTCAACTGCAAGTGATAAATGCAGATTATTCAGTACACTTGCTGCAAGATACATTAATAATGAATGCATTTTTGTGCTGTTTGCGAGAAAGAACATTTCAAATTCCATGCTGTTTCCCCATTCCTTTTCATAGTGTAAATTAAAATGGCAATAAAAAAATTGTAAAAGGAAAGGATTTTTAAAATTCCAGTCACTAAGTGATTGCTAGACTGAATGTTTACAATATTCTAGAATATGTGGGTGTATTCAAATCTAGAGATTCCTTTTCTGGAAAGCTTTGAGGTTAAATGTGTTATTTCAAAGGAAAAGGAGTCAAGGATTAATCCTTTTCTTTCAGAATATTTTTTTTTCTTTATAATCTGAACAGATTGGTTAAGGTGTGTACCTTGTTTAGCCATACACTTTACTAAAGCAAATGACAGCACACAGGCAGATTTCAGTGAACCATATTAAGGTGCAGCACTCTCACAAGTGCTATCAGCTGACAATATAAAAAACTTATTAATTGTGGGGCTTTTTAATTTAAGTTTTACCTGGATTCCTTTGCTGACTTTATTCTACTTTCATTTTTTTCCTCCCATGAATCATGAAAAGCCTTTGATACAATCTTAAAAACATAGCTGTAATGCACAGTAACTAGCATTGGTCCCTTCATTTCTGTTCTCTAATGCTAAGTATTTATTTGCAAAACAAAAATACCACATTTTCACTGGCATACTAGAATAATATGGCAAAAGACTGAAAAAATTACATAAAACGCTAAGGTTTTGTTCTCACCAGAAAGCAGAAATAACCTATTAACTACTGATTTCAAGAACTTGAAAGAGCATAGGGCGTCTGTCTATTAAACATTTACTTTTTCTTCAGACTGTAAAAATACATATTAAAGTAGCCTTTCACTATTCTACTGTCAAGTACCTCTTGAGTAATGAAGATTTTACAGAAAGGACTACCTTAAATCTCAACTCTGTCCTGACTTGCATTCTTACCAGCAGCTTTAACAAGCAGGAGAAAAGGAACTTTGTAATATTCTCAGAAAGTTAACAAATCTGGGCTCTGGAGCTCCAAATGTAGGAGATTGGGGAAAAGTTGCAACACAGAGGAGTGTTGCAACAGGATTGGAAAGGGAACTGTAATCAGGGCCTCCCTGTGCAACTTTATGCCAGCTGAATTTTGGGCGCATTCAGCGAGCCTATTTATATACATGTTCCAAATCCCAGAAGAATTCTAATGTAGAATGATAATGAAGAACAATAAATCAGCAACAAAATACTGACTGTGGGCAGCAGCATTAGCAGATCCGACACACAAGGCTTCGATACAACGTTAGTGCATTTCACCAACTTTCTTGACAAACTTTGAAGGGAAAGAATGTTAGTAGTCACCATGTAAAGGTGTTTTGTTTTGTTGTTTTTTTTTAAAGTTTATTCAATTTGCTTGTTCTAGTGGAAAATTCATTTTGATTTTTTTTCCAAGAAGAGTTGTTCTTCTAGGTTGTGCACAACACTCAATGTTCCAGAAAGTAAATTTTAACATGTCATAGGTAATGCATAAGTACATTGCAAAAAATATCTCACTGTGTGATGTTCTTCTTCCATTTTATTTTAAATGGAAAAAAATGTCATGTTTGAATAGAGAACAAGGGAAGGAAGTACAAGAACAGAACCCTGACTTCTTTTTCTTGGTAGCCACATCTTCCTGTTCATCAAAACAAGCATTTAAAAATGCTAAATGTAAGCAGGACAGTAAAGAAAATATTCAAAAAAAAATTTGGCCAAAAAATGGAAGTCCTCTTAAAAAAAGGTAGACAGTGTAGTGATAATTTGTTGGAAATTAAGGTTTACCAGTTTAGATATCAGAACATAGTCATTAGAGCCTTGCCACTGATTTTCTTACTCTTGTTTAATTTCTGCATGTCAGAAAAAAATTCTCATTTTTTTACTACAATTAAAGTTGAGACTAGGGGAAAGTTTTTATGTTCTCCTTAAGACTTTTTTGGTGTCTTTGCAGTCAGGTTGACTCTCAGTCCGTCACTGGACAATGGTTGCTGTCCCTAGCTACTTGCTGGTTGGTAGAATCATTGAGATACTGACAGGCTATAACAGGACTCTTTTCAAGCCTCATTATCCTCAACTGTTCAAGTAAACTTAGAAATTTTAGGAGGAAAAAGTACATAATTACCAACATTTTTTCCCTGACTTAAATTGCACTGTTTTTTCCCATGTGGCATTTAATAAGTTTTATTAAGCTAAGAGATTCAATTTCTTGCTGTGATTTTGGAGGGTTTTTTCCTCACCATAGCTAACATATCCTTCAGTTTCTGGTCACCCCCCACCCCCTTTTATACATTCCTTAATATTTCTTTTCCACAATAGTAGGAACTATCAGAACACTTTAAATAAAAGATTTCTCATTTTAAAAGTTATCCTGCCACCTCTTAGTTATTATTTAATGATACAGCATTATCAAGATACAGACATAATCGTCTCAGCACCCCAGTGCAGCCAGTAGGAATTTTGAATTAAATGAAGGTTTGGTAGGTCTCAGAGGCTCAGGCCTGTAAGGTGGGCCTTGGGAAGACCCTAAAGTGTGAGGTGAACCTTGCCTCAGCTTTTCACGCTGTCATTGTCTTGGGGCTTATCTGCAAGGGGGACGTTTGTCTCAAGGGGGATGTTTGTGTGCTGGCATCTCCTACAAAGTCCATCTTGTACAGCTGCTCTCAGGCGAAGTCACTGCAGGAATAGATGGGATACCTGGGGACATACACACCACGGACAGACACGTCCACTCTGCAAAGCAGGGTGCCGTGAGTGCTCACAGGGCTTGAATGTATGTGGAGTTTTCACCCAGAGGTGCTCTGTGGCTTATTCTAAATGTGGCTCTGAATGCATTCCCAAGGGTAAACAATCTGGGCAGCTGGCAGATTTGGTCTTGAACCTCACCCTGAGGTTGCACTTAAAATAGAAGGCAGGCATATCTGTGGCTGGTGTCCCAGCCTTTGCGTTCAGCAAATGGAACTCACAGAGATAGTGATTTACAGTGAATAGGAGCAGGATTCTCTCTCTAGAAGGCAGTGTTGTAAAACACCTATTAGTGGTGAGACTTTCCTGGAAGTATTTTAATGTGGTTTTTTAAAGTTTAGCTAAAATAGGAACTTCTATTTTAGAATGCAAATGCCAACTCAGCATCATTTTTTTCTTTCCAGTACAGGTTTCTAGGAATATTCTTAAGTTGTTGAAGAAAAAGAAAATAAAATACTTTAAAATTAATTCAAGCTTTTTCTCAAAAAAAAAAAATGGAAGTGTTTTCAGGAGGATGCAATGGAAAATTTGATAGAATTACACATTGCATTACAAACCAAGTATCAGAAAAAAAATAGGAGCATAGTCTGCACTGTCAAACACAGCAGGAAAATGTTTGCATTTGGGGAAGTCCAAGAGATGATTCATTTATCCCTGTTTTTTCTTCTAGATGGAGATTGTAATTCCAAATTGGTAGGTGCTCCCAAACCAGCACTTACAGTGACACACTGTCGTTCTGCACTCTGTGTGTGTATGTGTGTTTTTATACATAGGCTTGGGAACAGCGTAGGTTCTGCGTGCAGAAATACTTTTAAGTTGAAATGCAGGTCAACTTTTCTTCTTCACCCACCTTTTACATAATTTTCACCGCAAGCATCATCTAAAAAAAACCCCACCAGGTTCCTTCTGGATCAGCTGAGCAGTATTCAGGAGCCCTAAGAAGGCTGAAATTGCCTCTGTGTAGTTTCTCTTAGTCTTTATCTGCGCTGAAGAGAGACACTTTCCAAGATTCAAAACCGTAATTTCTGCTTGGTGGATGCCAATAGTTCTGTTTGCTGCTTTTGCACCAGTTTGTCTTGGCTAGTCTGGGCATCCATCCTTGATAAAGGATGGCACCTTGCCATCCCTTACCTGGAAAAATTCCACCCTTCAGCTTCAATCGCAGGGTGCCCTCCAGCTTCCCTGCCTCCCAACAAAATACTTCCCAGTGTCTCCTGGGGTTTGTTCATTTTTAATACTACTTTGGCTGTTTAGGCCTTGTATGGCTAGACTTAGTATAATTCTATATCCGGTCACACTTAAAATCCTGAAACAGCTGAACACATTGCTGCTGTGCTATAACTTCTGTCAAAATGTACTTTGTGTATCTCACCAAAATTTCAAAAGATGTCCAAACAGAACAAGCTACAGGCCTTGAGCTAGCAAAGCACTGAAAATATGGTCAGAAACACCTTTTATCACAGAATATATGCCGAAATACTTAAGATGGACCATATCCAGCTGGGGAGGTGTCAGTTGGCTTCATGATCACCACCCTCATCTTGCAAGTTAGAGCATATACACTGATCTGGCAGTGTTAAAAGTCCGGGGCCCTCCTTGAATCCTGTTTCTTCTCTGTGTCCGCATTTGTGCTTATGTGTTTTGTTAGTTTTGGCTAAAAGACGGCTTGTAGATGGATGAAAGAGGTCTGTCACTGTTTGTGATTATTCCAGAATTGCTTAATAGACTATTGTCAGCCTGACATCCGTGGATTGCCAGGACTGCTTAAAAAGCAATCAGGGAGAACTATGGTTATTGCATGTTTTAACAGAAGGATGTTTGGGTTCAAGTACAAGAGGACTTTGTGCTTCTTATCCTGCTTTGTGAAACAAGCTTGTTAAAACATGACAGCACCAGGACTTTTGTATTAATTTAGGTACTACATAGATGTGTTGTATCTATACAGAGGGAGATTATGCCTATGTAAAACTGAAAATTTTATCATAGAATACCAGGTTGGAAGGAACCACAAGGATCATCTGGTCCAACCTTTCTTTGCAAAAGCACAATCTAGACAAGAGGGCCCAGCACTCTGTCCAGCTGAATCTTAAACGTGTCCAGTGCTGGGGAATCTACCACTTCCCTGCGGAGATTATTCCAGTGGGTGGTTGTTTTGCATTGTGAAAAATTTCCCTTTGTGTCCAATCAGAATCTCCCAGGAGTAACTTGTACCCATTGCCCCTCATCTTTTCTCTGTGGTTCCTTGTAAAAAGGGAGTGTTCATCTTCTTTGTAGCCACCCTTTAAATACTGGAACATGGTGATAAGGTCTCTGATGTATTCCTTGAACATTTCTGATTTTTTTTTTTTAAATTTTCCTCAAGGAAAATATTTGTTTTCTTGCCTAAAATGTTGCCTGTGTTCTTGTTTTGATCCTGAGCAGAATGGAAGATGGGCTCACTCTTAGAAATAATCTCTCTATGCTTTGATGACTGGCTTCACTTATACCCTGTAGTATTCATGTTTAATTCAGTTATGTTGTAGAATGTGGGTCATGTTCTTTTCTTTTTGCTCTTGGTTAGGCTGAAAGCATCTCCTCAAGTGAGGCAACTGCACAGCTGAAATGAATTTCTATGAATATAGAACTTAACTGTTACAGTTATTTTGAAAACTTGTGTACCATCCTGATTGTTTTTGCTACTGGACGATAATAATTCCTAAAACAGTAAATGACTTAATTATTGTTAATAACAGAGTAGTGATGGAAAATAATTTTTAAAAATTACACCCTGGCAACCTTATTTTAGTGCATTTTAGTTTTGGAATAGTACTTAGCTTAAAAACAATTCTGTTTTCATAAGGAACAATGGCTTACAAATATATTAAATATTTTACACTTGTTCTTCTTAGGTAAGCTGACTTATCTCTATAAGAAATAAGAAATCTTCATGGGATTCTTCAGTCTGAGATTCTTACATCTAGGAAAACAAATATATAGTTTCATGAATCAAATAGTAGTTTGAATATGAAGCACTAGATATTTTTGTGGAGAATTTCTGCCACTGATTAAATTATTGGTTTTCTGCAAAGTGTGTCATGATAACTAGGACACTTACAAAGTGCAGGTTAATAGTAGCAGAATTCATACCCTCATTTTGTGGTAAAAGGATTATTTTTTCAACTGCAAATATTAGTCTTTAGAATATAGACAAGGACGTGAAAGAATCATCTAAGCCTTATCATTTATTTTACTGGTGTGATAAGGAAGACAAGTGCATGCTTTATCCATCCTTCATATTAATATTAAATGTTGAGAACCATCACTGTCACAGGCTCTCTGTTATCTTCAGTGGGTGCTTGAAATGTATCAGCAACTGCAGGTATTACCAGAGAAGGTTTGCAAAATTAGGTCATTTAACGGAGAGTATTTGTGAATTTGGTTTCTTCTGATTTTTTTTTTTTTTTTTACATTCTGAATGTAAATTGCTTTCAAAAGCTAAGTGGCTGCAGCTGTGAGAGGCTGCTTTTCCAGTGCACACACATAGCATTCAGTGAAAGAAGGTGGTTTTCCTGGATCTCCTGAACTGGAAATGGTGTGCAGAATTTCTAGACTGTCGTCCCACAATTTCTATGTATATCTGCATTCCTTCATTATTAGCCTAATGATAGAAGGCTTGTGAGATCATGCTTTGTGGATGTGGATGTGTGTGTTATCTGTCCATTACAACAATTTTTAAAGTTTTTGACAAGTTTCTGCTAAATTAAACACACGTAGAAGTCTTAGAATATTAAATATCTACATGTTAGCAGAAACACACATCCAGATAGATTAAATCTATCCAGAGAAAGACTTCATTATTACCCACAATGAAGGAAAAATTGTAGCATGACTTCAGCTTCTAAGAGCCATGGGGTATCCAGGGACTGTTGTCATTATGAATGGCTTTCCATGGGTCGGTCTTCAATATGAGTTCATTGGACACCAAGGAGCTACTTCTCAGCCATATAGCTCAGGTGCATTCTTTGTTGTGTAACAGAACAGTTTGTGATGACAGCTATTTGCAGTGAAAGCTGGGATATTCACAATATACTTACCCTGCAAGGATGCTTTGATAGCTAACAGCATGTGGGCAACCCAGTCAGGTTTGTGTAATTCCTTTAAATATTCAATGAACGCAAGAACACTTAAACAAAATGTATGTCTTTACATTTAGTTTTATTTACTTTGGATGAATAGACTCAGCTTGCCAAAGCTGCACAGGCTGTGCTTATTTACTGTCCTGTCTCACTGTGTGTGCCAAACTTCCACTGTTAGGTGTTTTATTACATAGAATCACAGAATCATAGAATGGCTTTGGTTGGAAGGGACCTTCAAAGGTCACCCAGTCCAACCCTCCTGCAATGAGCAGGGACATCTTCAACTAGATCAGGTTGCTCAGAGCCCCATCCAGCCTGGCCTGGAATGTCTCCAGGGATGGGGCATCTACCACCTCTCTGGGCAACCTGGGCCAGTGTTTCACCACCCTCATTGTAAAAAGTTTCTTCCACATGTCTAGACTGAATCTCTCCGCTTTCAGTTTAAAACCATGACCCCTTGAACTATCACAACAGGCCGTGCTAAAAAGTCTGTCCCCACCTTTCCTATAGGGCCCTTTTAAGTACTTGAAAGGCCACCATAAGTTCTCCCTGGAGCCTTCTCTTCCCCAGGCTGAACAACCCCAACTTTCTCAGCCTGTCCTCATAGGAGACATGTTCCATCCCTCTGATCATTTTTGTAATTAATGACTGTTTTGAGTAACACTGGGACTAGTACTAATCCCTATAGGACTGCATTTGATTATTTTTAATTTTTAATCACTAACTTACCCTTCACTAATGTTGCATCTGGTTAGTTTTTTATTACCTTGAAAAAGCCTAAGTTTATTATGTCCACCAGATGACCTTCATCAAACACGGTTGTAGTACATATCCTGTTAAGAAAGAAGGCTAATAACCTGGGGTAAAGGCGGGTCCCCAGCTCTGTTCCAACTGGAGTTGGTAGTGAATCCCCACCAAACAGAGCAATGACCCCAGCTTGTTTCTCAGCATCTCTTGCTGGGGCTGCTGCACTTCTGGCATCTCAACCAGCTTTTTTCCTTTCTTTCGTCTTGTAATCTCATTTTTGCTTCTGGAGGGCAGAGGGAAAGCCCATTTGTTAAGTATAAATAATATACATATAGGTACNATTATTTTTAATTTTTAATCACTAACTTACCCTTCACTAATGTTGCATCTGGTTAGTTTTTTATTACCTTGAAAAAGCCTAAGTTTATTATGTCCACCAGATGACCTTCATCAAACACGGTTGTAGTACATATCCTGTTAAGAAAGAAGGCTAATAACCTGGGGTAAAGGCGGGTCCCCAGCTCTGTTCCAACTGGAGTTGGTAGTGAATCCCCACCAAACAGAGCAATGACCCCAGCTTGTTTCTCAGCATCTCTTGCTGGGGCTGCTGCACTTCTGGCATCTCAACCAGCTTTTTTCCTTTCTTTCGTCTTGTAATCTCATTTTTGCTTCTGGAGGGCAGAGGGAAAGCCCATTTGTTAAGTATAAATAATATACATATAGGTACATATATATATATAAAATGTATACTTAACCATATTTTGTCCCCTTCCTCAGCACGCTTTTGTGGAGTGGAGCTGCGGTGGCAGAGGGCACACAGCCATGCTCACACTCTTTACACGGCCGGTGCCTTATTTCAGGTGGCCAAATGCTGCCTATTTTTTTGAGTGCCCATCCCTCCTGTAACAGAAGGAAGAGAAAGGGAAGATGGGGCAGCTGTTTCGGAGACACGCCGCACGGCAGGCAGGAAGCGCGGGCTGCGAGCGCGGCNTCCCGGACGCCTGGGTCCTCCCGTCCCGCAGGGGGCAGCTCCTGGGCCGCCGCTGTTTCGAGGTTCGCGTCTGTGCCTGTCCGGGGCGGGACCGGCGGATCGAGGAGGAGAACAACCGGAAACGGGGCGGGGCCAAGCGCGGTGAGGGCGGGGCCAGGGCCGGGGGGCGGGGCCTGCCGCTCAATCCCGCTCTGCCGCTCGCTCCCACAGCAGAATAAGCAATTTCTTCACGGACGGCAGCCCGATCTGCAGCTTTGGCTTGAGGTGTGCACGCAGAGAGGAGGAGGAAGATAAGGCAGTAGATGCCATGGGCCAGCTCTGCTGCTTTCCCTTCTCCAGAGGGGAGGACAAGATCAGTAAGTGGCAGCGCTGCGGGCTGCCGCCGCCGCGGGGAGCGCAGAGCTGCGGGCGGGCAGGGCTTGGGGTGCTCTTGCCTTTGGGAACGTTCACTGATTGCTTTTTAGAGAAAGGACGGGGATAGCTGGAGACAAATTAAACAATATTGCCATTAGGTAGATTAAGATATCCGTGTAAGAGAGATAAAGTAATTATGTCTGATTTTCCTTCTGACCATTTTAGCAGTCTGTTTCTCTGTACAAATGCAGCCAAAGTGAGTATTCTAATTTTCCTTTTTAGCAAGTGTGGTTTAGAGTAAGAGATGAAAAAGGATGAAAAGCAAGTGCGATTTTAACGAGTGCAATTTAGAGTGAGAGATGAGAAGGTTTTGATGTTGATAGCATACGCATGTTGATGGTAATGCTCATTAGCAACAGATAGAAAGAATGGACATTTTGTTGATGGCAATGTTGACAGATGATAAAGGAAATAATCAATTCACTTTTCATCTGGGTGTTGTTTGGATGTGTAGTTTTAAGCTGACCGAGTGAGGGAATAGTTGCACTCTATGCATTAATCTGGTAGTGTCTCTGGAGTGACTATCAAGTGCATCTGCCTCGTCCTGCTTTTAGTTGTAAATACAAGTTGAATTAGAGGAAGCAGTTCTGATTGCATCCTCCTTTGGTGCACTGAGTCAAGCTGGCTAGTTTGACTGGAATGTTGTTTCTGTTAAATTATGTGCTGAAAATGATGTTTGTCCTAAGCTGGTTACACAATAAAATATTTACTCTTGACTTTTTGCTCAGTGAAATATTTTCAACCCCTCTTCTAGAACACAGAGCCAAATTTCTGTCACATTGTGTATGAAATCAGTTTTAACTAAATTCACATAATTCATTAGCTGTGGGCTAGAAAAGCCAGTTTTCTGATCTGGTTTCTGTTTCATTCTTGTTACTCAGGAAGCTGTCTAGGCATAATATAACGAGAGTTTATACCATCAATTGAAAAAAATGTGTATGCCAGTAGTGTAAGAAATCTAGAAGACAGCCTCAAGAAAATGAGTTGGCTATTTTAAAATGTTTTACCTTTACATGTCATGGTATGAGGGTAAATGTTGCCTGGGGAAAATGCCTAGGGATATTTTATATTTCAAAACTTTTTTTTCATTGCTTATCCAGTACAGTAACTAGTGCATCTCACTTCTAATATATAGAATAGATGGAGAGAGACAGCAAATACAAATTGTTTTTAAGATTGTTCTGTTGACACAGAGCAAAGATACCAAAAAAGCATAGATTCTTCTGCATCCTGCTTCTTTTGGTCCCCTCACTTCACTGCTTTTTGACTTTTCTCCTGACATTACCTGTCACGCACCGGCTTTCTTAATATGTGCTCCTGAGAGTGAATGGAACATATAGTGAATATAAAATTTTGCGTAGCATGACCTGGAACTGCTGGTAGTTGAACAGATCATTCAGGAGATGTCATTGTGTGCAAAGTCTAAAAGGCTTTTTAAAGAGGTGGGCTTTTGGCATGTAGCAACTGAAAGGTGTGGCACAAACACCCGAGGATGAGGGAGGGACAAAAAGGACAGTTATAGGACGATGGGAATCTGAAGCAAGGAGATCTGGCTACGGATGAGGTAAGAGGGCGGTGTCTGAAATGAGGAGAAAAAAATAGATGCTGCAGTTTTATCAGTGTTTGTGGAGGAGTAAGATAGACTGAGACATCTTAAAAAGGGAAAGAGAGAGGAAGTATGTGACAAGGATGGTGGGTATGGTTAGCTTTTCCCCCAGCCCTGCACAGTCTGGAGAAAGAAGCAGAGAAGGGGCTTTGCTTTCAGCGGGTCCCTTGGCCTCCTCCCTCCTTCCCTCTCTGCTGCCGCACCTGGTTCTCCCTCTGGGCAGTGGGAGAAGCGCTGCCGTGCCACAGCTGGACACACTGTTGGAAGCTGGGCACACAGAACCGGCAGAACAGAATGACTTTCACATCTATTTTTCATCTTCCTATTGTATTATCATGATGGCCTTTAAGCTAATTGTGTTGGGAAATAAACCCGGGCTTTTATTGCCCCTAAATTATCCTGGTTAGCAAACATGCAGGTGCGTATCACAATCGTGTCAAACAAAAAGTACATTAAATAAAGGCAAGCATTTGCAGTAAATAGCAACTCACCGTGCAGTAAATAGCAACTCACCAAAACACTTGACTTGCTTCAGTCACAGTGAAGATGAAAGTGTCCAGACTTCATTATGGTCTTCCTTTAAGTTTTGTTTCAGCTGAGGTGCCTCAAGTTAAGCACAGCTGACAAATGCCAGTTATTGAAGTGCTGGGAGTTCATTACTCAGTAAGGAAATGTTTCCATTTCATATGTTGTGTAGTTCCAAAAGATTTTGTAAATTATACTATCTAGTATTGTTACTTAGTGCATATTTATGTTGAGTGAGGTGAAAGCTTACCACTTTCGTGGCATGCTTTTTAAGATTTGAGTTTAGATCTATTACACATCAACTCTGAGTTGAATTTAGCTTCAACAGGTTGCCTAATCTGCATGGTTTAAAAAAAAAAAAAAAAGAGAGATTTAACCTTGGGCTTTAAGAGATACCTATGACTGAAATGCACTGAAGTACTGACAATCAGAAACGGAGTCATTTTATTCAGTTTGAAGAGCCACTTGTTTACATCTTGTATTCACACATAGTGTGTATTTCATGTCTCTCTGTATTCTGTTCAAATACAGGTATAACCTTGGAAAACATTTAGCCAAGTTTTATGGTCATGGTAAGATCGTAGGAGTGGTTGTTCTGGACCAGATTTTAGATCCCCTTCTCCAGCATTGTAGGTACAGGGTGCCTAATAAAACCCTTAGAAAGGGACACACATAAGAAGGCGTTTCCTCGAAATACAGCTCCAATGCTGCAACAGTTCAAGGCTTGTGGACTTTGTGAAGCGGGGTGGCACCCTTGGTAATTAGAAGTCTTTAATATTTTTTTCTTCCAATAATTTTTCCTGTCACCTCTTGAATCCACGTAAACTTTTAGTATCTGTACTGTCTTCTGGCAAGGAGCTTTACAGCTTCATTATGTGTTTTGTGAAGAACCTTATTAGCCATGCCAAAAAATACAATTTGATTTATTGAGTACTACCTAAATAAATAGTTTCTCTACCACACTTGATAGAAATCAATTCCCAGAATGTACTCTAGGGAGCGAAGATTTAGGGTATTCTGCAGAAAAGGGAAGGAAAGATCTATCTGTGCTCACCACAGGTTGTGGGACAGAGATACAAGTGAAGCATGAGTAGAAGCTGTTGTAATTTAGGCATTTAGGATCTTCACATCCTGCTCTTTGAGTTGTCTCAGTGAGCGATCATGTAACCACTCTAAGGCTGAGGAGCTTTCTGCAGGGATGCAGACACCTGAATCAGCATCTCCAAATGCTGCCTTAGTGTATATTCATCTATAAATCCTACGTTGAGTCCTTTACTGGACAACATTTTAAAAATAATTGGTGGCTTACCTAGTTTTTTCTTTGTTTTTAGGTACATCAAATGAGACTATATTGATATTATTATTATCCTGATCTTGCGCAAGAAATCCCTCAGGTTCCTATAAATGTGAAGGAATTTATCCTTGTGAATGGAAGTAACTGGCTTAGGGCTTGCATAGATTTTGGTAAAATTTATGAAGGCTTTTTTCTAAATTAAAAACACAGGGTATTCCAAAAAGATGGATCCAATCTGAAGTCAACTGCAACTTGAAATTGGGTCCATCTTTTTGAAATGCCCTGTATTAGGGTGGAAATTGTTTTTTTTTAAAAACACAAAATGAAAACTCCAAGTTTATTTCTTCCCCCATTTAACCATGTTAAATTCCAGTGAAATATGTGGGGGTTTCAAAATTTGACTTGCTAAGTTTATGGAGAGTCTTTTGGAAGAGCGTATATTCCAAAAAAAGCCTAGTGTACAGTCTAAGAATTCTTCATATTTCTGAGATCATGAAGGAGTTCCTTGTATGATAACCCTGGAGTTAGACCTGGTATTGATTTGCTGATGTCAATGCTAAAGAAGTGCTTTTTCATTTTGGAAATTACCTCAAATCATCTTTAACTGCTTTTTGAAATTATCTCGTTGGAAGCTTATTTCTGGTCTGAAGTTGTTTGTTTGTTTTAATATGATAGTGGGACACTCTTTAATGCAGCATAAAAGAAAGCATTTTGCAAGATAAGAATCATTACAGCTCATTTTAGCTGTATATGTGCTAGTCCATTTGCTTCCTGGTTCCAGATAGGAAACCAAGGATTTCAGTCTTTGTTTTCCTGGCCATAAATTTTTAGAAAAGGCTGTTGAATATTGAATGCATACAAAGATATTGGGTTGGATGACTACTGTTGTGAAATAAGGCTGGTCATATCAAAGTAGATCCTGGAATTTGTTTGATTCATAACTTGAGAGGGCAGAGCACACCCATGTGAGCATTCTTGTATGTTTCGATTTAATGAAATTAAGCATTTAAATTGTTATTTGATAGCTATTATACACTATTACTTATGGTACACGTTGAATATAACATATGCAGATAGTTGTGGAAATAAGTAAACGAACCCAGGGCCTGGAACTACATACACTGTGCCCGGGAACTGGGCAAGCTCCAACACACAGCCAGGCCAGTGACATTGCGTTTGGATCTTGCTCTTTTGGGCCCGACCAAAAGTTGCCCAGCTGTATCAAACCAGGGATTGGGTTTTGAGGGTAAAAGAAAGTTCAATGAAGGAAATGCAACAATTTTATTTAGGTCTGAAACTGATTTTGAAAATCCTGAAAGTTACATTTGCAAATCAATGACTTGGTCAAATTTGCAGTTTGTTATCATGAATTATTTTGCATCTGTACTGTAGCCACATAAAAGATGCATTGTCCGGCCTTCTGTTATGAGAGACTGTACAGGTTTGCCTACCACAAATAGCAAGTCAATCCCTGCTGTTAAACAGCCCTTGTACATTCGCCAGGCTGCCTAACTAGTTTCTAAACAGCCTCCTGTCCTGCAGGTTGTGTGTCCTTTTCACTTCTGTTTTGTGAGGTTTTAACTCTTAGGTGCTCAAAGTGTTACCTGCTCTGCTAGTATTAAGACACTGTCCTTTTCCCTTCTTACCTAAAGGTGAAAACACACACTCATCAGCTAAGCTTGATGAGTCCTATATAGGTTCCATTCTGCAGTGCTTATGTTCTTCCCTTGCCAATCTCCCTATGTAATGTCCTTTCTTCACTTCTACATTCACTCATATACACAAGATACACACAGACAAAGAGGTGCATGATGTGCATTAAAAAAACAGTCTCAAGGAAAGGTGCGTTCCTCAAAATGACATTTTGAGTAACAACTAGGTGTTGTTTGTCCTTTTCTCTCATAGAACTTCAGAGTGCCCATGGTTAGGTTGCTAACGTTGTTTCCATTCTCTGTTGGAAGAAAAGAGAGAAAGTTTAGTGGTCCCAACCAAAATTAAATGTTCAATACGTACCATGTCGAAGTTGAAAGTTACACAAGTCTTTCTCCTCCTGCAACCAACGTTCGGTTTGAGGACCAAGGCAATAAGCCTAATAAAGGCCTGATCACAACCAAGACTGTCATTAGTGTTTGTGAATCATGAGTATCTCCACGTGTGTGTCCATTCTTGGGACTGACATTGGCTGTTCAAAAAATAATCCCCCAGTGATGAGGCTAGACTGCTTGAATTGTACACACCAGTGAAGACAAAAAGAAAGCAGAAATTTAATGAAAATCTGGGAAAGAAAGTAGGGGGCTTGATTAACTGTTAAGTTCAACTTCATTGCAAGGTATCAAGGTAGGGGATGATGGAAGAACAGGCTTTTAGATAGGAGGAAGGAGATTTTTTAAAAGTTTGCAGCAGTAGGTGCCTATTTGTGCCTCAAAAATGGACAAATGTAGTCCTCTTGAAGATAATAAAAATAACGATGGCTGTGAAATTGAAGAGTTTTTAAATTGATGTTAGATGTATCCATATGTCTTAGGAACTCATTACAGAAATTAAAACGTCTCTACCTTTTTGTGGGGTTTTAAATTATTTTTAAAATTAATAACTGCTTTCAGCAAATAGTCCTGCATGATGTGAACGCATATTGCCAAATTTGCTCCAGTGTGTGATCTATAGTCATTTCAGGTGGCATTTGACTTTTAATTGAAAAGTTAAATTTAATTTTTTTTTTTCTCTCTCTTATGTTTAGTGCAAATATATCTAAGTCCACATTTAAACTGTATCAGCATGTATGGCCTGTGGAAATAAATTAATTTAGCTTATTGAATTTAATTTTTTACCAGTTTTTATTTGGGTATAAGGAATTTTTAAGCATAGAATTCTATCATTTTTAAAATGAGGCTATGTTTTACTATTTCACAAGTATGCAGCAGACTGCCTTGGTCTATAATCTGTTAGGCTGCAGAAGTTAGGCTCCCTTCCACCTTCCTGACAGGATGTTTTGTGTATAACGAATTGCAACTAGAAATTCTGGAGAAGAATCAAGTCAAATGTGATTGCCTTGCTATTAAGTTATGTTACTGGTGGGGTAAAAAGCAGCAGTGTTTATTGTATAATTTATTTAGAGGTAGGGCAGAACTGCTTTTTTACTGAAAGGAAACATGAGCAAAGAGAGGGAGTTGTTTGGTTCATAATAAAAAAAAGTCAAGCTTAATTTGTAACTTTCTAAAACAAAATAGTGAAAACTGTAAATTTGATTGAAAGTCTGATCTTTATGTAGCATGCTTTTACCTATGAATTGAAGACTTATGTGGAGCTGAAGGCCTTGTTAGGGGGTGCTGTGGACCACAGTGATCTATAACTACGGTACAGCGAGAAATTTGAGCAAAGCTGTTAACCAAACCTGTTTGTATTAAAGGACTTGAAGTCCTATGAGAAGTTAGGAAGAGATTTCATTTCAGTTCTGTTGCAGCAAGCAGAAGACCAGAACTAGCTAATTGGTATAGGTGACTAGTTTAATAATGGGATAGATACCAACACTACTTGACTGCGCTAAGAGAAGATGAGAAAGAAAAAGAGTAATAAAAAAGTTCAGAAGACCCTGATGGGAAACTTGAGCAGGTGGGTTGGACTAGATGGTCTCCAGAAGTCCCTTGCAACCCCAACCATTCTGTGATTCTGTGAGAGCAGGTTGCTAAAATTGACTCCGTGTTGATGGAGTTGGAACTTTAATAAACTCGATTAGCATTTTTCAAAAAGTGTGTTGGCAGAGGACCAGCCTCTAGTGATTTCTGACTCTGTAGCAGTATGAGAACTGCCCAGGTCCTTAAGTGCTGTCTGCTGTTATTGCAATGTATTGGTTGTTTTCTGTCTTCCACTGATGCCACCAGGAGCTGGTTGCAGAAAATGTCTGAGACCGTGGTTAAGACCCTTTTAAAACTTCCCTCCTGGATAATTTTGTGGGCAGTTTGTTGCTGTCATATCTAGACTGTCCATTGGCTTAAGTATTCAAGGCTAAATAGCTTAATGTCCATCTTACGGTCAGCATAATTGCCAAACCATCAGTTTGTGTAGGTGGAAAAAATAAGGAGCGATACTTGTGGATCGAACAGTACATCATGTAGACATCAGATGGGTCAGCGTTCCTGTTAAGTTCAGCATTCTCAGGACAGTGAAATTGTGTCTCTGTACCTTTCCCGGACTCAGATGGAGAGAACAAGGAGGACTTGCCTGGTTGTAGTCCAGCACTTTTCAGGAACTGCAGCAAGATTAGTTGGAAGGGTGAATCTCGGAGAAGCGTGAGGACTAGGCATCTGCCTTTTGCCATCCCTCCCAGTTGTTTGCCTCACGTGGCTGCTGTCTCACAAGATAAAGTGCCGTACTTCTCGTTGGGTGGCTAACTTCCAAGGTCCAGTAGCGCTTATCATGCTTATATTTCACAAGAAGCTTATCTTCATATTTGTATGCTTCCCTATCCTCTTCTGACCTGCAAAGCTATAATTCTCTAAGAATTCCAGAAATAAGCTTATTGACAAAGAAGTGATAGTTAGTTAATGCTGGTCTGGAAATGTTAAGAGCCACGGAAGAAAATGAAACAACTGATGCAAGTTTATACCTCATTTCTGCCGTGAAGAGCATTATATGAGCCATTTGTGAGTTTTTAGGTAAAATAATCTATTTAATCATACCAGAGCAGATTCTTCATTGTTTAGTCATGTTAGTACTGCAGTGGATAACTCTGCTATGGGATTTTTCATTGAGCAAAGATGAGAGACAACATTAAAATGGTTTTGTTTACAGCTGAAGGCTGCTTTGCAGATTATGGGACCTGAGCCTGTGATCTCAGCGAGCCCTTGCAAAGGTCACCACTGCTGGAACTACTCAGCACACTTGTCAGACTAACAGAGGCTGCTGGTCCAGGGCTTGTGAAAAATGCACCGTTAGTTATACAATGGTTATGCTTATGTTTAATACATATGTTTAATACATATGTTTAATACATATGTTTAATACATATGTTTAATATATATGTTTAATATATAATTAAACACAGTAAGAGATGATGATCTGTACCACACAGTATTGCTGCTGTTATATGTATAGCACTGTAAAGGAAAGGAAAAAAAATAATCCTCTGTCAAGGAGAGGGACATTCCTTAAAATATTTATTTTACTGCATGTTGATGCAATGAATTATTTCCATCATTTGTTTTCTTGCTTTTACTCTCTGTTTTAAAATTTATGGCCAAGTAACTTTCTAGTATGCTTTGCTACAAGGTCAGGCAGTCCACGTGGAGAAGTAATGCACTGGAAACTTGCTTGTGTGGAGACGTTTCTAACCATGACATTAGCCAGACGTTTTATTCATTGTTTCCGGAAGGTATTTCATTCAAAGAACTGCATGAATAAAAGAGCAGATTCCACAGGAAAAGTAGTATTTTCTTGATCTCCTTACTAAGCACACTGATGCTCCTTCAATTAAATTGATTGGCAAATGTTTGGGGAGACAGGAACTTTCAGTAGATA
The DNA here is from genome assembly GCA_013399365.1 of Pampusana beccarii. NCBI lineage: Eukaryota > Metazoa > Chordata > Aves > Columbiformes > Columbidae > Pampusana > Pampusana beccarii. The sequence continues at coordinate 642,493 of VWYH01004338.1, read as the reverse complement.
CAGAGCTGAGCCCCATATTTCCTTGATTACATGGATATCAGTTTAAATTCCATCCACCATAGGTCATTTCCTTGCCCTGTTGGTTGGGGGGTAAAAGCCCAAGAATATATCCAGAACACTTTGTGTGGCAGTCTAGGAAAAAGGAAGCTTTACAATGATTTGGAATCTGAGTGAGTTTTGCTGCAATAGTGTTCCAATAGCCCCAGGCATTTCTGTGGGCCACCAGCTGCAGTGGCGGATTACAGCTGAAAATTGCATTTAGTGTTCCAAATTGTGCTGCTTCTTGGTTCAAAAAAACAAACAGTAGTACAGACTGAAGAATGGCGAATACCATTTCTCATGGGACCAAACCTTTCCAATGCAATTAGGGTTTTTTGTAATTCTCCAGCATAAAGTTAGAACAAAAACTTGAATAGAAATGAATAACTCTTTTAAAATATACTGTAATGGATAATAACTTTTGTAAAGGGGAGATAATTGACAGTTAACTATTGTCTATCAATTTTCAATATAACATAAATGAGAATACATGTTGCTTTTCCCCACAAATTTCTTTCTGTATAATATAATTGATACTTTTCTGGTAGTGATAAAATCTCAGAAAAATTTCCAAAGTACATTAACTGAACTGTGAATTTTAATAGTTGTTATATCCATTTAAAATAATAATTTAAATAATGATATACCACTTAGGTAATGCAGGCTTGGAAGCTGTCTAAAAGGACACTTCAGGTGGAATAGGCTATTAAAAGCAAGCTAGCAGTGTTGCAGCATTTTTGCTAAACATGCAAGTAAAACCATGAAAGTGAGACAGATTACCTAAGGCATGAATCAAGCAGTAGTGAAAATGTCAAGTGAAACCCTTAGCAGCAGTAGGCAAGGCTAGCGCTGATTTATACCAACCCAGGACCCGACCTGCCAAGTGTCATGGCTGTGACAGTCCCCTGGCACTCCCTGGAGTCAAGGGCTGCAGTGAGACAGATGCGAATATCAGCTAGCCCATTTGAAAACAGCCTGTCTATAAATACTGTCAGAGAGGTTGGTTCAGATGGCAAGCCAACAAAATTGCCAACTCCATCTGGAATCCTCTTTGTAAGTACGTACATAGCAAGGGGAGGAGCCCGTGTAAAATACTGTTCTTGCAGCCCTGGGCATTGAAAATCAGGCTGGTAGTCTGCTCCCATGGCCCTTGCAAGAGATCTCCAACGTGATTTCTTAAAGTGAGAGTGAGCCTGGAAGGAAAATAAGATTGCTTTAAAATTTTCTGCATTTACACTAGTTTGTTTAAGCAGTGTGTCTGCTGCTGTCTCATATCCTTTTGGGTTTGAAAAGGAGAATAAAGGGCAGAAGTTGAAGTAAACACGCAGAAATATGTCTTGGGTGAACTAAAGAGAGTAACTTCACTGGTTGTCCTTACGCAGATCTTCCATGTAAGGGGAAGTGTTGTATTAGATTTCTTATACTTTTCTAAGTATGCAGGTCAAGCATTATTGCTCATTAGTGGAAAACATTTTGTATTCAGACCACATACACCTAGATATGAGATATTCTGTCTTTTAAGCTGTTAAGATGATTTAAAGATTATCTTAGTAGCACCATTGCCGCAGCAGAAGGAAGACCGGGTTCTCAGAGGAACTCTGCTTGCTTTACCCTGGCATACTATTGAATAAGGCAAAAGCTACAACATTATGTTTTTATTGATTTCCAAAGGGTAAATTACAGGCTGTTGTTATCAGACAATATTAAAAGCTACCCTGTATTCATGGTGAAAAACATCCAAATACCTTATTCCATATAATGGAAATCCCCTTAGTACTGTTTCTCATATTCACTATTAAATACTCCTTTCTCAGTTGACAGAGTTTTATGTATACTCTGGCACTGTGCCTCTCCACTCACCGTACAAATTGTGCCACTTGTGACTCACCAAACAGCAGAAGGAGCAGCGTGGTTTGCTCAAGTGCTCTAAGACCTGCCCTGGAAAGTAGAAAGCATCCCAAAGTCTAAATATTTAGGGTTAGCAATTCTACCTTTCGATTTCCTTACTTCTGGGGATTGAATCAGCACTAAAGCAGGAGGATTCCATTGTAATAGAAGAGGAAATGGAAATTGTGCTCCCGCAGCTTTACTGGAGTCCTGAGCCAAATCCTGGCCTCTGGCACACGCATTGCTCCAGCTACTTCTGTGTTACTCTGAAGCTGTTTCTTATTTCATATTTCTGTTTTCGTTTGTGCTGGGCTGCTGTGGACTTATGAGTCAAAACCTCTGCCAGCAGAAATCCGCAGAAGTAACTGTTCCATGAACGTGGAATTTGTCCCAACGTACTTCTCACCTTTACAGCCTACTGCACCCCGGCTCTGCAGCCCACTCTGCGTGCCGCGGGCTCCTGCGCGCTGCACGGAGGGGTGTCTGGGGCGCACGTGGGATTGCTGTGCCCGTGCTCACAAATTGTCGCTGTGGATCCTGCTGTAGTTCTGGCCTTGGCAAAAGGGCATCTATTGCAACAGCTCCTGGGCGCTGGTCAGGAGTGAGCACCAAGCCGAGACCAGTCCCAGCGGGCAGTTCGGGCGCAGCTGCGCTGGCTGAGAAGCCGGCAGAGCTGGAGAGGGTGGGCCTGAGCTACTCTGTGCTGCTTGGCCTCGTAGCCAAGGAGCGAGTACTGGCATCGTGGAGCTCACCTGTGTAAACGTAGCCAGGTACCTCTGAATGAAACACTGCGTTTCAGAGGTACTTTTCATGTTACTGTGAGGACGGGCATTGTGTCTAATGTCAACATAGAACCTAAGCTGAATTTTCCTTCCCTGCGCAAAAGTGATGCGTAAGCAAATCCATATTACAGCCAAATAAGAAGTGTGACATGCTAAATATGAAATACTGTTCTCTGTTACTATATATAAACACCTACCCCAATTTAGGTACTTGTTTGCTTCAACTTATTGTGTTGCTGTATGACAAGTCCTACTGTAACCTAGTCCCCGTGAGTTTATATCGGAGCCACTTACAGTGCAGAAATTGTAACATATGGAAAAAAAAATATCTCTGTTACAGAAATAGAATAGCCACACTTGGGAGGGGTAAAATGTTATACAGTCAAAATGTAGTAATAGTCTACTTCTTCCTAACCTGATGTTTTCAATGTGCTTTTTTTCTCTTATACTGTCTTATTTGTGATGCTTAATGTTAGGTAATTGAGTGCTTTGTTTTCTAATGGAGAGTCGTATTCCTGGAAGCAGGCAGGCATGTTTTAACCTTTATTCCAGAAACCATTAAAATGTTAAAATGAAAAATTATAAAAATGGTCTGCACAGCCTCTCTAAAAGATAACATATAATTAAGAAAGAGAAAATAAGTCATTTTATTTCGTTTCATTAAAGGCCTCTAGCAACCAAAATCTGGACAAATAATCAGACTCTCAAATTTGACATTTCTGTACTGACCTGGAATGAAGAGGAGGCTGTACTCAGTCCTTTTGAAAAAGGGGGGAAACAGGTTTCATCTATGGAGAAGATTCACCTCTGGGAAGGCAAAAAAAACCCAAACTTTATAGCTTTCTCCCCTCTGGCAAGATCATGTGGCACCAGACCTACAACCTTTTAGCAGATATGGCATGCATGCAGCGCCAGCCAAATCTGCACTAGAAAGGTCAGGGTAACTTTTGTCCTAGAAGCTCCAGAGGCACAATAATGGAACGGAGGAGGGAGAAGTTTGGAGGAAGGGTTATGTTTTCAGAAGAAGATAATGCTCCAAATGCAAAGTAGGTGCCCAGGCTGCACTTCTCGAAAATGCCTGGGTAGCTCCATCCTGGGGACAGCCCATGTGCTCCAAAAGTGGGAACTGGCTAGTTTGGAAAAAAAAGTCTGCAAAGACAGAAGGCAGGAGGAGGAACTGGTTAATATGATTAAGCAACTGTTAAGATAGCCCAGAATTACTTCTGTTGCCTCATGCAAAATAAGAACAAGAGAGAACATTTTGTATATATTTCTGGGAAAGCTTCCTCTCAGTGACAGATGCTGGACTGCATAGGGTCTCTGCATTTTGCAATGTTATGACCAAGATTTTCAGGTGAATGCAGACAAACAAAGAAAACAAGGTGAACAAAGTCCTTGGTCCAGTGAGAGGTTGTCCTTTAGATGACTCTGGTCTGTTATTATTTGTGGAATATTATAGGCAGAGTGAAAAACCAAGATATCTTGAGAAGTTTTGTCATAAGGCATACTGGCAACTTTTTCAGCAGCTGATTATTGCTACTTTAGTAACATTTCATACCTAATAATTTTTGCTGTTCCTAAAATTTGAATGATTCTGTTTCCATAAGCGTGAACTGTATAATCCACAGAAGAGACTGAGATTATAGAGGAATTTGGGGTATAGGAGAAGGATTGTGTATGCGATAGAACTTAGCATGGAGAAAGGACTAGGAAATTGTTCTACACCTATATATATCCTCTACCACTGGAGAAAGAGCTAGGAAGTTATCCTATATCTATCCTACGCCATTATGGAAAAGGGATGGAAGTCACAAACGTTTAAAATTTAGATGCCTTCCATTGATAAAAAATCCTTGGGCACTGTACCAGTGGTAGATTTGGCACTACTAAACTTTTATAATAGTTGGTGCTTTTAGACTTTTAATTCTGATGTTAGCATACATAACTGATCTTTTGTCAGCCTCCTGGCTGTGCCTGTAACTCTCATGAACTTTCGGAATTGCTGTAGAGGGAAAACTCAGTCCTTATTAGATATCATCTCTGGACGCCAATCCCCCAAAATGTCAAAATCCACCATTAACTTTCTCTTCTGCTGATGACTTAATCCCTCTGAATATCTGCCAGTCTCAGGTGAACTTCATCTGGGAACTTGCTGGCTTTCCTGTGAGTTGAAATCCTCGGGCATGGAAAATTTGTTTGCTCTTGCTAGAGAACTTTTATGTTTTTGCTAAGAGGAGAAATATCTTATGGCATGGTCTATTATTGTGTTACTCATTCTGTTTCACATCATAGCAATAATTTTTTAAATGGCATTTTATTCAATTTTCCACTTTAGTACAAAGCACAAGGATTGAACAAAAACATATTAACTATCAGGAATGTTTTCTGCAGCACTTACTGTGGCTGAGGAGTATCAGCAAATGAGTAACATTTTTGCTGTCTTAAAAATCCATTACCATCCAGTATAGCCTAATGCAATCAAAAAGCTTTTTCTTTCTTCCTTCCTCTCATCTCTCAGCCCCCCTTTTAAGTTTCACATATGACATCGTTAATAGAATGTGAGAGGTTTTTCCAGCACAAAATTAAGAGTTTATTCTTGTAGTTCTACAAAATATAACCTGTAACTAAGGTGAGTTCTAGTGATTTGAATGCCCTCCTAAAGTCTGGGATTACCCTTCTCTTGTTAAAATGAGATTTGGTGTAGTGTTTGCGTGTTTTGCAACACTGTTGATCCTCTGATTTAAAGAAATATATGTTATTTTCTGTTGATCGCACCTGTGTGCCCTATTCATGTGTTGTGTGTGCTCTCTATTATAATTAGACTGAAACATTTGGGAGGAGGACCAAGTCTAATAAGGACAGAGGGCTTGGTACAATGCAACCCAGATCATGGAGGCATTGCCTGTAATGTCCACTTCAGCACAAGTGAATAATAATACTAACTCCATTTTAAATGGAGCGCATAATTTTGCTTTGAAAGATGAATTTCCTTCCCTTGGTCCTTGTGTAGCCATAATCTCGGTAGAACATGTAAAATCAGAAGATATTATGGGATTAGACTTTGGATAAAAACACATTACGTGGTAAGATGTGTCCAAATACAAGCTCCTATGTCAGCAGCGGAATATCTGGTTTGACGTGGTGCTGCACCCGTGCTGTGAGGACAGGCTCATTCTCAAATGCTCTGTGTTACTGCTTCTGATTCCCTGCATGGTAACGCCACATAACCCTCTGATGTATAGTTATACCTGCATTCGCAGAGTTAAAACCACATTGCATTGTGCCACGCAACTGTCGTATGCATTTAACCGTCTCAGGAAATCTCAAAATCATTAATGATATAATTTGCTTTAGAGGAGAAATGTTGCCCGTCTCTTTCCTTCTCCTCATCCTTAATGAACTTCTCTTGGCCCCTGTAGCCAAACACAGAAGGGGAAGAACTTTCATATAAGGGAAAGGGAACTGTGGAATCAAGTGCATTGCTGTCTAGCTGGAGTGAAGAAGAAATACCTGCTTTTGATTTCTTAGTTGGTTCTGAATGTAGTGAAGAGAAATGCAAAAACCGTTTTTGACATGAACATCCGACCTTTATTCTTTTGCTCTGAGTTAGAGAAAGACTGAGAAAAATATTAAAGTAAGAGGGAATGAAGAAACAAAGATGAAACTCCAAATTAGAACTGTTTAGCCTGATAGAAATAAAGGACCAGAAGACCAGCTGGCGTAAATAAGCAGTTCTTCATTGGTGTTAATGGGACAGAATTAGAACTATTAGGATGCTAAAGAGGAAGGGATGGAGTTGTGAATACTGTGTAGGCAGAGAGAAAATTTCCAAATGGAAAAAGGAGTGGAAAGAGAACCATCGACTTCAAGGCATGGTAATGAGCAATCCATTGTGGTACAGAGTGTAAGCTGGTAAAAGTTGTGAGGATTAGTTCAGTTTTTGGGATAGCAGATGTGTTTTTCTGGATTTCTTTTGTTGAAGTGCAGCTAGAATAGGTTTTGACTCACTGAGTTTGAGGAAGTAGAAATTTGGAGGAAGATAGAGAGGGAGTTACTATTTTGCTATAGTGAAGTGTAGGAGCTGTAGGGAATTACAGTCATGAAAGAAGTGTTGCTATTATGTAGGGAAATGTTGGTTAGGTGCTTAAGGAGTTTTGTTTCACAAAGAAAATGCTTTTACAACTATTTGATATTTAGCATACGAAGGATGTGAAAGTAAGGCCCACTGGTTTAAACAAATAATCAGGATTCACTTATTCTTGACTTCTAATAGTCGAGAATAATGCTGATTTTGATTACTAGATGCTTGTTCATCAACTTAGCATATGTGCACTGTTCATAAAGAAAATAAGATGGAAAAAAATTAGTGTTGTCCTCTAATTTTCTTATTCTTTGGGGTTTTTTCTTGTCCTAGATTATAAAGCTTGCAAGTTTTATGTGAAGGATTGATGACATTAAATTTAGTTTTATGACATGTTAATGTTTCAATTTTTTTCATCCACAGATTTCATTAAGTGATCTCTCTCTACACTATAGCAACAATTTTTAGCTTCCTGAGAATTTAATTAAGTGGACTGTAATCATACCTTCAGCATTCTTAACTCTTTAACCACAGCTATTCTGATTTCATATAGCTAAGGTGACCAAAAACCTTATGACACAGAGCAATTTATTATGGCGGAACAGGTATCTGAATTTGCTTATCTTACTGGGATATTTTTCTTTGGATATCAAGATTCACTGCTCTTGCAAGCAAGTATACTGGGACTTTTAGAGAGAGATTAAAGCTGAGAGAGAACTTGTCCTAAAGAAGATCCTGAGCAGTAGTTTTATGGGTTCAGAGCCAGAGCATTTAAAGAGAGGTCTTTATGAACTAATATTTCAAAGTATCAAAAATAAATTTTATATTTATAAACCTTTCATAAACCTGTATGTGGTAGAGCAGCGAACATTTCTACAGCTGCATCTCCCAAAATCAGAGTGAAAACTTACATCAAATTCTAGCTTCAAAAACACATTTAAAGTGGAGGTTATGTAGAAAATAAAAGGGTGGGAAGAAAGAACAAGCTAAAAACGTTACTTAAAGCAGAATATTTAATATATAAAGGGGATTAAGATAGAAAATGCCATGATAAGTATTTAATGATTTTTTTTTTTAATGACATTTAGTTGACTTACGGGTGTTATGTTAGTTTTCCCAAAGCTATTAATGAAATTGGTCAGATTCTGCAGGCTTGATCCATGAAATGAAAGATAGCAGCAATACTACTCATGTTCAAAAATACATAACCTCATGGTTTGCTCAAGAAGCTAAAGTGGGTTCACTTCCTTCATGCGAGATCCTGGGGGAGAAGAATTAGACCCATTTATTTTGACAACCTTAGGATGTAGTTATATTACCAATTCAAACCTAAGATGCTCCTTCCAAAAGAGGTGACTCTAACCTTCTTCTGTTACATTTAGGCTCAAATAAAATACAATTACAGAGATGTTAAAAACACCTTGCAAATGACATTTTTGCATTAAAAAAGCTCCTTATTACAGTATTTTATGGACACTGTTGGACATCCATGTCAATTATGCTTATATCTTAATCTTTTTGGACAAGGTTTCATCTTTGTTCTGCAGTTCAAGCAGTATGCAGCTGTGTAACTCATGTTACTATTATTCCAACTGAAATAATTAAATTAAAATGCATGTGGATTAAAATTCGACTTTTCTCTCCATAATTTACAAAGATATTCAAAATTGCTTTGTCCAAGGAAAGACACTTAGTATGTGAGAGACTATTTGATAGCATGAGTTTGTATGGAGGCTTTCTCTGAGCTCCAAAGGAGCAACAACACAGGATCAACTTGTTAAGATTCACTTAATATTCATTTTGTATTTGTTTAACATATGTCTTAGTCCAAAAAAGGCTGCTTTTTTTAGTTTACTTGACAGTAGCATGAAGAAGTCTCAACCAAAACAGCGTC
>VWYH01004338.1:370141-633789 GCA_013399365.1 Pampusana beccarii | reverse complement strand
CAGTAGTGGGCCTACATTGCCTCTGGTGTTAGCTTTATCTGCCATGTATTTAAAGAAGCTCTTCCTGTTGTCCTTGACCCCTCTTGCCAGGCTTAACTCTAAGGAGGCCTTAGCTTTCCTCGTTGCCTCCCTACATGCTCTGACAACGGCCTTGTACTCTTCCCAAGTGGTCAGGCCCTCCTTCCATGATCTGTAAATGTAAATTTGATAGCATGAGTTTGTATGGAGGCTTTCTCTGAGCTCCAAAGGAGCAACAACACAGGATCAACTTGTTAAGATTCACTTAATATTCATTTTGTATTTGTTTAACATATGTCTTAGTCCAAAAAAGGCTGCTTTTTTTAGTTTACTTGACAGTAGCATGAAGAAGTCTCAACCAAAACAGCGTCTTATTGGAACCTGTATAGTAGCAGATGAATCCTAAAGAAATGAAATTGAAATTCACAGAGAATATAAGGATAGGAACAAGTAAGGAGAGATGAATATGTATTAAATTGCTTCCCTCATCACGCTTGTGAGTAAATATTCAACTTTTTGCAGTTGGCTGGTCCCTAAGGAGGAACTTTTAGGACTTGGCAACGCATTTGGACTTTGGCAGTTAAAATCTGTGTATATCCTACTCTGATTAGCTGCAGCATGTCTCGGACCTACACCTTGCTCAGCTTAATGACCCAGCAGGGCAATTTTCTGCCTTCAAGACCATCCAGCTCAGTGCGTTACATTCTCAGTACTGTTTCTGGAGGGGCACTGACAGTGAGGGACAGATGGGTCTGTCCTTTTCTGGAATTCAGCTTTTCCCTGAGAAATGGGGAAGCCTGGGCTCTCTCGCGGGCCCTGAGAACAGCGGGAGGCTCCCCCGGGGCTGCGTCCTGAGGAAGGAGGAAATTGCCAGCCCTGCTGGCTCCTGTTCACCGTCTTGTTGAGCTGCTCGCTGTGGATGGTGAAAGGGGGATGTTTGGTTTGCCTGGATGTTTCAGTTCTCTAATTGTCAGCATGCCCAGTGGATGTTCATGTGGTTATGGAAAACCACTTTTGTAACTTGGGCTGTTTTCTCTACTTGATTATTGGTGAGAAAACTGAGTAAAACTCACCAGTTTTAAGCCATCTCTTCTTTCCTTCGGCTATGATGGTATCTTTGTTTCCTGTTACGCTAGACTTCTTATAAATTCATTAAGTGTAAGCATTAAACTACATTAAGGGAGTCAAGAAATTTGTCTCTCAGCGGGTCTCTTTAATAGGAAAATAAACCCAAGATACTTAGCAGACCTCCTGGTGTGCTGGGCATGAATTCTTAGTTACCTTTTATATTTGTTTGTTTCGAAGGCTCGTGCCTGAGGAGTCGCATCCTTCAGTGCTTGTAGAGGAAGCGCATGTTTAGCAGAGCATATCCTGTCTGTCCACATACACTTAGGGGTGGTCAGAAATTTTACATCACTGGGCTTCAAAGGGTTTTGTCTGAAACAAAACAAAATAAACTCTTGCCGTGTTTGCCAAGCCTCCAGCTCCAAGGGGGCTACAGGTATCCCTGCTGTCATCACTGACACTGGCAAGAGCACCATTTTCCCTGAATAGCCGCAACACACTTAATTTCCTCTTTACTAGAAATGCCTATTTTTGTTGTTCTTTTTCCATGGGGGGGCAAATCAAATTAAAAAAAAAAAAAAAAAAATTCCAGCAAACTAGAACCCCATGTGTTAAGCACAAAGGGCAGGTTGGTATTGCCTTGTTAGACAGTCCTGTATTTACAAAGCAATATATGTAAAACTGAAGAAGTTTGTTATATTTCCAGGAGGAAAACTAAACTACATACATTGCTTAACATCTGATTTGAACATCCAGCAGCACAAATATCATCACCGTAATGTCATAATAAGATAATAATTTCACCCTTCCTTTCAGTGCCTTTTTTGTGCCAATTCCTTAAGTGACCACTCAAGAGACATTTCATGGTAGTCCTTCCTAATTAATAAGGAAATGTTCAGAGTTGTGACTTTCCTGTCTGTGCTTATTGTGTTGATTAGATATGGGCACATGCTCATGTTTGTGTTCATCACTTCAAAACCCTGATCTTGAATGTGCTGGCTCAATAATGTCTGTTGCAAGGGTGGAAAGCATACGGTCTGGTGCCTGGTTATAGCTTGTTATTCCATTTATTATAGACTGTGGACTCACTGTCTTTGCAGGGCGAGGGGGGATGGTATTTCTCCAGTGCTGTAGTTCTTTTAATCTATATGGCCTACCAAATACTTAGTAAAGAAAATGTTCAACACATTGGTCTGATGCATAGGACATTGCAGTTCAGTGTGTAGGTGTGGTAACCTCATCCAATTCCCACAGAAGACAATGAGATTTAATTTGATTTTGAACCAGATTCTGTAGACACAAAAGTCTAGTGTAGCAAAAAATAGATGTTCCACAGGCTGCAGGCAGGCATGGGTTAATAATCAGTTATCATATAGTGAGGGATTATTATGAGGTGGAGCCACCAAGGAGTCACCATAGAAAGAGAGTCTTGGGATGAAAGCTTTGCACGTACACAACAGCAACTTGGCTCGCTCTCTTGGTGACAGTAAGAGACACAGTCTAAGTAGAAAAATGAAGTTTTCCAGCATCCAGAAGGAATTTATTAACATTTAGTTTTTGAAAGACTGACTGAGTCCCTCGTAGTTTTTTTCTTTCTGGGGTTTGTAAAAACAGTATTGGAAAACTGGTGAACCAAAAGGTAGACGGAGAAATGTCTGTTACCACAGCCCTCCCCAGGGTGCAGACTGTAACTTCTGTGCCAGAGTATGGACTTCCCAGCTGGTCTTAGTCACCTGTTCAAAATACCAAGGGTCTCCTTTATAATTTGCACCATGTTGGTATCATTTTGTTGTGAAAGATTGTTGAAAGGAAAAACAAAAGCCAGCGTGTTGAGGCCATGAGGCGAGGATTGCAGAATGGTGTCTTGGAGCGTAGCTGGTAAAAGTCTGTAAAACTGGCTTTTTCTGTAAAAGGGATCCACTGTTGGTTACTTCAGTTAAATCTCACAAAAAAATAGGCTAGCAGTGTAAACAGGAGAGGGATTCAAGCAACTGTCCTGCCTCTCTCCAAATCTGAGGTATCGACATGGGCTTTAAAACAGGCTGTTGACACAGACCCATGAAAATGCTGTACCAGGTCCACTCTGTCTGTTTTATTCCAATGGATATTTCAAAAATCCAGATCACAGTATTGTAAAGTGTAAGGGGTTTAGACCTGAAGAGTAAACCTAGTCCAATAGAGAGATATAGCAGTGAATTTGAATCCAAACTTGGATTTGGTTGTGGGGATCTGGTACATGTCCATAACTGCTGGCAACACACTGTAGGATCATAAAGCCCTTTTTGAATAATTCTGTGCAGTTGATAGTTCCCTTTTATAGAAAATGGTGGTCATTTCAGGACAGTAGGTATGTTTCAGTTTCATTGAGATACATTTGGAGACTATGAATTTGTTTTCATCTTCAAAATATTATAGGAGAGAATTCTGGAATAAACAAAATGAAAGTGTTTTTTTATTATTATTTTTATTCTGAGCTACATGCAGGAGAAGGCAGTGGAAGCTTTTTGTTTACAGGCACAGAAATAAAGTAGCAGTACAGTCCATACTGAGAGGCACAGCATAGATGCATATACAGTGCACCTGGTATATCTGTTCCCTGTTCAGAACGGAGTTTACAAACAAAGCAATTCTGAACTTGTAAAGCTCTGTTTTAAATCAGAAACATTCATTATCTACAATGTCTTTTTACTGATATTCTGATGATTCCTGTAACATAAGACAGTCTACACAAAGAAGCATTTGCCTGCTGCAAAATAATTGTATATGTCTAAGAATCAGGCAAGCAGCAGATGCAGCATGGAGAGTGAGATATAAACAGGACATGTATGTGTGTTAAATATTCAAGTAAATAGAGATGATCAATACCTGTTACAATTACATGACCTATTTCTTTTTGTCAACAGTCATGAATAGGCATGATACAGTAGTATACAACTGCCTTGCCAGTGAACCTCAGCATTGCACAGGCACTCACACAGCTGCCATTTAGGGAGTATGTGAATTATAAGCAGAGCGTGAGTGAATCCTATAGCCCCATGCGCCAGTCTGGAGAGGTGGCCGGACAGATAAATCCAAGGGCGCTCTTCATAGAGGGATGTGCACGCGTGAGCCACATCCCCGTATGTCTGCCCAGTGGGAACGCGGAGTTAGCTTAGGAGGTACTGTAGACTCCACTCCAGACTTGGTGAGCCATGAGTGTCTCAAAATATTAAAAACAAAAAAATAACCAAAAAAGTGCAAGACATTCTTCTGTAGCTATATAAACTGTACTTTTAAAAGGCTCATTTTAAGTTGTCTGACTTTTTTCATGCTTGAGAAATTAGTAACACAGTGAGCTATCTACTTAATTTGAAGTTTGAAATGCAATAGTAGATATATGAATTTTATACGTATATATGTAAATGAGAACTATTTTGCAGAAAATATTTATGAGACAGGAGCTCTGTCTTTTTTTAGGCTGTAAGAGTAATAAATAAGGTAGTACATGTAAAATTACATTCAGAGTAAATATAATCACTATTCTTTTGTGGTATCTGGAGGCCTCTGTGACTGATTAGTCATATTCTGCATATTAAGTACTGCAGGGTCAAGTGTCAGAGTGGCTTAGCACCATATTTCCCATTGATTTTCTTCAGAGCTGCGTGGATAGATCATTAGAGCTGTGTGAGTAACTATTTCTGAAAAATAAGAAACTCACCACTGGAAAGCACAGTGTTATTTTTTTAACTGAATAAATAGACTGGAACAACCAAAACATTTTGCTGATCATCTTTAATAAAAGCAAAGGAAATTTGGAATCAAAGGGCAGCATTCAAAGGAACATGTGGGATGAATTCATAAAAGCTGGGAGGAGATGCTGCTCATATGTATCTTAGATCTTCTGACAGATAAGAGCCTGAATTAAGTCTCTCCTCTAAGCAAGTTAAAAGATAGGCTTAATCCCGAGTTTTGGAGATAGTGAAGGAAAGCAGTGGGCCAGAGAACGTGGCGTATGTAGCTCCACATTTGAGTGGTTTTGGGAATAGTGCCTGTGCCTCCCTCAGACTCACGTGTTAACCTAAAATGTTTCTTCTTGTAAATGCTAAACCCATTTTTAATGTTTTCTCTTTTTTTTTTTTTTTTAAAAATTTTATTTTAATCAAACTTATTCCCATAGCTGCCTTTTAAAATACTTTGGCAGTATTTTTCAAAACTTTTTCCAAAATGTAATGAAATGCTTCACCGAGGTCTAGTCTGATGACTCTTCAGCTGGAGAGCACAATTCTCCCTTCCCCACACTAACGGTGCGGTCGAGGCCCAGAACTGGAAGAGTTTGGTCTGTCTTGCTGTTCCAGAGTGGGATGCTCATATTAACAGCTAATAAAGGCACTGCTCTGAAAATGAAGGCTTTTGTTTACCTCTCCCCCTTGAATCCCTGTATGAATTATGTTTTACCCATGAAATCGCTCCCAGGTTGTGGAATCCAATAGGAAGACTAAGAAAAGTCTTTTAGAACTATAATCTGTATGTGCTAGTAAACTTGAATAAATTTACATTTATGAAAAAGAGTAAATTTAGATAATTGAGCACTACAGAGCTTTGTGCTGAGAACATACAATAGTATCTTTTTCACCAGATGTGTGTGACTAAGCAGTTCCTTATTACTGGTTGCAGAATGCTAACTCCAGAAAAGGACATTAAAAGTATGGGCTTTAAATATAGATGGAGGGAAACAGTTATTTACCTAGTGCAAGAAATTAAAAAGTGGCAGATCATATAGCCAGTGGAAATCGAACAATAAAATGTGCTTTTCCTGGATTTCTTCATAAAAGGAGGATGCTGTAGTAGGCTATATAGTGTATTAGGAAGATGATTAATGGAAAAGTACAGTTTCAAAACACATGTAATAATGTATGAGAATCCTCACTATGTATACAGTTATTTCATCGTATGTGATTATTCCTGTGAACTCTTAACAAAGCAGGGAGATGCCAGCTTCTTGCTTTTATCAGCAGGTCTCTAAGAATAGACTGCTGGAACTTGCATTCCTTCAGTGTCAGATCTTTAAGGTAGAAGACAGAAGAGAGATGAGGAGGGAATATATGGTTTTTCCAAGTTTTACCTTTTGTTTAGAAACAAATTTTAGGCAGTTTTCCTGTAAGAAGCTCTTGAATTACAAATAATGAATAAATAGGTAGAAATTTTACATTTATTAAGCAAATGCACAAGATGGGCAGCTAAATTTGAGAATGCTGCTAAAAATGTAAATTCATCTTGTGCCATGTTCTTCATCTTTGCCCAGATGTCACAGGTGATTGTTGGCCAGAAAAAAACTAAACTTGCACGCTTGCTTTTCTAAGCTGAGTGGGTGCTCATGGCGTTAGCGGTGAAATATTTTTGATCCGGTATCCTGTATACATCTTCATGAAATGCTTTTGATTCAGAGCTTGAAGAGGGGGAAATTGCTTTTTACAGTCAGGAAGAGGCAGCTAATAACTTCAAATCCAGCTCAGACAGAGGCTGATACAATTACGGCTACTGTCTTTCTGTGGCAATGAATTCCTTCTCTTGTCTGTTGTGGCGCATAGGTGAAAAACATGCAGCAGAGCCCGATGATGCGGAGCTGGTGAGCCTCAGCAAAAGGCTGGTGGAGAACGCGGTGCTGAAGGCTGTGCAGCAATATTTAGAAGAAACGCAAAACAAAACCAGACAGACTGATGGAAGCCCCGTGAAAACGGAAGAAGGAGCAAGCGGCAGTAAGAATGAGAGTGACAATGATAACAGCAAGTGAGCGCCGTGCAAAAAGCCCGGGAGCAAATATCCTGCCAAGAATAACCACAAAAACGTGTCCCAGCTCCCCGCTGAAATTTGCTAAGTGGTGCTGGGTGACAAGCACTCTGCTTTGTGAGTCTCTTATCAAAAGTTTGTTCTGAAGTGAAGGACACTGTCTACCAGTTTAATAAGTGCTTGCACTGCTGAAAACCTGATGAATGCCGGGAGGGATGGACGGTGGAAAAAAGACACGAATGGTGAAGCAGGTGGCTCCGGTCTTCACTGGCTCTTGATGCCAAGAGTCCCTTCCTTGCTTTTGAAGCGAAACTTAACCGTTTGCGTTTGCCTTTCGGACTGTGCCGAGTGGCCGTGGAAGAGGCCTTGCCGTGAGTGGAGCGATGCCCTGGGCCCGAGGGCTGGCGCTGCCGCGGGGCCGCTCGCTCCCGGGGGAGCACGGGCTGTCTCCCGGTCAACAGCCGTCAGCCCCAAGCTAAAATTACCACTACAGACATTCATCGCAGATGCTGTTACACAGTATGTAACATGGCAGGAGTTTCTCGTAAATGTGACGCTGTGCTGTTCTTTACTTTTTGGTAGCATTTGTTGATGTAAATTATATTTTTTTGACAAAGTACGTTTTTATAGAAAATCAATATGGGCAAAAGGCTGAGCACTTAATACTGTCTGAACCAGATATGATCTCTTTATCTCCATACATTATTGATTCTAAATGACGTTAGTTGTTATAAAATGTATTATATTGTTCTTTTTCTCTAGGAAAGAACCATGAAGCAGACTTAGTAAAGGAAGCTTTGTACAGAGAAACACAGACCCTGTTATCCAGACTGAATCAGATAAAGGAGCTGTTATCCAGTCCTGAGATCCGCATGAAAATTAGCAAAGAATTGTTTGAAGACAGGCACAACTCTGACAGAAAATGGCAAAGTTGTATTGACTCTGGATCTCCCAGTGCATGACTGTGAATTGCCATGATGTAAAATTACATCGAATTATTTAAAGACAACAATGATTTCTTCAAGAAATTTTCGTTTTGGTTTCTTTTTTACTGAAAATATGAATGGGCGTAAATGGCTGATGTGGAATCATGCTGAAATACTTGCAGAGAAGGACTGTGTTTCATGAGGATGGAGTACTCCTCAGCACTGCATTGAAACATGCTTGAATGTGCAGATGCATGTCATGATTCCAGAATGGAAAAATACTGGTTTCAAATAAATCTGAGCAAACACTGTGCCCTTCCTTCATCATTGCAAATAATTCAGATTAAAATGTTAAAATATGGATGCTTTTAAATACTTTAAAATGTATATTTAAAACAAACAAACCTCTTTTAATTATCCGCCTTTTGGATATGTACTGGCATTTTGGGTTAACACTGTCTGGTTTTTATTTTTTTCAAACAGCACTTGAATACTTGTATAGATGCTGACATGTTTCTGCTGATGTTTACACTAACGCAAGAATGTTTTTAGATTTCAGAATGAAATTCAGGCTCCACTGATCTCAATGGCAGACTTTCATTGGCTTTAACGGAGTCAGGATGCTGCAATTAAGGTTTTTCCTGAAAATAATAATATTCCTTGGGATAAAAACTGCCTTTTTACTTTTGTAGAACAGTGGTTTTTTTCTTTTGTTTTTGGTGTTTCCTCCATCTCTACCTTCTGCTGCCTGAGGTGGGGTGTCGGTTTGCTCTCGTTGTTCCCTCCACACACCTGCAAGATTCACTGAAGCTTTTGATGTACAACAATGCGGGATAGGTCCAATATTTGCATTTTTATAAACATTGTTTAAAATTGCCTCTGATCATAAAAGCTATATAATATATGTTGTGACTGAAATCAGAATTGTGCTGTTAGAACAGCTGTGTGCGTATTCTTCATTGGTCTCAAGCCCTGGTCATGTATCTTACGTGTCCACGTTTTTTTTTTTCTCATTTGATATATAACAGTATATTCTGAAATATCTCATACATGCCATGTTCACAATAAAGTATTTGTCCTTTGCACTCTGTGTATGTTTTCACGTCTCCAAATGGAATTTAATAAAATTGCATACTTGCAAGTAACTGGATTGACAGAAACATTGGTTGCATGAATCACGCCATTAAGTTGACTACAGGTGTTGTGCCAAGATACTGATGTAAAGAAATCAATGCAGATAAGTAAGTCCCAAGTCATTATCATTTTGAATGGCAAAACTTTGAAACTCTAGGGATTCATTTTTATTCTGGGCAGCGTGGGTTTAGCAGGAAATACTGGTACAACTTCCTAGAGCTCCATATTTACAACATCAAAAGTGGAGTTTGAGTTTAATAGAAGTCTCAAATTTCCTATAGAATAATAGTAATTAAAAAATCTGAATCTGCAGTCAGCTCGGAAGATGAAACCACCAAACTTGTGACAAGTAGATCTATGCATTCCTGCACAGTGATTCTCTGACCCCAGCTGCTTCCCTTACTCCATAGGCTGAGGAAAGAAGCTTCTTTCCTCCTTCTGAGGAAATTTCATTGTCACATCAAACATTACTGAGTACTAGTTCATTCAGCGATAGCTATTCATATGGTATCAGGCAATTTAAATCCAGCTTGCGAATGACAACACAAAACCAGACAGTCTGCTATGAAAACAGGAAAACAATTTATTGTATTCTATCCTTTCTGAATCTCAGGTTGTCATCTCCCTTTCCTCCGTGCAAGTCATTACCATGACTAAGTGCCTTTTTATGTTGTTCAGCTCGTAACAGTCATTGTTCTCAAGTTCAAGTAAACCTGTAGAAATTAATCACTGAATTTATCTCCAGACTCTTCGATAGGTGATCTGGTTATTAGAGACTCTGCTCGTTCGCAGTTCTTATGGATGGCATCAAGAACGACAGCTTTGAAAAACTAAAGTGTAGGGAATGTAATGGCATGATGGCAGCCAGTGGCATTTGAAATGCCCTAGAGTGGGCCTGGCAAATATGACACAAACCCTACAGGACGTGTGTTCTTCTGGATCCAGAACCGTGGGCTAGAGGATACCCCAGAGCCTCTAAAAAGACACTGGATACCTGTGCTCAAGCAACTGAAACTTGTCTTGGAATTTCAGATGTTTTGACCTGTGACAGTCAACAGGGCTTTTGTTTCTCAACCATTCACCTTCTTTTAAAATGCCAACCAGAGCATTTATTTCTGGCTTTCACTAGACACCGCTATTAATTTACTCAAAATTGAAAACAAAATATGGTGAAAATAATCCTACATCTGGATTCATTCTCTTACGACAACACTTTTTCTTGCTTTCTCCCTTTTTTTTTCCCCCCACTGGCAGTGAAGCCTGAGTGCCAGATTAAACCATAAATCTCTTGTGTGAAGCTATGAGAGGAGCACTGAAGAATGCAAGTACATAGAGACTGAACCTGACATGAACAGGTGTGAAGCTCAGAGCCACATACACCAGAACAAATATGTCGCCTTCCTCACACTCATAAACCATTTTCAGATAACAATTCTGGTTTTTAATTAAGCATTTCTTTGGGGTTCTGTGTTGAGGTAGTGATGCACAGGTTATTCCAGGAAAGTGTTGGCATTTCGAAACAGATGGTGCAAGTTCGTCTGTGTTTTGTTTTCAGTTCCACCTTGTAGCTTGCTCATACTCAGGAGTATTTGCACACTGCTGACTATAGACATGTCTGTGACAGGTTTAAAAGCAGTAGCTCGGCTTCCAGGACTAGGCTGGCTGCAAACCTTTCGACTGCTGTGACCCACTGAGAAACTGTCCCTGACATCTATGCTTGGTCTAGGCGAGGGGACGAAAGTTGCAGGAGCCGTACATTCCATACCTGAGCAGCCCTTGCCAAAATTGCCTGTACTGTTGAGCTGTGCATCAGAGGAGCTGAGAGAGTGACCAGAGAGATCGGTAAATTTGTGTAAGTTCTGACCAACAGGCAGCAATTCTCTGATGTAGGAAGAGATACTGTTGTAGAAACCGATGTCTCCAAGCATGGATGAGTGTGGCATAGTCTGGTAGCTGGGGAGTGATGCAGCAGATTGCTTCAGTGCATCAAGATCTTTGTGAATGGGAATCTAAATAGTGTTTCTGTTTTGATTGAGGGTGATATAAATCTAAAAAGGGTTGGAGCTTAAGGTCAGGCTCAAACTGTATCCAGACACGCAGATATTGGGACCCACACTGGATAATGCCCTGTATTTACTAATGGTTCTACTGAAGTAAATAAGATGTTTTGAGTGGTAAAATGCAACTTCATGGTAAGGTTATACAATCTGGAAGTTAGAATTCAAGAGGTTTCGTGTTCTGTATTTATGGAAGTTTCTGATTATAGCTGTGCACACTTTTGCATAAGCTATTTTAGCTTGAAGGCCATATGAGTGTGTCATGGATCAAAGGGTGTCAGCCATGCTTCATTCTGGTGACAGGAATGATGCTGTTTCATTTTCATGTCAGTCTAGACATGACTCATATATTCTTGCTAGAATTCTGATTTTATAGAAGCCTTGAGGGATATCCTACACATTTATGTAGTCAGCAAGCAGGAAAAACAGAAGAGCAAAGCCACTGTGCTCCATAGAGCTTGTAAGTTGAAGTTTAGTAAAAGCACATATTTACTTTTAAAATTCAGTTATGTCTGAGAATATGCTTGTGAAATGAAGTGTACACTGAAACTTCTTCACTGCAGATGAAATGCGACCTGCAGAACCAGCTGCAGCCCCATGGAGCCAGGAGGGAATCCGGTTGCCTCAGGTGGAGCCCGGTAGCCCAAGGGTTGCTGCACTCTGCTTCCAGCCGTGGACTTTGTTTTGCACAATCTTTCTCAGAGCAGTTTTTTATCTGTGAATGCCGTCTGCCTCTGTTCAAGTGTTAATGGCATGTTGTCTTCTCCTGAGTAAGTGAGGGACTGAATGGAAGCTGTAGCTTTCAGCTGTTTCAGTCCCTTTGGAGGAGGGAGGAGGTTGTCAGCGAAACGCCAGACAGGTTGATGTCTTTGCAGAGACACCTCTGGTCTCATTCGAACTGCTGGAGGTCAGAGGAGGGCCTGTGTGGCTGTTGGCGGACGTCTTCATCTGGAGATGACAACTGTCTGGTCCTGAGGCTGCGGAGATGGCCCAAAACCACTGGAGAAAAGCTGTTCCGTAGGGATGCACCCTCCCAGAACCGAGATGGTGAGTGGTTCAGTTGTGTAGTTAGTGGGCAGTTAGATGGTTTAGCTTTATGCAGATTGTTCTAACTTATGGTCATGTAGTGACTTAATTTGTGAAAACCTTTTGGAGCTTTGATTCTCCTGGAAGTTTTCGCGTAGTGATAAGGGGGAA
Organism: Pampusana beccarii; assembly: GCA_013399365.1. Lineage (NCBI taxonomy): Eukaryota > Metazoa > Chordata > Aves > Columbiformes > Columbidae > Pampusana > Pampusana beccarii. The sequence continues at coordinate 621,626 of VWYH01004338.1, read as the reverse complement.
TCTCTGATAAAGGTGCATTTGCTTTCGAAGAGCTCATTAGTGCCATACCATAATGTTCTATAGAAATGTTTCACACTTTTTATTTCAGTTAAACATAATCATTGTGTTGGCTTGGTTTCAGAAGCAAGAAATCACACCATTCTTGTGGGAAAGAAAACTTGTTTGAACCCCGGACATCCACACCGACGTATTTTACTGTGCTGTTCCTTTGATCAATACAGTTTCTGTATGAGCAAGTCCTTAGCGTGCACTCATCTTCTCATTTATATTCTGCTCATGTTAAGCCTTTCTAATGAGAACATTTGTACTGAATGAAAAACAGTCCTGAGAGACGGCTGGGCTGAGAAAGAAAATGCACTCCTAGTGGAGCAATAATTAGAACAGTACATAGGAAAACAAAAAGTGATATGCCTGCCATTCCCGGCATAGTGAAAAAGGCACTCAGGCATTGATAAGCAAATACTTCTGCAGCAAGAGGCTGGAGTTTGGCTGCGTTCTGGTCTCTGCTCCCACTGCTATTTATGTGGTCTGTTTAGTGACTCTTGGACACAAAATGCATTAGCAGAGACTGGGACGTGGAACTGTTTCTTGCAAGAGGCTCTCCTCATTGTTGGAAAATCCCCATTTTGCTCTTGGTGATTAAGGATTAAACTAATCAAAAATGCAGAATTAGGGTAGTTAAAAGGAGTTGATTAAGAAGTGACAAATGAGAATTTCAGCAGAAGCTTATTTGAAACAAAAGGAGTTTTTATTTGAGGTACGAAAGGCAGAGACGTTTTGAGGTCAGGATTGACTCTAGAGATTCTGGTGTGGGCTTTTTGCAAAATTACAATTTGAATTAGAAGTCATGGAAAGCATTGTGCTTTCAGAATCTTTTTTATTTTTAATTTTTTTTTTTTTTTTCCTAGCCACACAGAAAACTTCAGGCACTGAAACAGTCATAAGAGAAGAAGAAGAAAACATGTTGATATGATTTTGTTTCAGTCATAACTCAGACAACCAAAATAGAACAACAAAGCCATGAGGAATCACCAGCAGCTACTGATAAAATTCAAACGTAGCTGCCGCTATAAGAAAGATGTAATAAGTCAAAATGTTTAGAAGAATAAAGGATGACATGAAGCAAAACGATTGCCTTCTCTGGTCAGTCAAATGTTGCACACCTGTCTTTGTTGCTCAGCAGCGCTGTGTAGGCAACTGTCCCGTTTCCCAGTTGCATTTTCCGAGCAAATACACCTGCGAGGGAAAGCTGAATGAGTGTGGGGCTGGGAAATGTTGTTCCGGCAGAGCACCGAAGTGAAGGGCCACAACAAATATTGCAGGACAGAGTCAATGTCAAGGGAAGGTCAAGACAAAGCTCGAGGAGGTGATCTCTAGAGGAGCAGGAAGAAACAAAGAAACCTAGCGTGTGTTTGAAACTACTTTTACTAATACATTTTATCGTCATGTAGGTCTGCTGAGCTGCTGTGTCCAGAAATCAAAGTGGACCAAGCAGTCAAATACTTGAGCGCACAGAGAGCTACAGAAATTCATTGCAAATCTGAAATTCCGGGTGTACAGATGCTGCCAGCCAGTGGAGCAAAGTGGGGAACAAACCTCCCCCCTCCAGAACCAAACAGATGACTGAGCGCTTGCAGACGGCTGAATGCGATGGCTGCAGCTTCAAGCTGCTGGCTGTGTTACTTTCTGCTTGTGAAGTACAGGAAATTGGGATACAAATCACGGGTAAGGGGAAATGAAGTGTCTATTCTTTGTAGAGATAATGTAAGAAAACTTATTTAGGTTAATTAAATTTAAAAAAAAAATCCCCTGCAAGACCAGGCAGAATCACCAAGCAAATATGATAACTTGATAAATTGAAAGCTGCTTTGCCATTATGCCCTAAAATGAGATGCATCGCTGCACTGGGGTGGATACTCATGTTTATAGAACAATTACTAACAAAGAGAATGTGCAGAGAACTACTAAACCAACATCCTAAACTGACAATACTGCAAGGGTGACAAAACCGTTTCAAAAGTGAACATGCAAAAATGAAAAAGTGGATTTTTTTTTAGTGAATCCAGATATTCCTAACTCAGCCTTCCGGGCAAAAACTTCAAGTGCAGGACTGGTCTCTAGAATGTATAGCTCTGTTACACTTAAACTGTAAAAAAATCTCTAGTGTGTTCATCAAGGACATGTAACTGAAACTGCTTTTAGTATTAGATGTAGCAGACATACAGAAATAGATTAATCAAGCTAACATTTATTGTAAATTACCTGGCATTTTTGTTACATATGCATTCCACATTTTTTTGTCTAGACACAGTAATAATTCTTCTAGAAATACAGGAAAGACACTGAAATACAGAGGACGCCCACTTAATTTGTACTTTAAAAGAAGATTACAAAAAAGGAAATGAAGTTATGCACTTACTTGAGAGACTGGAAATCAACTTAATCAGTAAGGTACCAGACACTTTTTGCATTTTTAGTATATGAGGGTTTATTACTTTCAAAATATCACAGATTAAACACATAGACATCATTGTACTTAGTGAGTCACACGAAAGTTATGCACGGAGAAACCGCAGATCAATTTGTGTTGTTTTGGCTTGTTGCTGTCCTGTAACTTCAGACTGTTGGCAGACAACTTTCATCTGTGGTAGCTGCAGAGGTGCTTCTTCATAATTACTTGTTAAACTTCTGGGTTTTTTACTAGTGTAGTATTTCTGGACCATCAGTGTGAATAAATAATTCATATACATTAATAATTTACACTAGAAAGTCTGATGGAGTAACAGAGGCTGGAGGCCATGGGATCAAAGGGAAGAAAGATCTCTGTAGTCAATGAAGTCGCTGTGGCCAAGAAGAGACACTAAAAGACCGTGTGTGGGGGTCTTGTGTCTTTGTGGAGAAGAACAATGTGCTCTATCAAGCTGGGTGAACAACCTAGCTCACCAGCATGGGAAAATTTGAGCTGGGAAGGTGAACGCAAGTGAGTTTTAGCTCAAAAGATGTTATGTCCTCTCTTTCAGGTCAGTTTCTTTGGGCATCCTTAACTAGACACAAAGAGGCTCTGCAAAGAGGACACGCACAACTCAAAAGCATAAGGTGATTGTTTATTACACAACACACACTAAAAAATGAGATTTGACAGAATGCTAAGGTAAGTGTGAGCGTGCTCCTCACCCCAAAGTCTCTGCCAGCCAGGTGGGCATTGGGCAGGAGTGGGGTCCATCTCCGCAGTCCCCTGGACGGGAGCCTCCCCAGTGCTGCGCTGCCACCCCTACACCGACACTGCTCCGCTGTCTGCGTGACCCAGACATTCCCAACATGGCAATTTAGCGTTGCTGGCCTCTTGTCACGCTGTCTCACAGCTCTTGCTCAGCAGCCCGAACCAGAGTTGCACAGGGGGCCCGTGTCAGAGCAGGACCTTGGCTCTGGCGTAGGTGAGCAGCTGACTCCCGGATGGAGGGACACTCACCGCAGGGGCAGGCCCAGCTTTGCGGTGTGCCAAATGAGAACTCATCATAAGGGAAAAGAAGCTAAGAAATGGTTGTGGGTGTGCTGTACCAGGCAGGAGAGCCAAGTCCTGGCTGGACATCTGCGTTGTTCCTCCCCAGAGGAGGAGGTGCTGAGGAAGGCCAGCCGTGCCTCACTGTGTGTTCAGGCAGGAGCCCCGGCAGGGGCAGTGCTGGCATGTGGGTCACATCGTCCTCCACTTCCCTGCCTTCACATCACCCCATAGCCACAGCACAGCCAGCCACCTAGCCCAGTCCTCCGTTGCCATGTGAGTTGTTTCCCCCACCAGCAGGTGTTTCCATCCAAATGCTACATTAGCTTATGTATGAGTGCATTACTGTTACTCTTAATATTCCAGGCTCAAACTGGTCCTTGCAAGAATTAGAAAAAGGGAGTTTCAGAAGTCTTAGCTAGCATTTGTTAATCATTATTCTTGAAAGAAATCCCATAGCACTTGGCCTCGCCAAAATGTTTGGCGTTTTCTTACCCTCTCTCCTTTTGTCACTCTCGATAAGTCCAAAGAGAAGACTGCTTTAGCCATGGCTGGCCCCAGAGGGTTAGTCACACGGGCACAGCAGGCATATGGCCAAAATCAAATAGAAACCTAGGGAGATAGACACTGAACACCAGATAAAAATCTCCATATTGCACGTAGTCATTTCCTTTCTCTAGTTTGCCTGGGGTCATCGTGCAGCGCTCATCTGGTGGGGGCTATGCCACATAGAAATGCTCGTGTTTGGCTGTTTTGTATAATTCATCCTTCACTATCCATGTTATTTAGATTTGTAGGTCTATATAAGACCAGTTTAAAAATAAAGGAGCCCAACAGAGACTTAAGCACAGCCTGGTGTGAACGTGTTGCAGCAGCTGAGTTACACTCCTCTGATATTAGAGAAACTTCATACCCTATCAACACCTACCCTGGAAATCATAAAAATAAATCAGGAAGCTTTCAAAAGAAAACATTTCTTAAACCAGAGAGAGAAAATCTTACCAATGGGTTAGCGGCTCTCCAGACATTTTATTAATTGTGTGAGCAGGCATGCTGGGTTATGCACAAAGCACAGGCCAAAGCCTGGTGGCTACAGCTGAGACTCCTGCATGGTCACGCGTGGGCCAGCGCTCACATAATCACTTGTATTCCCGCCACTTTCTACTGCAGCTGCAGAAGCCCATGTCATGTAAGTTACCTGTATGACAAGAAGGGTTTTGTCCTTACATGTGAGAACCATAAGGTGCTTTACCAGAGAGAAAAAGAAGCGCAGAGTGGCAGTAGAGCCCGAAGCTAAGGAAACCTGGGCTAGGAGACACCGCAGTTAGAGAAACTGATTTCAAATTAAAGTAACCTTCAGAGGTGTCTTTCGTCACCCAGATTTCCATATTGAGAGGACAGATGCAGAAGTAGAATCCCAAGACTGAACCGGTAAATATTTATTAGGCAGTTGTTTACAGACTGGGCTACTGGAATGATGTGTAAAGTAGCCCTGTTTTTAATCAGACTACTTCAGAGTGTGTTTAAAAACTGAAAATGCCATTGCTACCCAACTGAGGTAAATTCACCTAACAGTCTACAGGGAAAACATACCTGGGGTGGGACATTTGCATTAACAGAAACGAAAGGAAACTTAGGCCAAGAGTGAGTATTTTAAAACTCTTGTTCTGAGCCTCTGTGATAAACACAGTTAAATAATGGCAAAGTAAACCTGTGGGCATATTTACAAATTCATTCCACAAGTCACATTAATGCTTTTTAAGGGCTCAAAAATCAGCGTGCATAAAATTATGCAAGAACAATCAGGCCAGTTTTTACAACAAACAAAATACTAGAGAAACTCGATGTTTTCTGTCTTTTTATTTCGACTGTTGCCCTTCCTACACCATTTCAGAGCCAAATAAATCTATCCCCTGTCTTAATAGGTATTACACATATCAAACTGTAGTTTACATGAATAAACATATTATTTCAAACCAGAAATTTTCCCCATCTACTTTACTTATGTGAACGTATGAACTGAGTTAGAGCAGAGATCCGTGTTGCTGGTGTGTAAGAGCAGCCAGCAGTGGCTGCTTGAACAGGCGCAGCTGAGTGTTTCTCTCCCTGGCAGATCCTCCCGGTTTCAAGCAACCAGCCCTTCAGGGATTTTGTGAGTGGGAGCTTGTGTCTGGAGCTGTAGGCTTTGCTTACCAGCCTGATTACCAAACATGAATATGATTTCTGAAGAGCAAAGAAGAGACATAAGAATACAATCGTAAAAGGCAGTTGTAGTCATAAGTGAATTAATGAGCTAGAGACCAACTCAGTTCTATTTAAAAATAATGAACTGAGTATTATTTGGTACAGTCCCAGCTCTCACAGAAGTAGAGGTGGGCTGCAAAATGCTGAGTGGCGTGTGTTGTCTATATGTCTGTACCCATAGTGTGCACGGGGAATGACAGAGCCCATGCTACACTGCGATTCCATAGCACCCTGTAGCAAGCTTTGCCCAAAGCACTTAAATACTGAGATTGACAGCTATCCTTTTATTGCCATGCCAAATCAGAAACGTTTGGCTGTTGTGGTAAAGAGGATGTTCCCAGCAGCGAGTTGGGGGACAGCTCTGTTTTTCAAATGGGACACTGCAAATCTTCCCCGCCTGGGAGGCCCAGAGGTTGTGGCCACCAGCCATGGGGCAGCCGTGCAGTTTTGCCTGGCATGGACGTGGTGCCATTAGCAAGATCTCCTTCTCACAGGTAAGCAATTGGAGTAATTCGCACTCTCCTAGGGCAAGTGTATTTCAACTAGACCAGAGAGTCTATTGCAAGATATTAGGCAAAATAGCTAAGGTGTGATAGATTGGTGGCTGCAGCAAACGATGACATATTTTGAAATAAAATGGTCTTAGTGCGCTCTTCAGTCAGGTGAAATGTTGACTGAATAATAACTACAATTGAAATTACACTTCTGTTTTTCCACTTGGTTTGGGGGTGAAACAGCATTGGCACAGCTAGTGGAAGAGCCTGGTTCTTCTTAGAACACCAAACCTGCTAACTGGAGAGAAAGTGTTATTCATATTCCTTTTATGTTATGCTCCTTTCCCATTCCTTTCAGTATACTGTGTTGCAGTAAAGGGCATCCACGGAAGCTGGCAGGGCACAAAACAAACAGAAGGTTTGTCATGCAGTAGATAATCAACCTATGGAATCTATTGCAGAAGGATCTCGTTAGTGGAAAATCTTCACATGGATCAAGGGGATGAATGGATGAGTACTTGAAAGCAGAATCCACTGTGGATTGATATGGAAACCATATCCACTTCAGGAAAGCCCCAACTGTAAAACTATTTTGGTCTTTTAAAATATGATTTTTAAAAAGTTTTTAATTCAGCTAGTCTGTAAACACTGTGAGCTTTTTTACCTTTATTCCTCGGACTTTGTAAAGCTGCTGTGCTGTATCTTTGATTGTACGCAGGAAAAAAATACTGGTAGCAAGTTGCAATCAGATTACGAACAAAAATATAATAATAGACTTGGTTAGCTCGAGACAGTCTATGGGAGGTGATAAGATGTGCAGATCACTCTTTAACAGCCCAAGGAGATTTTCATGTTTCAGCAGAATCTTTCCCACCACAGGCACAGAGAATTGTCCCCCTTTGTCCCTCACCCCTTCGTTCAATGTAGAGCTCCTTACCAACACAACCTACTTGCTATTTCACTTTTATTTGGAAGTGCATGTTTTTATCGTATGGGAACCATTCCATATTTCAGTATTTTTGTCCTTGTTGGCCATTGTTATACCTCTCTAGCTCTGGAACGGGTTCTCTGGACTGATGTGAGTAGAGCTGAAGATGCTCTTGTCATTCCAGAGGCTTATACAGTCTGGCATGATGATGTTTTCTTTTATATTCCCTAATTCTTTCCTAGTAATTACTAACATGCCATTTAGCTTTTTGATCACTGCCCTGAGTTAAGCTGAAATTTTCAGAGAAATATTCACAGTGATTGCAAGATCTTTTTCCTGGGTAGTAATAGCTAATATAGAGACCACTGTTGTGGGTGTGTAATTATGATAGGTTTTGCATTACTTTGTATTTATCGGTATTGAATTTCTTCAGATGTTGTGTTATTTACTGATATTCTCATAAAATCTTTTTACAGCTCTTGATGGACTTAGCTCCAACTACTGTGAATAATTCCATATCATAAGGAAAAAGTGTCTCGTAATTCTTCATGTTCTTTTCATGATCATTTAGAAATATTTATGAAGTCCTACAGTTATTCCATTTCCTATTACTCTACTAATTTTATACTTACAAGTGCTTAGTTTCTTTAATGCACTTCAAGGAGAGACATTGTTAAACTGATTTGGTGATTAGCTCATCTTTAGTTGTATGTTTGTTGATATCTTCAAATAACTCTAACAGATTTTACTCTGAAAACCATGTTGAATCATTCCATTCATAACATATTTATCTATTTTTTAATATTTTTCCTGTTAATCTGCTCAGTATATAAGGCAGATTTGTCTTCCTGTAATTCTCTACATTTCCCTAAGGGTCTTATTAAATATTGATGCCACATTTACCGTTTTCGAGGTAATTTTAAGCAACAGGGTACAGTCTGATCATTTCAAACCGTCCTAGGACTGAGTCAAGCAGAAATTACTCATGGTCTGGTTGCCACACTTCACCGTGTCTGTGTTTGCCGCATTGCTGTGGGAAATGTCAGAGGAAAAGCAGTGCCAAACTGCAGGCTTAGCACCTCATCCACCTTTCATTTGTATCAGTAGCTTTCAAGTCCAGGACTTTTTGGATTTTGCTCCACAAAAAGTAGTTAGAACAGGCACCTGTTGCCAGTGGCCTTAATTGAGTGTACAGTGCATTTTCAGTGGAGAGGTTTTAGTGGCCCTTGTGTCAAAATATGATGTGAAAACTGGGCCGGATCCTTTATAATAGCAAGTTTTACAAAACCAGTGTGGATTAGTTAGTTTTGCTGTATAGGAAGCTCAAATAGTTGAGCTCATGTGCAACTACCTGCTTCTCAATTCAACAGTAACTAGAAGAACATTGGACTGTACACGGGCTCACAACCAAAAAGAGTATTTCTTCTCTTTCAGATGAATAGTCTGACTAATGAGAGCTCCCAAGCCAGAAGGGCCCATGCTCACCTCAGGGGAGAAAATGGAGATACTGGTGGATGTTAAATTGCATGGACCTCCCCTTTCATCCTTCTGCCAAGACCCCCCCCATGTGAACCTGGGGCACAAACTCAGACGGCAGTTCATTGTAGGAAGGAAAAGATGGGAGATCTTCCAAGCATTTACAATTGCTTTGGTCTAGATTCGTTTCCCCTTGACTGTGTTTAGATTTAGGCAATTTGAGAGATAGGAAATAAGGATGAGAGAGAGAGAGAGAATTTAATGAAAAGAGAAACATCACATGCTGAAGTTAGTAATGTTTCGTATAAGAAAATTTATTTTCGCCCTTCAAAAAGAAAGCTGCTTTCAATTTTCTGTCATGCTAAAGCCATTTCACACCATCTGGACTTCTGTTCCAGTTTTCAGGCAGGAAATATTTTCATTCCTGTGTAAGCTTCATATCTTAGTTGCAGTGACCTCTAGAACTCAGTTACAATAATAATATTGCGTAAGTAAGACTAAATATTGAGCATCAAATACTAGATCAATTTTCTCATCAAAGATTCCATTTCTGTAACATGCAAGTTGTTAAATCCTCACAAGGAGCCTGTTACAGCACTTTCCCTTCTGCTAGTGCCAGAAACAGAACCAGAGTTCACCCCGTGGCTTGATCCTGAACCTGCTAAGTATAATGGCAATGCTGCCTGCTACCGTCTGCTATTTTGGCACTACAGAAAGTGAACTTGAAAGACTGAAGGTCCTGTCAGCCTTCAGAGGGATGTGGCAAGAGTAACAGATGCAAGAATCCAACTTAAGTCTTCATTTTCAAATGCAAAACTCAGCAATGGAGAAGATTTTTGGCTTTTGTCAATAGTTTTATTGACTTGAGTTTATTCTACATCAGGAGAAATCTACCTGAAAATGTACTTCTAAGATTACCTTTTCCGCAATGACAGAAAAACAAATCTATCCAGACAAAAATTTTCTTCTATATTTAGGCATAGTCCACTGTACATCTCTTCATTTGCAAGACTACAAACATTTGAACTTTGGTTCACAGAGTTCCCCAGGGGTCAATATTAGGTCCAGTCCTGTTCATCAATGACCTGGATGAAGAGACTGAGTGCACCCTCGGCAAGTTTGCTGATAATGCCAAACTGGGAGGAAGGGTTGACACACCAGAAGGCTGTGCTGCCACTCAGCAAGACCTGGACAGGCTGGAGGACTGGGCAGAGAAGAACCTCATGAAGTTTAACAAGGGCAAGTGTAGGGTCATGCACCTGGAGAGGAATAACCTCAGGCACCAGTACAGGTTAGGGGCGGACCTGCTGGAAAGCAGCACTGCAGGGAAGGACCTGGGAGTTCTGGTCAACAACAGGTTGACCATGAGTCAACAATGTGCCCTTGTGGCCAAGAAGGCCAATGGTGTATTGGAGTGCATTAGGAAAAGTGTGACCAGCAGGTTGAGGGAGGTTTTCCTTCCCCTCTGCTCTGCTCTGGTGAGGCTGCATCTGGAGTACTGCATCCCTACATCCAGTTCTGGGCTCCCCAGTTTAAGAAGGACAAGAAATTACTGGAGGGAGTCCAGCGGCAGGCTATGAACATGATGAGGGGCCTAGAGCACCTTTCTTATGAGGAGAGACTGAGAGAGCTGGGTCTGTTCGGCCTGGAGAAGAGAAGGCTGATGGGGGATCTCATCAATGTTTATAAATATCTCAAGGGTGGGTGTCAAGAGGATGGGACCAGACTCCTTTCAGTGGTGCCCAATGATAGGATGAGGGGCAGTGGGCACAGACTGAAGCACAGGAGGTTCCATCTGAATATGAGGAGAAACTTCTTTACTTTGAGGGTAACAGAGCACTGGAACAGGCTGCCCAGAGAGGTTGTGGAGTCTCCTTCTCTGGAGACATTCAAAACCCATCTGGACACATTCCTGTGCAATCCGCTCTAGGTATAACTGCTTTAGCAGGTGGGTTGGACTGATGATCTCCAGGGGTCTCTTCCAACCCCAACCATTCTGTGATTCTGTGATTCTGTGATATGTCATCTTAATATTTAAAATAAATTTAAAACAAATGCAACAGTCTCCAGGTATCACAACTGCCATTGATGAGTGATCCTGGAAAATTCACATAGAGATAATAGCAGGTGTGTAAATAAGCACGTAAAAAAGCACCTGAGCCTTGTGACAGGAGTAACACAAAGTTTTCCTTATGATTACTGGGGTTTCCTGTTTCTATTTGGGCTGAAAATACTTTGTGAACAGTTTAACACAACTATGGAGCGGTTCCAGTCCCAGCAGCATCTGTGAAAAAGAGGACAAAACATTAAAAACCAAAAAATAGCAAAAGTCTTAAAAATTCCGTAAAGTTTGTTTGACATCAGTTATTATTTTGAAATGAAAATTTGAAATGAAAACCTTCCTTTTAGGAAAACCTGCTCACATGTTTGGTTTTTTTTTTCTTAGAATGATCTCTTTCGCCTTGGAGAAATGCTGAAAACACCAAGAAATGATCATAGGTTTTCCATAGGATTTTCCAGCTGGGAATCTTTGTTCAGTTAAAATGTTCTTCATCTCTTAAGCGGGATGATACCACTTCTTTTCATGCTGCATGAGTCCTCTTCTGACCTTGTAAATCGAATTTTATGTGTACACTTGTCTACAGCTCTCATTTGCCATGCCAGAGGCAATTTAATTGTTCAATACTTTCATTAGTCCTCTATTGATTGGTTCCTTTTCCTCCCCGCTGTGCAGAGAAAGGTACATTTCCTTTTGCTATTTGCTATCTAATAAAACTTTCTTACTGTTTCTTTGGCATTTTGATTATATCTGACGCTAATCTTGCCTAGTGGTACTCAAAGCAACTTTTTTATTTAACATTTTATTTTTAAACAACCTTTTAAGCAATTTTACCTGGCCCTGCAAGTTCTTTTACCCTGAACCCGTAGTAAATCACTTCTCTTCCCTGACTCCCTCTCAGCATCTATTAAACCAAATACTGGGCTGAGAAGTGGGAGGCTTCCCTCACCTGCCTGAAGGCAATAGTGAACTAATACCCTAGTGTGCCCTCTAAGGCAGGGATATCAAATTCATTTTCACCAGGGGCCACATCAGCCTTGCGGTTGCCTTCAAAGGGCCAAATGTAATCTTAGGACTGCACAAATGTAGGAGTAGTTACAAGGGGCAATGGGTACAAACTGGAACACAGGAGGTTCCGCTTAAACGTGAGAAGAAACTTCTTCACAGTAAGGGTGACAGAACACTGGAACAGGCTGCCCAGGGAGGTTGTGGAGTCTCCTTCTCTGGAGACATTCAAAACCCGCCTGGACGCCTTCCTGTGTAACCTCATCTAGGTGCTCCTGCTCCAGCAGGGGGATTGGACTGGATGATCTTTCGAGGCTCCTTCTAATCCCTAACATTCTGTGATTCTGAGTTTGACACCCCTACTCTAAGGCTACTTTCTGGCGTGTGCTGGGAAGTTCAGCACCCTGACATACTGCGGGTGTCATTAGCCGGGACACTGGGGCCTCCGGGGTCTCAGAGAAGCATCTGAGATTGCTGTGCAACCTTGTTGGAGCCAGGTGAGAGATCAGCCATGGGAAAACCCTGACCTGCCTTGTTCCAGCCAAGGGGTGTTACACACGATCACTACAATAGTGGCCCTAAAGGCTGGACGTTTCAGACGTGTCCCCTTCCCTCCCCACGCTCTCTCTGGTGTTAGTGGCAAAGGACAGAGGTCTCTGGAGGTGATGTGGCCTCAGAAACCTCTCTCAGGTGTCCCCAGGGAGCCGCTTTCCCCCAGGGGAGGAGGCAGTGCCTGCAGCCACCCCACTGCTGGCCGAGCGACCCAGGAAGGGCCTCACCGGGACAGACAGGCTGGGCCTGGTGTTGAAAGAAGGAGAACGGTGGGAAAAGAGAGCGATTTGTTCTGCCAAACCACCTTAAAAGAGCTAAAGATACACACATGTGTTTCAGTACACAAAGTATGCCCCATTTGGAGGCTCACCACCAAGTACTGCAGATGAGGATGAGCTGGTACCTACGGGATGTTGCCATCATGTCCTGCAGCTGCTGCTGCTGCCAGGCACAGCCAGGCTCCACTGTGAGACAGACACACAGTTTCAAGGACATCATTGTGGGGTCAGTGGTCACTGGTGGTTGCCTCAGTCTCATACGGCAGATGCATCACAAGACAGCAGGCAGCTGCAGTATGTCCTGTGTGGTAACTGCCAGCAAATAAAACGGCTGCAGTACTTTGACAGCCTCATGTTTTTCAGGATGTTTTACAGATTTATTCATTTACTGTTTTTAACGAGTTACTAAGACCCGTAATTCTCGTAGTGACCTTAAATCTCTCGGGCAAGAAGCAAGACTGGGACTCACACCATATGCTTGGAGAGGTGTGCTAAGATTTAGGGACAGAGGAAAGTTGAGCTTGCTAGTAAGGAAAAACTGTGCTAAACTGCCACTGTGTTTTCTCATGTCCCCTGGCCTGCACAGAACAGGACTAAAAGTCTTCAGAAGTGGCAAGATGCCACTTCATCAGCGCTGAATTCTTCTGCTAAAATGGCTCAGCTTCAGCCAAACGTTATTTAAGATAAAATGTGATTAAGCATTGACATTGATTTATGGTATGAAAGATCAGAACCGGAAATTTGAGTTGTTGTTACAAACCTTTTTTATTAGAAAAGTAATAAAGCAGACATGAAAAAGCCCTGGTGGTGAAGTTCTCCGTTGCAAAGGCTTTTCCTGATGCTTAATGGAAAATGTCAGCTGAGTTTCTACCCTGGTCCAGCAGAGAAATCCTCCTGCTGAAGTGCCAGGTTCCAGCATGGAAATCCCAAGTGTCACGTGGGTGTATCACTGAGAGTTTAACAACAATATGGAAACTGTTGATCAGTTTCTTATTTCAGGCTCTTGCCGATGCTTCCTAGTGCTTTGCATTTGTCTGTGAGTTTTGTTCCCAAGGATTTCTTCTCTTTCCTCCGTGCCCTCCCGCCCGTGGTGGCTCAGGGTGGGGCAGGCGGGCAGAGCTGTGCTGTGCCAAACCCTCACCACGTGCTGGGGCACCGAACATCTCTCCTGCCAGAAACAGCAGCCCATCCCGATGCTGTTGTTGGCAAAACCATTGCCTGGTGCAAGTAATGTGGCAGACATCTGGACAGAATACTGCTGCACCTTGGTTTTGTGATGGTGATTGCTGGCAGCATGATTCTATGATAACGAGGCCTGAGCACATAGTGGGGGAAAGAGGAAATACAAGAGTAAGGTTAGAAACAGCAGGAGCCTCGGGGAAGAGCCCCCAGTACCTGGCTTTGCCCCATTGGCACGAGGGAGCAGCCCGACATGGTTGGGGCATCTCCTTGCCCTGGACCAGCACTGTCAGATGTCTCCTTTCCCTGCTGGCACATGGCATCTCTCAGCCACCGTGCTGGGAGGGCGGTGGCTGCCGGGCTGGGAGGAGAGTGGTCTGTCCAAAGGCTGGAGACCTCCTGCCTGTGCAGGGGACCCCATTTCAGCTCCAGGCTTGACCGGAAATGGCTTCACTCAGTACAAAGCTCTTTCCCATGGAAACAAAGTCACTGAGCTTGTCTTGGGACAAGTTCTTGGTATTTCTTCAGTGAAGCTGAGCATCCCGTGTGAGCCACAGTGATTCCCAGGCTGTCTGAGGGCCCTCCAGCCCTGCTCCTGTTGCAGACTCACCACCTCCATTCCTGAGCCTCCCTGCAGAACCCCTTAGCACTGTCCTGTGCATTCAAAATGACATGCCAGTAGTCACCAAGAAACCAAGTGCTCGGTGTGCTCTGGGGCCCTGGGGAGATACTGCTGGGCATACTGACGTGTAGGTTTTCAGGTGATGGCTGCAAGCAGGATGGGTTACAACCGCGCAGTTCCCAGCATTTCCAATCCCTAAACCAAATACGATTCTCTCCACTGTAGCTTGCACAAATGAAGAAGTTTTAATGGCATCCAGAGAAAAATTGGCATGCGCTTTATCTCTGTGAGAGCTCAGGTTTTTGCAGTGCAAACCCTTTCTTTCAGCCCCCTGATCCAGAGCTGGGCTTCCTGCACAATGTCACAGGTCTGCTCAAAGCTCCTTAAGTTTCTGTAATCCTCACTTTACTCCTCAAAACAAGGGCTTAAAGCCCCCCGGACAAAGGCAAACTGAGACAATGTGGCTTCTGGCTTGCCAGATAGCTGGTGCTGAGCACAGTGAGCATTTAATGTCGCACAGTTAGGTTGGGAAGCAGCTAATGGAGCAGAAGAAATATCCAGAGCTCATTTGGCATGGGATGAGCACCCAGGCTCCAAGGTAAGATGCCATTAGACCCTCAGTGGCTACAGATGGTGCAGGTTATGTTTCCCCACTTCTGTCCAGTCCACATGACCGTCTATTGGAAGTGGGACAACAAAACCAGAACTAAACCAAACAAAGAACCCAAATCATTGCCTTTTGGGAGGCAGCACTGAAAGGCAGCTTGGAAAATGTCTGTTTTCTAACAGGCTGAAAAAACAGTGAAAAACATGATGCTGCAGTCACTGCACCCAAGCACTGGCTTTGTAGCAGCACTGAACTGACAGAGACAGATAGTGGGTGCCTATAAAGGGCGTTTACTGAAGTAGTTTACAGTACCTTGTAGCAAATTTAAAACCTGCTGCAAAAGCTCAAAACCAGCAAGTAAAGCATCCTGGAGAGGAGAGCAGGGGATTGTAGGCATTGCTCATGTTTTAAGTTCATTCTTGCAGGGAATACATTAAATGAAACCCCTCGACAGTCGCAGAAAATGGACCATGCCCAAGAGAAAGGTGAGAACCAAGCCCAGAATAGGTGTTGAGTCCTGGCATGCAGACACACAGGAAGGCTCCCCCAGACAAAACCGGTGCAATTCTCCATGGGCATTTGTTACTGCTGTGGATACCAGGATGTCCATGTACTGCATTTGGCTCCATAGTCCCTGAGAAAGAGGAAATTGTTTATCTGAAGTAAGGTGCAGCTCACCAAAGTACCCACCTGTAGATACCTCAAAGTACTTACATTTCAGCCACCACCTGGCTAAAGCATCTGAGCTGAAAGGCAGCTGATCGGATCTTAAGACATTCCCCAAAAAGCAGAGGGGTGACTTGCCCGTGCGCAGTGGTGTGATGCAACGGGGTTACTGGATGGTTCTACCTTCTTGCCCCATACAGCCCCACTTGTTTCACATGGTCAACGCTTGCCATGGGTCCCAGATGTGTTTCTTATAAATGCATCCAGCTTTCTCTGGAAAACATCAAGAGATGGCAAATCCTTATTTTCTGTAAGCAACTAGTCCCACTATCTGGTAAGAATGTGGTCCTAATTGCTAATTGAATTCCTCTGGATTTACTTTCCAGGAAGGTTTTTAAATTATTTTTTTCTGATAAATTAAAGTTCTTTGTATCTTTTATTTTCCACCTAGAAACATACACACGTTCTGCAATCAGGCCACTGTTCGTCACCTGATGACTGAAGTGAACTGAACAAATTCTATCACCAGTGATTCTCCATTTTTGTTTTCCATCCTTTTTCCTAGGATTCGTGGATGGCTGCTACATACAAATATTGAATTGCTAACACTGATAGTTTTTTAGAAACTATTGACACTATATTATCACTATTCCGCTTCATCTGGAACTTCTGTGCTGTTAATGAGGAAAAGCCTTCTCAGCAAACTCTTTTAGGATATGGGAATAGATTGGTTACTTCTACTGAACTTAATTTGTTCCATGAATTTGCTTAACCTCCTCAGGAGTTACTAGTGGCATCCTAATAGGCTATAGGTAGTTTAACCTATTTCCAAATACAGAAAAAAAGCTGTAGTGAACATGCAGGGTTTTGTAATTATTCACAGAAACGAAATGGTTGATTAATTGTCTATGGGATTCACAAGTATGTGCAACCTATTTTGCTAATATGTTCATCAGTTTTTGGTATTAGGCGGAAATTTCAAAAGCAGCCAGAGACCTTAAAATCAGTAATTCTATGGAACACCCTCAGTGGGTTTGTGTCACTTTGAGCAACAGAGCCAGTGCATGGGAGACGAAGCAGAAGTGATGCTACTGCAGCTGAGGGAACCTAAGGGCTGTCAGCACAGTGTGTTCAGAATAGAGAAAAACTCATTTACAGCCACGTTCCTCTGGGAGATGAGGCTTATGCTGCTGACCTGCAGGCAGCATCCCTTGCCAGCCAAGCGGTCCAGCTGGAACTGCTGAGCCAAATACTGGCCCGGGTGGGTTCCAGTCGTACGGCTGGTTTGTGACAATTAAGTATGGCACAGTGACGGTGAATGCACAAAATGTCAGCGGGATGGTCCGTGGGGAGAGGCCAGCTACAAATGGCACGAGAAACATTTGTTAGTGAGAACTGTCTGCTGATTTTTAGCTGCAGGAAAAACACCCTGGGAGACCTCGTAGCCAGCAGCACTATGTGAGATGATATCCGTGGCTACTGGTGGGGTGGTTGCTATGGGAAGTATGTTTTGAGAACAGCATAAAAGAAGGAGGGGGGGTATGGAAATCCCATTAGGAGGAAGGGTGAGCCGGTTGCACGCAGAGGAAGGCAAGGTCACCAAACCAGAGGGTGCAGTGCAGCCTGACTGTTGTCAGTGGAATTCAGGTGGCTCAAGAAAAAGACATGGAAAATCCCATGAGGAAAAAATGGCCATACCAGGTAGGTCAGTGGCAAAGCTGAGGGTGCTGCCCCATGGGAGGCACTACAGCTTCTCTGGCTTGGCAGTGGAACTTTTCCCCCAGGAGACAACCTTTCCACATGGCCTCAGCCAGACCACTACAGTAACCATCTTGTATGAATAAAATCTGTTCGAAAACCAAACCAAACCAAAAAACAGCCAACCAAAAAACCACACACACACACAAACCCCCAACAAATAAAATAAAACAAAAACCCAAAACCAACCAACCAAAACAAACAAACAAAAAAAATAAACCACAAAAAACCTCAATCCAAACCAAATAAAAAGACCAGCAGAGAGAGAAAGGAAGGAAAGAAAATAGGCAGGAAAGACGGAAGGTAGAAAGTTTGAAAGAAAAGAAGGGAAAGAAAGGACAGAAGAAAGGAGGAAAGAATAATTAAAAAAACCCTAAACAAACAACAAAACACAACCAAAAACCAACAAGCAGAGCTAATTTCTAAAACCATTACTTTAATAAGTTTGTAATACATTTTTCATTTAGTAAATGAATCTTGTATAATCAATTTTCTTTTAAAACAAAAAGTACTTTTAAAATAGTAAAGTTATTTTATAACTAATGCATCCCATCCACAAGAGCACACAGAGAGGTGTGTACTTAGAGACACAGCCCACTCCCAGCGTTCCAGCTTAGCTGAACATGAGGCAGGTCCAGTCTGGACACCATGCAAACAAATTTGTTTTTGTGTCCCATTTGTTCAGTCACAGTTTTGCAGCTTCTAGGCTGGAGGTGGCCTGTGTCCTACAAGTCAGAAATATGAACATAAAATAAGTGTACACATTTGTCCATCAACACAAACCTTCAGTATGTTCTCAGTTTTGCTTCAGTCAGTTATCTGGACTGAAGCTGGGTTTTGGGGGCTTTAATGGCAAAGATCTAAAGCAGAATGTGCTATTGCATCGTTCATTAATTCAGCCTATTTCTTTGATAATACTAGGAATCTGGACCCAATGTGAGGACTGATAAAATGAAGAGATCCTGTTGGCAGTAAAAGTTGATTAGGCTTTTAACAATTTCGTTGATATATTTTAAGATCACATTTACCAACATCAAAGGAAAGACAGATCTTTGAATAAGCATATCTATTAGACTAAACCACTGCTTCAAGCATCAGAAGGAAAATATTGCAAGCATGATAAGTTTGAGGAACCTTATGCAAATGGCTTCCTTTGGATTCCATCTTCACTCCCCCCGCCCCGGTCTGTTTTACACACTAGAAAAACTATGCAAGGCTTGCCCGATATTTATGCAATTGTGCAGTTGAATAGTAGATGCAAAGTAGTATCAAGACTGTATATTCAGGAAGGGAAGGCTTTTTCAGTTGTTATAGGTATCATGTAATCAGCCATCAGATTTTTGTAATCCTTCATTATTGTGGTTTCTACCCTGAACATGAAGAGAAAACACATTTTGCCAGGAGTGCTTCCAGCCCTTTCTGTGAGCAGGTGACACCACAGGCACAGAAAATGCTCAGAACTTCCTAGGAGCAGTCCTATTATTAGCAACCTCTTCCCATGCCATCCATTCTCCCAGACACGTAGCTTTTACACCTCTGAAAGATGTGCAAGACTCAGAAAGTCTCAACTGTGTTTCCTGAACGCAATAATAAGATCAATGCTGTGGGACAGCAGTGCTAGCGTTAAAGAATTATGTATTCTGAAATCCTTATCTAAATAATTGTGAATGAGTAAACAGCTTGCTGGTCACCTATTAAGCTTTTCCAGAACTGGACAGCATTTCCAAATACTACTTTCCAAAGACTTGTAGTTCAGCTGCGTATCTGTTCTCTGACCTCAGGATTATGAGATATTAGAGCCTTCCCATCAGTCATAACACCTCAGGAATGTTTCGTGTGGGTTAGCTATGATTATGATAATTTGCAAAACTAAATGCTGAGTGGTAGTCTTAAGTTCTGAATATACCATTTATTTGCATCAAATACATACCTCTCTTAAAGCACGCTAGGAGTTTTCACATGGAGCCTGCAGAGTGGGTGGATCTTTTTTCCTGGTGCCTGAAAACTGTGGAATTCACAAAGCAATGCTCTGATGATGTCATTATCAGCATTATATGGCTGACCCCAAAAACAAAAATCGTGCAAAGAGATCTCTTACAAATGGGTGGCTGCTGTAGCCAGGGGAGGTCTGGGCTTGCTGCCCCTGGCTGACTCCAGCTGATGCCGTGCCAGTTCATTGATGCAGCAGAAGAAAGCTCTGCTGCACAGCTCTCTCCATCCAGCTTGAAATCATAGCTGCTGGCACATCTTGGTGACAGGGGTCACGTTTATGACTTAAACAGGACTCCCGCCTATCAGATCACCCTTCCCTGCAAAGCTTCCTCTCTCTTTGCTCATTCTCCTTGTGCTCAGAATCAGTCTGCTTTTTTATTAACTATTTTTCAGCCCACTATGTCAACACAATGGTGGAGCATGAACCCAAGGATACACTTCCCAGAATAGACACGGCTGGTTGTGTTACCTCTGTTACTCCACACACTGCAGGCAGACCTGGGGCTTTCAGCTGGGCTGTGCAGACCCCTCAAACCACTGCATCCCTTCATCCTCCTGCACAGCTTATACTGGTACCAGGGAAGCCCTTGTTAGAGTACTTGCTTTTTTTGCAAGCATCAGGTGTGACCAGGACCACCAGCAGCTGCCCAACACTTGCAGTACTATTAATGCTGGGTAATATAACCTTTCTTGCTCATTAACAGTGGAAGGCCCTGAGGGAGGAGGGCGTGTACTGACTATGAGTTGGGAATACATGTTGGGAACATCGATGTGTGTTGGAGGAGCAGCAGGAGTAGCAAGAGAGAAATCACAACTGCAACTGAGATAAAGTATCTTCTGACCTATGGAAGAAACGTCATAATGACAGGATAAAATCCGGATGTGAAAACAGCAAAATAATAGATACCAAACTGGCAAATATGAAAGGCAAAAGCATGTTGTGTAGACCCCTTCCTATGAGGCAATTGACTTCCACTTCTTCTCCCCTAAACTTAAGGGGGAGGAGTGACCCTGCTGAAAAAGACTTAACAAAAGTCTTTCCTTCACAAGCTGCAAAATCCCATGGCACTTATGATCTAGGAAAGTGATCATTTTAAAAAAAAGAAATCCCTATTTCATACACATTCAGATCTTTTACTCACTTTCAGAAGAGGGGCAGGAACATCTATGGGCAGGAACATCTATAGGCAGGCACCTTGCACATCTCCAGCTTTGTTAATAGGTTGATTTCTATTGTGACCGTGCTCTGGAGTCTGAGCCAGGACTGAAGTCCATGTTCACCAGATTTCTCCTGCCTTTGTCATGGCCCAAAGGGAAAAAGATACGGCTCAAGTCACCTTGAAAATCAGATCCAAAAGCCATTTTTAAGAACTGTCATTTTATATTGGAGTTATCAGTAAAGAGAATTAACATTTGTCAAGACACATCTACAGCTTTCAGAGGGCTTTTTGCTCAAGGATGTCTGCTACAGTCTTACATTTCTTCACATTTTCAGTGTTTTCCCTCACCACCAAGGTGGCTGCAGACAGCTGTGAATGAGGAGGAGGAGGGAGGGAGAGAGCAGAGCCTGAGGGAGATACCATAGCTAGAAAGCTTCATCCCCTGGCCGAGGACAAGAGACACAATTGTAAACTCTGACAAAAAGAAAGCCACATAGCGGCTCTGGAGAGGTGGCCTCTGTGGTGTGGCCTCTTCCCAAAGGGAAAGGCAGGGCTGCCCAGCCCACCCTGTGAGGACGCAGCCCCAGCAGAGCCACCTCACACAGCGCTCGGGGGACAGGCTCCTTGTGAAGTGGGCTACATCCCTAATTAGAGGCTGTTGAGGAATGCAAACCTACAGAGTCTAATTACTGCTAATTTATTGCATCAATCATTTAAAATCAAAGGGTGAAAGGGAAAAAAAACCCACAACTTTTTTTTTTTTTTTCTGCAAGTGGGAAAGTATTGAATTCAGCTGGAGGTGTTTTCTAGAAGCAGGAAGACAACAGGACAAGAACCTGTGGATTTTTTTATTTTTTTAGTCCTTGCCTAGATTGCCACGTTACAGCTTTCATATATGCTGTATTGGAAGGAGAACACAGCAAACATGTTCTGAATATAAAAATATGGACTGTGGGTTCTAACCCTTTGCTGCAAGAGTCAAGTGATCCGCTCACAAATAAACATTCAAGGTGGAACCAAAAAGTTGCTCTCTGCATGCAGACACCATCCCAGTGTCAGAGGACGGGGGGTATTTTCTGAAGGAGTGACTTCAGCTTGCCTTGTGTGAGCACTCTTCACGGGCGAGTGGTTTTTCAAACACGACCCCTGCACTTCAGAAGGCAGAGAGAGCTTCAGGTTTCCCCCGGTGCTAATGGGAAGTGGGACACAGAGCAAAGCACAGGTGAGGTTTCTCTTCTCTCATGTTTGCCACTGTAAATGTTAAAGAGCATCCATTTACTCCAGACATGCCACACTGCTGAAGTGGGAGCAGGTGGTGGGAGCTGTTGCCTTTTTTATCTCTTGCCTCCTCTCCTTTGGAAGCATAAAATTTCACCCTCTTTCGAAGACACATCTTGGTGCTTTTGCTGGTGACACCAACCCTTTCCTTCCCTCATACCATGTCACTGCGATTTCACAGCAAGCAACTGAGAAAAAAGTGTATTAGTGGCTCTCAGTTCATAGGCAGGCTCTGCTGTGCTGCAGGAGCAATGGTATAAAAGGGCTAATTACAGACAGGAAGCCTGCTGAGTTACAAATGCTGAACATGAGACTGATTTCTTGTGCCTTTCTCTCACTCTTCCATGCTGCAGTGCCTGTCTAGTTCATCCCAGCAGTGCTAAACACAGATTTTTGTGAGGAACATATGGGATGGGGGCAAGGGTCTTCCTCTGCCCAAATCCTGAGGTGAAGGTTTCCCTTATATGAAGCACTTCCCCTTAGTTTGCTCAGGTCTGGCCACTTGGCTTGACAAACTGCCTTTTGGCTAAATAGCACATTTTAAATACAGCATTCCCAAATCTGCAGATGAAGGGTGTCCTTAGCTCTCACTAGACCTTCCCACATAGAAACTAATTTGAATTTCAATCAGAGTAGAAAATGTAGTGTACGTGCAGCAAAGCTACTGAAAGCAGGCTGAGAAAACATAAATGAGCTTCATTTTTGTTGCTTTTAAGTTGCTTCTGTACAATCTTTTCAGTTCTTATTTACTGTAATCAACATCCATCCAATAGCAATTTGTAGGTAATTGTGCACTACAGTTTGTTCAACATTCACAGAAAAACTGCATGTTTCTGAAATCTGAGGTAAAACTCTGCAAATGCTAGAACTCCGGATAGAAGATGAAAAGGTCTCAGGCCATGATGCTCGTTGTTCTGCTCAGAAAAAGGTACATAGGAAGAACAAATGGGCACAAGTGGTTCCAAGCAGCTACTTACATCAAGATTACTCCAAAACCAAAAAAAGTTTAAAATACCCTCAGTTCTTCCACCCCTGTGGGCTGTCTCAAGCTAAGTTGCGTGGTTTCAGCATCTCCCACACACAGCTAGAAGACATTGGAGATATTTCTATCAAGCCCCTTCCTCTTCCTCAGCTCCCCCTCTCTCAGCCTCCAGGTAGGTGATGGACAAACCTATTCTGCTGTGAGGAAGGTGAGTAGGGGAGATGGGTGGGTGTTTGGGTATCCCAAGGAACCAAAGCAACATAAGAATTTCAACCAATCTGTTCAGCTGCAGATGCTGTGGAAGGTGCCTCTCTTGGCACCACTGCTTCTGTCCACCCTGCTTTCACTTCTCACGCAGCCTCCTTCATGCAAAGCCAGGTTTTATTGCAGGAAGGATAACGGAGGTGGAAAATGCCTCGTGTTGAATGCTCCACTGCTTCAAGGTGGCCATTTCAAGTGCTGAACTAGCTTTTACTTCTGGTGTTACCAGGTGAGAGTGGCATTAGTTAGAGCTCTGCCAGGTTGAGATCAATAAAGCCACCTACGTCCTTACATATGAGGCTTCTCTCTGATCATACTTAAATAGCTGTTAACCTTGATCCATCTATTCTCTTGGCACAGCACTTTTTAAACTGATATGGTCCTTCCTTGGAACAGGAACAATGTATTTATGTTTTTAAAACCTTATGTAAATTTATAGGGCTACCTCAGCGGTGAGCAATAATAAGCGTATCAAAGGTCAGAGCAGCCGCCAGACTCTGTGTGGCTGTGGGCGATAAGCCTGGTATGAAAAAACTGTTGGAGTTATACACAGATAACATGATCCTCTCAGGCAAATCCAGTGAGATGCTATCCTGGGAAGAAAATGGAGCAGCCAGCATGAAACAGCAGTTTCTAGGGGCTGAGCAGCATGTGCACATCTCAGGCAGTGGCTGCAACTCAAGAAGGGCATTTTCCCTGCAGCACTTGCTGCTGCTGAAAACTTTAGGGGACTGAACTGGTTTAATATCTTGGGGCAGGCTGTGATCTAATTGTTCTCTGTCTCCATGTAAACGGTACTTAATTTCTGTGTATAGTCTTTATCCTGGGTACAGGCCTTCCCTTGGATTTGTGAGATGATCAGTGAGAGCACTTTTTGTGGTAAGCCTGAAGCGTGACTGACTTAATTTTGAATAACCTCTTCTTGTCAGACGGATCAGCTATTACCTCTGCCCTGGGCCGACAACCAGGTCTCTGCTTTGCAGCCAATAGTGTTTTAAAGCTTCTTTAACACTGAAAATGCCTAGATCCTTGCACAAACAAGTGAACAAAGCTAGTTTGTGAGAAGTCAAACTCTTCATGGAGGTCTAAACACTCTGCAGCTGAGAGACACATGTGAAAGCTGCTTTGGAATAGCTAAACCCACTTAAATACACTAAAAAGCCTCACAACTAAATTTGTATGCAGCCAGCGACTGCCCTGTCTCTCCCATGTAACAGTGGGTTTAGTAGGCTGATGAAAATGAGGACCACATTTTTGCTATCTTAATCCCATTGTCTTTTCCAGGTGGGCTGTATGAAAAGGGCACTGCTGCTGAGACGCCTTGGTGGGAAGTTGACAGGGAAAATTTGAAGCTAGCGAAGTACAAAGAGACCCCCAAAAAACCAACATGGGCCAGGTAACCTCTGTCTGAAGAGATGAACTGCTGAGCGAGATGCCAAGGGTCAGGCAGCCTGGAGCCTTCCAGCGCAGGACAAGGGGTGAGTGGGCTGCAGTGTGATGGGGCTGGTGGGTGGCACAGTGTGATGGAGGGAGAGTGTTTCTGGGCTGGAGTCAGCATGGACAAGAGGAGAAGGCAGCAGGTCAAGCACCAAAGAGCAGAGCTTGCTTACGAGCAACGGTGCTGGTTCGGGGCACAAAAGGCTAGACAAAGCACCTCCAGCAATCACTGCTCCTCATTAAAGGACTGATGATGGCAGAGGTGTCACTTGTCAGCTCTCTGTCTTACAAGGCAGAGCAGAAACATTAGTTTTTCCATGCAGATTCAGGGTCCTGCCTGTCATTGGGTGCAGATGATCTGTATTGAAGCAGATGGCGGCTCTGGAAATTGCCAAGGGCTTGTCTGTCGGGGTTAGAAAATGCACATTTTCCCGCAGCCACATCGAAATCCCGGGGTTGGTTAAACAGGCGTGACTGTCTGCTTTCAAATACGGGCCAGTGCCATGTGTAATGGCAGCTGTGTGTTCCCAAAACATTTCCATGCAATTAGGTTTTAGGGAGACAAAGAGCCAGCCTGACTCGCTTCTCCCTTAGTCTGCTCCAGCCTCAGGGACTTGCTGTGTGCTGACATCAGCCTCAGCAGAGACACTGCCTGTGAGGTTTTCGGCATTTTCTAACGAAGCTTGCTTCCTAACTCCTGGAGTAGGGAAGGCATCCCTATCCCTGTCCCTCCCCACTGCCTTTTCCTGCTAGCTCCCTCAGAAAATCAGAGTTACTGAGCATGTGCGGGCTTTTTTTTTTCTTTTTCCTAGCTATTAAAAACATATTCATAGTAGGTTATTCTGGGATCCATTCAGAGAGAAAAAGTAAGACAAATAAGACACTGTTTCAGTCTGGAAAACACTAATGAGTAAGGAAAGCTCAGTGACATAGTCTGTGTTCAGAAAAATCTGCGAATTTTAAAAGTTGTTTTCGCAAGATCAAAATGTAACAAGTTGTCTTTTTGAGAAACAAGACTAACCCTGCCTTGACCTATCCAGTACGTGTCAGAAAGTATTTTCTGCTTTTATCCAAGGACATCAAAGCGCTGCTGCGCTCGGTACAGTACACCGTATTCCCTTCGGTCTCTTCAATGCCCTTTGTCCCCCCACACTGCAAGCCCTGCTGCTCCAAGTAGAAGCGAGCTGACATGCAGAGCTGCCTGCTGAACGTGCGCCCTGCTGAGGATTTGTACAGCAGAAATGCTGTTTGGGTTTTGCGGGGTGAGCTCTTCTGCTCAGGTCGGCAGGGAGCAGCTCCCTCCCCTCTTGCTTGACCAGTCCAGGCTTCTGGGAGAGCAACTGGCTGCGAGAGGGTGATGGAGGAGGAGTACAGGCTGGGAGCTAGAGGTGACAAAGACTGTCACCAGCTGGTGGCCCTTGGTGAGCTGAAAGCAGCTAAAGGGAAAGAGAAGCAAAACTAATGAGTATCAACGGTCTCAAAAGCTGAGATAATTGCAGGTGCTGAAGCTTTAGGTGTGATCAGCTTAGATGCTTGGTGTTTCACACTGTGAGAGGCAGTAATATAAACCTTTTCCTTTCTAGTCAGTTCTGTATTTTCAAATAGTCGTAAAAGATCATTCAAGAGCTTTTTCTTTTAGCAGGATTAGAATTAATCAGGGATAGAATACATGACTTTTTTGGTCTCTGTTTCTTGCCTACTTCTTTTTTCAGATGAACCTAGAAGGGTCTTTTATAAATGACTGCAATGGAGTTATTATAATGCTGGAGCATGTTCATCCACACAGCCTAAAGTGCAGGTTGCTGTGAAGAAAAGATTCAGCAGTGGAGGTGTTAAATTCCTTTCAATAAGGTAGATCACTCATTATTAATCCTCCAGCTGTTCAGAAATACTGTCAGAACACAGAGGTTTAGCAGAAGAGAGCGAAGAAAGTGTGTGCTTACACGTGTATTTGCTATGTTCCTTCAGATTCTCCAGGCATGAAATCATCATGTCTAATGAAGTGGCAATTACAAAAAAAACCCCTAGTCTTTATGATTTTCACCCCACCTTTTGCAGATTCCCCTGAAATCCAAGGTGAATTTCTGAAGTTTTTCCACTGGCTTCAAAGGAATCAGCGTTACCTCCAGCGGGGTGGTGGCTGTGATGAATTCTGTGCAGCGGCGTCTGGGAGGCTGCGTGTTTAGCTGCCTCGTGAGTGGTAATAACACTGCCACTGCAGATACCATTTGTGGGATATATTACCACAGTACTACGAAAAAAGTACTCTTAGGTTTTGCAAATTGATACACTAGAGCTTTCAACTGTGAAGGGAAGGGATCAATTTACACTTCAAAAACCAGACCGTGCCCTTAGATATATTTGCCAAGCTCCTTCAGAAGTTAATAAGGACCATGAAATTAAAGAAGATACAATTTAGCTTAACTGAGTCTTTCTAACTATGCTATTTAGATGGCTAATCACTTTTACTGTGCCTATTTTACATCTTCCACAACCCAGTTTTTCAAATGAGTTCCTGAATGTTCAAGCTGAGGCATCTTAAGGAGAGGAGGCAGTCTGGGGTTTTCTCGAACAGAAGTCTCTTAAAATAATAGATACCAACAAATTAAAAAATCCTCAAATCTCCAGATTCTTCAGAGACTGGGAAGAGGGTTTACATAACCAAACCCTCATCTTTTTTCGAGCTAAGCTACTTCATTCAGTAAAAAGATCAACTCTACATAGAAAGCTTGTCTCATCAATATACCTAAGAGTAAATTACTTCTTTTTATGATATGACTGTTCTCTATAATGTTCCTGAAAGAAAATCACCAGTTTTGTGTGGAGTGAAATTTTCTCTATCTTACTGCTTCCTTCTTTGTAAAACAATATTTTGACTGAAAGCAACAAACTCTTCATGGTTATCAGACTGGAAAGATATTTCACAGAAATACAAATCTAAAATAAGGTTTATATTTTAATTAATCTACTCATATCAATAAAAAGCACAGTAGAAATTGATGACTGAAGTATTTATTTTTCCTTTGAACCCTTTCCATACAATGAAGTGATTTAAGGTGGGTGTCAGATATTTCTAAACTCCTGGAATTGTGTGGCAGGTTGTGCTCTGCTGTGAAACAGGGAGAATGGTTCTCTCTGCTACAGAAACTTAATTCCCGTGGAGGATTTTCTAAAGCAGTATCAGGTCTAACCTTATTAAAACCAATTATGGGTACTTCTGTAATCAATCTGTCTCAGAACAATTACATCGACTTATATTGGCATACTAAATAGACTAAGGTCAGTTTAGCTTTGTCTACACTGACTAAACAGAGAAGTCTACAGTAAATCCATTTGATGACCTAACATAAACTGACAATGCAGAAAGATGCCAAAGCAAAACCGCAGCATTAACTTTCTTTGTCCTGCCTTGCTCTGGAAACAGGTGTGTGGGACTTTGACACATGCATGATGGAGCCTTCCGTAATGTTTGGAGGGATTAGAGTGAGGCAAAAACAAGAGCAGGAGCTCAATTGCCATTATTTTTTAAACAAATCTGACCAGAGAAAACATTTTTTAAAGAAACTGTTGATGTTGTTTTGTTTTTGACATTTTTTATAGTGATGGTGATGATAACGCATCATTCATTCCTCTCCTTCCTCTCTGCCTTTCTCTGCAACCCTTCGGGGGTTTAAGTAGCTGCTGCTGCCACAAACCTTGCAATGAAGAGGATGCAGAATGACTCTGAGAACCTTTGATGTGACATGGGAAAAAGCAGGAAGAAATAAGCATGGCATTCACTCAAAGATATAGTTGGAACTATATAAATAGTTCT
Source organism: Pampusana beccarii (assembly GCA_013399365.1). NCBI lineage: Eukaryota > Metazoa > Chordata > Aves > Columbiformes > Columbidae > Pampusana > Pampusana beccarii. The sequence continues at coordinate 593,335 of VWYH01004338.1, read as the reverse complement.
GTACTGTAACTATACTATAATTATGAAGCACTTTCACAGTGCTTGGATGCTTGAGCAACCTTCCTGGCTGCCACTGACTGTTGCTGGCTGCACCTTCCCGTTAGTGTTTTCTGGGAGATGAGCTGTCATTGCTACTTTTTGGCTTCTCTTTCCCATTCACAAACAAGGACCACTGCTGTGACCCTTCGCCTATGTCCTCTCACAGTGCAGACACCCCTGCTGAGAAACTGTGTGGTGCTGAGGATCACAGTAAGATTTTGAGTACAGCCCTGATGGACTTTGCCTTGCACCACTTTGAAGCCTAAGACAGATGAATGTGACAGTAACAACGAGGTTAGAATTTTAGGGGGGGTATTATTGATGTCATAATAGAGAAATAACCATTCTTCAGCTTCTCTATTTCTAAACAAACTCCAGTCATCTGATGTGTTCCAGAGCAGCCAAAAAATGTGCAATGAAAAAAGAAATGAGATTTCTGGATATTAAACTTGTATGAAATTGAATACTTTAATACCAGGAAAATAACATGAGAGGAAATGTTTTTTCTTTAGTTTTTAGGCAGGCCAGAGATTCATTCATCTTGTTGAAAGTGAGTGAGAAATGTAATCAAAGTGACATTCTATTCCAAAGTGCGATTGAGTAGGTCTGCAAAAGTTTTAGGTGGGAAAAATACTTCTCATATCTACAAAGATACCTGATCATTGATTATCTGAGTTTCAGAAGCAATAGGACCCATACTAGGTCTTGGCTTCACAGGGCTTGTTCCTACAAAGGCATTGTGTCTACCAGTGCAGCTTGCCAGCTCAGCCCATGATCATGGAATTGACTTGCAGTGATTTTCCTCAAAGTCAATTAAAAATGTTCAGCTCTGTAAAGACCCCAGGGCTAAAGGTACATATATATTCTAAAAGAGGAACAGTAGGGACAGACGGAATTTATAAAATACATAACACAACCTTTGACATGTAACAGCAAAGCATTTCAGGAATCTACCATGAGCCTGGTGTAGCTTCATGCTGCTAGACCGTAACCAAGCTGTTAACTGTCCTTAGTAGCACAGAAGGATTTTTTTTTTTTTTTGGTCAAAATGAGTGAAAGAAGCCTAGTCAGTTCACATCTATTGCTTAATTAGACCCAGTAAAGCTGTTGCTTTCCCCCGTAAGAAAAGAATTGTCCAGCAAATCCAAATGCTAAGACCACTGATTTGCTATTGTCTTACCAAAATACTAATTCATGTGTACTCAGTCTACTGTAATAGTACCCAGTATTGGGTACTATTGGGTACATAAAACATATACACGGAAAAAAATGTGAACTAGAGCTTATTCTCTTAGAGGAAAATACAGTACGGGATACCTCTTTTTAGAAAGCTGTGTGAAGCTTTTCTTTTAATGGTGTTGTTAATTGACAGCTCCTTTCTGGATATAGAAACACTGTCACCTTTCTGTGTTTACATCAGTTTCTATAACAATAGAGACCATAACAATGTCTCCTTAGAGACATTTTATCTATTTTTATCTGCTATCTACTTATTGTCTTGAGCTATTGGTTTATAGAGCAATTTGAGGTATAAGGAGTTCCTGGAGCACTGTAACTTAGATCAGGTTGTTCAGATCCTTGTGCAGTGTAGTTTGAATATCTTTGGGGATGGGGAGTCCACAATGTTTCTCCACAACATGTTAATTGATGATCTGAATCTAAAGAGGACTAGGTAAAGTTTTGTATCATCGTTTTTGATTTGCCCTCAGCTGTGCCCTGCCTATTCCCATGGCTTTGTCCGTGTGATGTGCAGCATTACGTTAACGTGTTTTACCTTTCCTCCGTGGTCCTGTAGCCCAGGACTTGGACGAGCCAGTGTGTAATGTTGGCACCCTTGAGCATCTTCACTGTTCCTGTCCTTCTCCTCAGTCTGGCGGTCCATACATGCCATTGCAGGCAGCGGTGCTGAGACGCTGGGCAGCAGCTGGGAGCAGCTGGGCACACAGACCTGCCCCAGTCCCTTTCCTCCCCATGCTCCTGTGCTAAACCGAGCCCTTTCAGCTAGCAGATTCAGTGCAAAGGGAGGCTGACACTGAGACCGAACTGCGGAGTTTTTTTCCCAGGCTCCAGGAAGCATGACTTTGTTTTTAATTTCTTCGTATCAGAATCTATTTCTTCAGTGTTGCTGGACTACAGGCTGCAGATCTGTCCATTGCATTTTTGACCCTGTGGTCCAACATGCTCCAGCTAGGAGGAATAGCTCCTCCTCAGAAACAACAATAGGTACTGCTGGCAACACTTGACAGCTATAGGAAGTGAATCTGTTGTTTCTGCAGAATATTTGCTTCCTCAATAAAGTGGCAACAGATACAAGAAATCCCACTGTGCTTTAGTAATCCCATGGTTCAGAAAAGCCACCTGGATCTTGTGATTAAAATACTGATGAGCCCAGTGAATTAATGCAGTGACGGTACAGCATTGCCTTCCAGCATTTAACTCGACCGCTGTGTCTGGTGTATTTACAGTGGGCTAATCCCCAGACTTATAAATGAAGCTGAATTCCCTGGAGCAGTGTGTGTGTGATGTCTTTTCTTCTTTGAACAAGAGATTCTGAGTGTGATGAAAATAACCGACTGTACCTATAGACAGGGGAGGCACACAGTGCTTTTATTTACTCTTCGGGTGTGAGCAGCATGCAGCCACCATGGCCAGTGGGGTCCTTGTTAAACAATATCCCTCATGATGCATTATGAACGCAACAGCGGAAGAAGCTTTATTACATGCAAAGCTTGAATCCACAGCAGCCTGAAGCCTGTGTTCGTGTGTTTGGTACCATAAAGCTGGCTTCCTGGGGGAGAGCTGGACCTCTTCCAAGAAAGGCTTCAATAACACAGGAAATGGAAGCAAGGATAAGAAATAAAACAGTGGTGAGAGAAGACTGTAGAAGACAGATCATCAAATAGTGTAAATTCTGCTGGCACCACGGATGTTAATGGCTCATTGGGACCTCTTCTTCCTACAGACCAGACTAGAACAGAATATTTATTGCTTTACAGTAAGTTCTTGTTTACTGCTGGCTAGATTCAATCTCAGAGCTGAAAGATAATGTGGAAGTGGAGTTAGAAGTTTTCTAGAAAAGAAACACATTTTTTTCCATAGGCTCCAATTCTGTACACTCAGCCCATAAACTATTCAATTTTTAAGGCACAGGCCAGAGCAAAGAAGAGAAAAAAGATACATGTCCTTGTTTACCATCAACACAATTAATCTTACATGCAGTGAGGAAAATAAGCTTAGATCTTACATAGGATGCAGATTGTTCAAGGGAAAAAAGTCTTCCAGATTATCATTATTTTTGTTCTCCCTTCTTCCCTTCTCCCACCCCAAAAAAGTGCAGAAAAATCACTGAAATTTCTTGTGCTTGTGCCCCCATGTGCTGTCACAAATAGCCGATTTCTTTAAAAGCTCTAGCAACTAGTGCTATAACTTCAGGAGCAGACCTACAAAACTGGCGTTGTGTCACACACATCAGATGGTTCAAAATGCATCGGTCTCTGTGCCTGGCAGCACGTGGCAGGTGTCAAAAACAGGGCGCTGTCTGTGTGTTTACAAGGTCTCTTTTCCCTTCACTTTTTTGACACCTGAAGGGGTGAGCAGAAGCTGGAATTCAGAACGGGGGACTCAGGGCATGGCCTTTGTGATGCCTCAGATTGCCCATCTTTATGTGCAGCTAGGCAAAATATTGTTATTTCAAGGTAGTATTCCAAGAACCGAAGCACATGAAGTATTTGCACATTTCTGGATGTGAAGTGCCATTGAGAACACATTTCTTGATAGTATTCACAGTCAGTGCTCATCTCTTTTTTTGATGACAGGCCTCTGCATAATGGAAATGGGCCCAAAACACCCTTGATAGCAGAGCATATCCCACAGTGTACTGCCCGACTTGCTGGTCCAGGCATATTCTATTAACCGGAGAAATAATACGCCATTCAATTTGCTATTTTTGTTTCCTCCCTCTTGAATTTTCAGTTAGCTCAGGGCACTTCAAGGTTATCCAGAGTCGTACAAACAAGAAGTTTTGCTTTGCATCAGGAACCTCTGAAGCTCAACTTTCAACAAAACATACAGATAAGCCAATTAAAAAAATGGAAAGTAAAAACTTTAGAAAGGTCAACAAGCTACTTTTATGCAGCTAGGAGTAGAATTTTAACCACAATTATTTTTTCCCCATGAATTATTAATGTGTGCCGTAAAAATGCTATAAGCAGAGGACAAATAGGACGTTCTTAAAGAATTTCGGAGTTTGCTATTTTCATCTGGAAATCAGAAAAAAGCTCTGTCTTCAATGATACAGCTATTAAAATAAGGCCAACCTTAAGAGCTGTGAAACACAGAGTTTTACTCTCTTACGACTAATTCAAAAGCCCAAAGAGACCGAGACATGCCTGCTCTTCATGTACTAGAGGCAAAGCTTGTCCTTTTACCACCATGAACCAAGAATTTAAGACAAGTACTCAGGAAAGTAATCAGACAAACTGTTTCATTATATAAATGTTTTTTCCTGAAACTGCTTTTCTAAGATGCTGAAAGAACACAGCTCTGCCAGACATCAACATTTTTCTTCTTACAAATTTAACTCCTGTAATAAATAATTCTCGAGAATTAAAAATGAAACCTTTCCTGGAAAATTGTTTCAAGGCATGTTTTCTGAACCTCAAAATCAACAGCAGTGGTCTTGCTTTCCCTTGTTGTTTTCTAATAGGCTGAGTGACATAGCCATTAGCTCTGTCTTGGTACAGAAATTGTTTTAAAAGAGGTCATATCCAGAGGACTTTGGTGTTTTGTAATGTTTCCAGGTTTGCTTGACTGTAGGGCAAAACATAAGTAACTCCAACACTGACCTGGGGTAATTAATGAGGGAAATGGTCCTTGCTCCAGATGATGAAGGATTCTGGCTCCCACAAGTAGCGTGGGGAACCTCCTCCCGGGCAGCCCTGCCCAGGAGCAGTCTGGCTTCCCAAGGGTGCAGGTTTCCTAGCTCCCACTTAGAAGAAACCTTAACCTGGCCCGAGCAACACACTAAGGAACAGCAAGAAAGGATGAGAGCAGAAACCTTGGCTAATACTGCCAGCTCCTTTGCTCCTGTAAACTTCAGTTTATCTAAATGCCAGCGATGAGTTTTGTTGTTGAGGCTATTGATTTTCCAGCACTAATCAGTACTCTGCCCTTAAGCCCATCCAGGCAGAGAATTACACTTGAGAAAAGAGAGAAAAGATGGGCTGTAATTGAAGGCAGCTGCCATCATAACCCTTCAGGTGCTGCAGACTTGAGCAAACATCCTTGGTTAGCTATCAGATTTTGGAGGACATGAGCAGCTATGAAGAGTGCAGGTGTGGATATTTGGTGAGGTCATTAGTCCTCTTTCCCTGTGGGGTTCAACCCTGAGTTAGTGATTAGCTTACAGAACCATCCCTGAGGTGCACCATGGGACTCAGTCTGCAAAAAGTGAGAAAAGGCTTTGGTCCCAAGCTGTGACAGCCTCCTTCCTAGCTCAGCCTCATGCACAGGGAGGTCCCCAGCTGGGGAACTGGAAGCTTTGGATTGCTTGATTCAGACACCGGACAAACCCCTAGCCTGAAGCTGAGTGACAGCCCACAGACTCACCCAAAGGCGCGTGCAACAAACCCCCTCAGTTATCACCATCAGCCACACTCCCAGTGGTGATCAAAGCCCCACTAAATTATTGAAAAATTCCTGGGCTTTGCACCATGTTTTTATAACCTCATAGAAACTGTAACTTGGCACAAACTCTACTCAGATAGAAAAGCAAAGCCATTGCCCTCTAAGATAACTTTGTTCCACCCCATGGGCATGGGAGACTGCACCCCCAGGCCACAGCAGGGGTTGCCTTCTCCAGGGCCTGGTGGGTGCCGGCCCTAGCACAGAGCCAAGACAAACACCTTTAGCATCTTGCGGAGAAAATAATCGTGATTAGGTCTCCCGTGAAGCCTACACAAAAAATACCCCAAGAGCAAATAAAAGGGTGGATGGTGCTGCAAGTTGTGCCATGGCCAGGCGTTTTGTCTGCCTGGGCTATCGTTAGGGTGAGGAGATGAAAGAATGGCAGAAGGTTGCACGGTGATTGTAAGAAGAAAGCCGGGGTTGATGAGAGCTGAGGGCTTTGCTCACCTATCAGGGCAGGGCATGCTTCCCAGGTCCAGGAAGATGACCAGCTTCCTCATAGGGCTGGAGAGGGTCAAGAAGGTACATGGATGTGTTGCGGTTGACCTGTGGCTAGTGGTGGTGTTAGGCTTAGAGTAAGACATGGAAAGTATCTCCTGAAGACAGGTGGGGGTCTCTTCTTCAGGATAAAGTAAATGATGAAGAAATCTGGTGGTTTTGAAACCAAAGTTTATTGGCTGAACACTGGTCATACAAAAAGTCAAAAGAGTATAGCTTGACATTTTTGCACTGTTCTGAATCCAGTGGTTCAGAATAATTAGAACTGATGGGTATATGGACTAGAAAAATAACACATCTGTGTGCTGCACAGGCTGAACCATGGATGTAATTAAATGGTAAGCACCTACTGTTTAAGTGATTGTATTAATCTGGTACAAGCAATGTTAGAGTGGTTAACAGAAGTGCCCAGGGCAGGGGATTTATGAGGTGATGCTTGCCAGGAGTAGCGGTAGGTGCAGGAGTGGAGACAGCTCTGCACTGAGCTGGGTGGGTGGGGAGAAGAAGGTGGCCAAACACAAGGCAAACACCCATGGCATCTTGTGAGGAAGGAGGAGACATTACTTTACAGAGATGGTTTCAGGGCACCTGAAGTGTGGGGGCTATCTAAACAGGTGGTCTCCAAACTAGGGTCTGAGCACACCAACACTTTGCAAGGGAAGCCATTGGGGTGCAGGAAGAAAATATATTTTGTACCATTAAATAATTAAATTTTAAAATAAATTAAAATAACATTTGTTTCACCTTTATCTCATCCTACTTTAAGTTCTATTTTTGTGTATGCTTTATAATGTTCATAATATGTTAGTACATTTGTACATGTATATAGTTTACAAATAAATATACGTATATTGGGGAAGCGTGCTCAAAATTTTTTATTGCACAATCAAAAAAGTTTGGACACCATTGGTCTAATTTCCCACCAAAAACCAGTAGGGGATGGAGGTCCTTCAATCCTGCTTCTCACCTAACTTCAGCCATGCCCAAGCAGCTTATGTGAGATGGAAATCCGTGTCTTTGTTTTGGTTCTGTCTTGCTGCTGTGGCTACAGTTCCCACTCTGCTTCTTGTCAAATGAGGTCTCTTAAGATATTACCTTCTGTTTCATTGCATGTGGAAGTCTACAAATGACCTAAAGAGACCGCATAATTTTCTGCTCACTTCAGTTTCACCAAGAGGCTTCCCCACTTTGCAGCACAGGCACAAGTGGCAGCTCCTGGCTGGCTGCTCTGCTTTCTCACTCAGAAAAACAACCCTGACAGCAAACATAAAATATGAGACTCCTGTGATAGCATGAGCAGCATCCATATTTTACAACAAATGTTATAGAAATAGGCATGCGACCTGCTGCTGACAAATCCATGATATCCATGACTGGTATTGCAACGGGTCACTATTTCCATGATTTACAGCCTCTGAAAGCTCTGCACCAGGTGCTGCAGAGAGTGAAGGGACTCTACCCATACATGAGGAACACACGGAAGACAACCACAATGACAAAAGCTATATGTCAAAAATTGAAAGACATTTGAGGAAAAAAAAATCTAATGAACACCAGAGATTAAAAATTGATTAATGTATCACGGGGGGAACAGGGTGGTTTTCTGTGGGGATGGATGTACACTGACTACAGCTGAGGGAGCTGCAGTGGGGAGAGGCCACCGGTCGGGACCTGCTCATGGACACCGCGGTGAGCCACGGTCAGAGCCTTCACAAATCCACAGTGCCGGTGGAAAAACAACCAACTTCTTTTTATATTTGTATGAATGGCCATGGCATTAGGGCTGCATAATGAAGCGCTGCTTGCAGCACTGCAGTATTTTGTCTTGCTGGCCCTTTCACCATCATTTTCCTACAGCAATACTGAGGAGATCAATTCAGTTGTCTGTGATGTGTCATTCTGAGTCAGTAATTTTCTCCCAAATGAGAAAAACTAACTACAAACTTCTATTTTGCCTCTTTCATGCCCATCAGCCCAATATTTATGACTCCGTGTAATACATTCTTACAGTGTTTCTGATGAAAGGTCTTCACTTTTCTGCTCTTCAACTGGAAAAAATATGAGCGCAATTCCAGCACCTTCAGTGAAATTAAGCCAGCTATGACTAGTTCATGAGCTAGCTGTGCATTTTTGTACCCTACATTGCACTTCTCATCACACAACTGCTGCCAACACAAGCATCTCGTTATAATGTTGTTATCCACTGAATCTCCAGAAGGGCTGCCTCTCTTGTTCCCGCTTTCCCAGCAGATGAAATGCAGATGAACTTCAGTACCTGATTTATACATTTTATTCTCTCTATGGAGCCGTAAAATGGTAGTCACATATATGAATCTCTCAAGATGATACAGAAGAATCAAAAATTTGCTGTCCAATTTAATAGTATTTAAATCTTCAGTCTCTACATTTAATGTGAGAAATAAATAGTTTTTACCTAGCTTTCCCCTGTTCATAATAGCAACCACAGAAACGTCTCACAGTCTTGTCTAAAAAAATTAGATTAAGGCTTTTCAGTTTGAAGTAGATGATGCTTACAGTACAGAAATAGACTGTTTCTAGTCAGCGGGATTAAAGGAAAGAAAAGCTCAGCAAGAATGAAGTTGCATTGCAGAGTTATCTCTATCTAGGCAGCAGACTGTAATTTCCATAAACTAAAGAGAAAATTCTCTTTTCATCACTGCTTTGCAGGTCAAAGACCCATTTTTAAATTCCCTTATCTTTGCCTTCTTTTCCTTAATTCCCTCACTGCCTCGTCTTCTGTGCTTTATTTGAGAATCAGAGGACAGTGAGGTGTAGAAAAATGAACTCAATGATTTCATGTTATATCTAGTTGTCTATATAATAGCATATTTTGCAAGTGCAAATTTAAGAGAGGGGTGGGGGGAAATGCCCTTAAACAGTACTACCTATTGCAAGCCATGGGTGTTATTGTCTCCTGGTCACTTAAAATCAATTTGTGAGCTGTTTTTACTAAAATGGTTGGTCCTGTAGACCTCACTACCTTCTTCTCACTCTCCTTACTGCCTCCCTTGAGCCAACACTACCTTCACCCAGCCAGCTGCTGAAAATTAACTTGTCAATGGCAGTTACAAAAGCAAAGACTTCTTCGAGCCAGATAAGCCATGGGATACAGCTCGTTGTATGGCCATATGGACACTGGTACCAGTTTGAGGGAGACCACAACATCATGAGGCCAGTGGCAGGCTGAAAGGTGACTGAGGGAAGGTAAAACCACCTCTTTTGACACCAGCCCGGCCTTAAATCAGCTTTGAGAGAGGGCAGAGCAGAACCTTGAGCCAAACAATGTGAATACAGTCATGGAGCACCCCAATCAAAGCTGTGGCTTTCACTGGGCCATTTCCTACACAGCATGTTGTAATAGCTGTCCGAGCTAGCCCAGGCAATCACTCGTCCTCAATATAGTGAGAGAAGAAAGCGCCGTTACCGAAACACTGAAATTGTTAAACAGTGCCACTGGTTTCTCTAGTCTTTGATTCAAAGTCTCAAGATGAGGACACCTAAAAATTAAGGAGTAAAATCCTGGATCTCTCACAGCCTATGGAAATACCAAAGCAGAGTCAGGTTCACACCCCTGATTGAAGTAGTGGTGTGAACATGGATAACATAAAGGATCGATTTCATAGATTGTCAAAAATCCAGTGAGATCAACCAGAAACCATAGGAGATGAAACTTTTGTCCCTAAGGTAAAGTTGATGGAGAAGTCCTGGCAAAGCAGAATGCCTCCCTTCCTCTTGCAGGGTATCCAAACAACAGGGGATGTTTTCCCATGTCAGTGAGATACAGCACCCCCCGTTGCACTGCAGGGGGCCCCGGGACAGCCAGGCCCTCTCTGCATTATTTATTAATATTATTATTGTTATTATTATTATTCTCTGCTTTCGACATCTCAGTCTTCAGTAAGTAATTAAATAGTATCTTTGCCAGCTTTTGAAGATCAGTATCCAAGTTCAAAAGAACAAAGACAGGAGATGTTTGGGTTTTATTTTTCCATGATAAACAAAAAAATTATAGAAATGTTATTTATACCTTCAAGAACAACATTCTTGATTGGACTATTCAAGCACAGAAACTGTATGCCAAATACTCATGCCTTTCCAGTTGTGAACATGTAAAATAATGATACTTTTGATGGAAAACGTGTTACAGAGTACCTACAGTGAATGCATACTTAATATCTTAAAAACTAAGTGCACACATTTGTTTCCCCCCTAATGCATATGCATGTGGACAAACATCCAAGCATATAAGATGTGAACTATAATATATACACGTATCTATGTAGATAACAAGCTAGAAAAAATATCTATGAGCAGAACATAATGGATAACATTTCTAAATTCTTGCTCAGTAATAAATCTATTTATCCACATGCATTGCTATCCAAATAACTTATTTGATTAGTATACTATTGGCTTGTCAAGCTGGCATGTTTTTCAATGAAATTAGCAGCAGAGTTTATGGACTCTGCTTCATTAATCTATTTAGGGATGGCACTTAGCAGCAAGGAAAAGCAAAAAAAGACAAAATTATCCAAGCAGCCTGCAAGCCTGATGATTTCTGAGTGCCTTTGCATTTGGTTACAGCTTAGGGCAGCTGCCACACAGCCTCCTAACCCAGCTCCAGAGCAGCAGAGCCAGGGGCTGACTCTCTGCTTGCCCCATTTGCGAAGCTTTTTCCTTGCACACCTTTCCACCCTGTGGATGGTTAAGCCATGATTTGAGTCAGTGCCATCCCATTTTTTTGCCAATTACATGTTTTTGCACATCTGTCTCCACCTTGGGAGGTGGCAGAGCTGCCCGGGAGGAGCTGCAGCCCCACAGTTGGGCAAGAGCAGGTGAGCAGCACCCACAAGGGCTGGGGAGCCCACAGGAACCATCACTGTAGTGGACCTGGGTGTGCCAGGTCTCAGGAACCACAGTCACGGCGAGCCCTTAGGATCACAAGGGAAAACTAGTTTTGCTAATACTGGTGTTATGTTGAATACTGAAACAATTAGATGAAATGAAGGTGGGAAAGCAAAACGTTTTAGTAATAGCAGGAGAAAACTTGACCATCTTTTATAATAGTGAAGGCTGGCTAGGGACCTCCTTTGCATTTACCAGCAGTTTTTAAACATTTAAAACATTGTATTGTGATTTCTCTATACCACCTGAACTTCTGCACAATTTTTACACACTGCCTGTAATGAAATTGCAACACAGTAATCTGGGACTGTCTATGCGTGTTCAGCTGTGATTGACTCACAGCTCCTGGGAGTCTAGAAAAAAAATACATGCATGGCAGTTTTCTTAGCTGTTCACTTAAATCACAGTTACAGACACCTCTGCATGTTTGCATCACTGTGATTGAAGATGAATTAAAAAAAGACTTTATTTTTATGCTACATCTTACCACTATAAAGACACCACATGCTTGTTCTGCAATGAAAAGAAGGACTACATGGCACATTTGTAGGTTAAGCTCTGAGCAAAAAGAGTATTTGATAGAGGTTTACACATAGCTGTTGTAAATTCTGTTTGATCTCCGCTAATTTTGTCTCTGCTTTTGACTAAATAATAAATCCCAATTGAGTATCTGAATCTTTAAGCGCTGACAGGACTTGCTGAGTGGAATACTTACTAAGGTTGCTCAAGCTGCCGAAGTGAAAAGCAACTCCTTTATGCGGCAGAGCTTAAACCCCATCATAGCCTCCTTCCCAAAGGAACATTGTGTTCCTTAAGCTAAGGAAATTTCACAAGACCACATGATTAATCAAATGCAATGTTGGTCAAAGAGCTGGGACCCCTAGTCCCATCCCTCATTAACACACCTCCTGAGGCAGAAAGAGTTGTCTGTCTCCTTTGGGCTTTCCAAGGGGAAAGAAAACTGCTTTCAAAGCAAGTCTTCACTTTTCTTTCTGGCTCCGAGAGAAAAGCGGACCAAAACTTGGGTGCTGCCTTCTGCTCTGTTCAGTTCACGGAGAGCCTGGTGCCAGCCCGGCTGTGAGCGCTGTGCAGACCACCAGCCTTTCCCCCTGCACACACAAGTCTTCCTTTGCTGACAGCTTTGAGAAGACAGCCCTGGTGTTTCAAACTAGTAAGTCTCTGGGGCCAGGTTTAGTGTCTTTTAACAAGCATAGAAAATTTGGCTTCAGCTTTTTTTTTTTTCTCGTCTTTCCTCAATCCATCACTGAATTCCAAAGAGCAATTGTTATTTGCTGCTGGAGAACAAGTGACCATCCAGCAGAGAAGGAGGAACAGGCTCGGAAAGAGGAAGAAAATAGGAAACACAGAAGGCAGGTAGCAGAGATGGAAAAGTAAATGTCAGTACCATAGGGAGGAAGATATGAAGGAGGTTAGTGTGATATTTAACTCTAACACTGTTGGTTGACTGTGTTGATTCAGGCAGATATAATGCTATTAAAACCTTTTCCACTGTTTAGAGATCTCTCCTGCACTGCCCCCCAGAGCTTTTTCATTTTTTCCCTGAAAGAAGCTCTGTAAACATCCTCTTCTTTCCTCAAAGACTGGGCTCTTCTTTCTACTCTATGTTTTCTAGGCTGGCTGAAGCTTTTTGAGCTGCACTTTCTTTAGGAAGAGCCAGCAGCCACTTCCCTTTGGTGTCTGCAGAGAGGTAGCAAAACAGAAGAAAAAAGTAGCAGGAGAGGTACCCACAAGTCTTCTGTAAGGCATCTGCTGGGGCCTACATCATAGGCTGGTGGGCTTTTGAAACAAACCTTGGCTGCGTTGCGGCTCAAAGACATTGCAAAGTATTTGGGACCTGGGGTGTTACTGAAACAACAGAACAGCTAAGGCATTGCACTGTGGCACTGAGAGGGAGAATCTGGGCTGCAGCCGAGCCTCATCCTGAAGGTGACCCCAGCAGCCTGCAAGTACCTGCACTGATGGGCATGGATTGGCCCCATGGAATTGGATAATATCTTCAAATTCCTATGTATGGCTCAAGCTGAGAGATAAAAGATGGAACAGACCTGCTTAAACCAACAGATTCCCCATTTCTAACACCGAAAATATTTGAGGTAATATACTGCTTCAAAGCAAGGTTTTTGGATGGCTGTTATCAGCCTGAACACCAAAGTCACACATTTGCACTCACGTAAAGCCAGTCTGTCACTGCACCTTACAACGGCCCCAGCACCATGACCTCTATTTAACAAGCTCTTATCTGAAAAGGAAATAGGAATAAATCTGTCAGTCACAGTCTTAAATTACCTCTCAGCATGTTCTGAGGAAGTGCTGGATGCTGTTCCCTCATAAAGGAGGTTGTGCAAATTGACACTTTGCCTTTCTTGAGGCTGAAGGCACCCAGCTGAGGAGCACCCGGCGGGGCTCTGCTCCTCACCAGCTCACCCCACAGCCCCAGTGCCTAGGGTGCTTCCTTCCTCCCGTAGAGACTGCTTTGCAAGTGGAAAATCCAGGATAAATTAAATGCACTACGGAAAAAAGCTTGCTTACAGCATATGAGACTGTCACAGGACCCATATAAGACTGTGTGACTGCAGTTTCAGTAGTTATACCTGAATTAGTGTTAAATGAGGCAGCTCAAAGACTAGTGTCACTGAAGTCAGTCTGGGCTGACTGCCTAGGGGCTGCAAATTGCATTTGCTTGTGGATATGGGGGTTTCAAGCCTGGCTCAAGCCTCCAATATTTTCTGCATTCCCAATGCTTGCTCCTGCCTTTGCATCACCTGTTTTTTAGTGCCGGCACTGCCATTTCTGCAGTTGCATGGTGACCCAGGTCCAGCTGAAGAGTAAGACAGCTGGAAGTGCTCCCTAAGCTTCCTCACCATGCTGCTTCTCAGCTCGCGTGGTGGCCAGCCACACGGGGGTGGGGGTAATGTCTCGCTGTAGCAGGAGGGAGATCAGGGTAAGGGGTGTGTGGGCCAGAGCCTTTGTGCTGACTGTGCAGCCGCAGCCAGGAGTGCAATGGGTAATGTCTCAGCTGCCCACCCACAAGCATTGACTGAATAGCAGGGGATGGTGCAGTTTCCAGCTCAGGGAATTATGTGTAAATTGGAGCAACTTGCAGAGCCCATGGCTGTGCTGGGTCACACGGCCACAATGCCGGTGAGGGGAAGGATGTCCTGTCTGTGCTGTGTGTGCAGCAGAGGGCCAGGACAGCAGCCAGGGCAGCCCCCATTTCCACCTCGGGCAGCTAAAGTCTGCCACAGATGAGACAACGCCATGGCCTCCTCTCTGACTTCCCTGGTAGCCTTGGTCACAGAGCTCTGAGCTGTCCCTTCGGAGAGCAGGGCAAAGTCAGACCCAGTGGCACTTGTTAAACTGGAGTGGAACATTTAAACACCTCTTCGCTATCTGACACGGCTGTTTCCCTTGGCAAGCTGACTGGTTAACTTCTTTTTTTTTCTTTCTCCTTTTGCTTTCTCCACTGGCTTTGTTTTGATGAGTCGAATGGTCACAAATTCAGAGACAGTAAGACCAGAAAGGCTACCACGAAGGATGTCTACCTTGATCTTCTATCATATACAACGCACTGCTCTGTCCTTGTTACACTCTTAGTCAGGCTTTTAGAAAAATCTAGTATAAGCCAAATGCGGTATGAATTGGCTAACTGGGCAGTATGTGTGTGTGTGTGTGTGTGTGTGTGTGTGGAGGGACCGGCCAGTTGGCATCTGTGCCAGACAGCACAAAGCGTAATCACGGCTGCCCTCCTCTGCAAAAGGGCATGAATCCGCACAGCGCTCTGCCCAGCCAGCCCACCCCAATATCTTCGGTTGTAACTGGACAAACACGATAAAGATATTTTAAACTTGTCTGGGTGGGAAAGGAGGACAGAAAACAAGGACTGAAACTGAAAGATGAACAGACAGCCCAATTGCATAGTCTTTGCTACCCCTAGGAAACCATGTGAAAAATACTCTGTATGTCTATTAGCATGGAGACTATTATTTACCTGTTCCCTTTATTTAAAAAGTGAACAGTTCCACGACAAACATACTTTTGAATAAACTGAATAAGTTAAATCCCTTGATTCCTTTCTCAAGAAACATATTTTCTAGTCCCTTGGTAATTACTGTGGTTCTTTCCTGAATCTTCTCAAATTTCATCAGCGTCTTCCTTGAATTTGTAAGCATCAGATGGGACAAATATTTCAGCAGCATCCTCCCTATGGGCATGACACAAACCTCTCTGTTCTTTTTACCTTGTGTTTTTATAACCAGGATATGGCAAAGATAACATCAGGTTGCTTTGCCATCATCACTCTGACGCTCATGTTCAGCAGATGATGCACCAGGACCTACAGTCTCCACTTAAGTCCTTCCCAGCACTTAACTTTCAGTTTTTATACAAACATATTTTCATTATAGGTCACATTCAAATATTTATTGCTTACTTGCATCTCATTTACTGACAGATACATATTGCCCTGTATCAGAAGCCTGTTTTCTTCACAATTAATTATTGTCTTATTTTTTTTTAACATTTGCAGACTACTGCACTACTCTAGGCTGCTAATGAACATTTTTAAATAGCATACTGTTAAAAATTAATCTCTGTGGGAACCAGTAGAAATACAACCATTAAAACAAAAGTTCCTATTACAATTTGAGACCTACCAGTCAGTTTTAATCCACTTTGCGTCTTAATCAAAATGCCATGCTGTACCACATCACACACCCTGCAGAGTCTATTACAACAACCGGAGTTAGCTTTTACAATCAATCTTGTAATATTATCAAGAGATAAAAAGCTAGTTTTTCATAATTGCACTTTGTTCAGCATTAAATATACTGCTTCCTTTTAATTTTTTATTAACTGACTCTCAGATCAGCTACAGAGAATTTTACCTGGGATTAGTTTCAGGCTATCAGGCTTATAATTACATGGACTCTTTTATTTGTCTTGTTTGAGAAGATTGGCAAGATACGGCGATACAGCTGATTACTTTTTTTTTTTTTCCATGGGTGAAGCACTTGACGTTTTTCCAAGTTCTAACATGACCTCAGTTGGGCTGTTTTGAGAATCTTTGAACTACAAGATGGGTGTCTGAGACATCAGCCATTTTTTTTGGCTGAGAAGCTTCTCCTTCACTTTTCCTGGGCTGAAAATTTTTGATACTGAACATTTTGTCCTCCAAGATCAGATGACTCTTACCCAGAAGGAAAGGAGTGGGGGGAACCTCAGGCCTGAGGCTGGGAGAGCAGGGGGAGAGTGTGCGGGGAGGTTGTGTGGGTGCGGGGAGCATGGCTGGGGCCTCACAGTGCCAGTGCCACTTCCGGGATCCCTGCATTGGGAGACCTGCAGAGTGGGACCTACCTGCAGACGTCAAGAAGGAGCTGACATCCCTGTCCATCCTGAGGCTCTTCAGTTAGAATCACAGAATCATAGAATGGCTTTGGTTGGAAGGGAACTTCAAAGGTCACCCAGTCCAACCCCCCTGCAGTGAGCAGGGACATCTTCAACTAGATCAGGTTGCTCAGAGCCCCATCCAGCCTGGCCTGGAATGTCTCCAGGGATGGGGCATCTACCACCCCTTAGTTGTTAAGCACTCCTCCACCCAGGGGAGAAATCTGGACTGCTTCAACTCCAAATGTGGAGGTTAATGCCGATACTATCCCTACTGTGAGAGCTCTTAATGCACCAAATATTTCTGTGTGAATCTGTAAATGCCTTTTCTTCTTGCAGTTAGTGGGGTCCCTCAGAAACACCAGTCATCACTGTCCGCTCCCTACCATAAACACTGCTCATGGGCTCGACCCTCTCCAACCTGCACGCCATGGGGCATCGTTGTGCACAAGTCCCACTGGTTGGGTCTGGGGGGAAGAATGAGGTGAAGTCTTGCCAGGGGATCTGGACACATTGGTCCATTTCTTCTTTTGCACAAATGTCCTGACCAGACTGACGTGTTTAGGACACAGATTAATAACCCACAGAAAGCCCTGAGTTCCTTATGTTGCACTCATCACTGCTGCTTCCCCTTCTGTCCCTTGTGCTTGCAACCTTTCCATCAGGTGTAAAAGTCCTGTACATATCTTTGTACTCTGTTCCTTTTGTGTCCCACCTTAGTTTTTCATTAACCAATGCTGGAAGGGATAGAAACTACATCTTACTGTGCTTCTGTTTCTTACTCCGGCTCTACAAAGAAGACCTTTCATCTGCCACCGTTCAAGTGCTGTGCAGATTTCCCGCAAAAAAACTTTCTCTACCTGAAGGTCACGGAGAGAGGCTGTTGCCTGCTTGAAGTTTGTCTATAACGACATAATTGCTTTTCTATTTTTACCTCTGGCTTCCTCATAAGGATTTTTAGGTGCATCAGAACTATGATAGGAGGGGGCTTCTAACTAGAAGCCCAAAGCCAAGAACAAAA
The DNA here is from genome assembly GCA_013399365.1 of Pampusana beccarii. NCBI lineage: Eukaryota > Metazoa > Chordata > Aves > Columbiformes > Columbidae > Pampusana > Pampusana beccarii. Next base: position 575,763 of record VWYH01004338.1, on the reverse strand, counting down.
GCTTTGGTGAAACTGCAAGCATGTATTCATTTTCTTTAACAGAGCATGGAGTAGAGCCAAAGCTGGTATGAATCAGGACAGCTGGTGTGTCTTCAGCGGACAAGTCCCTGGTGACATCTGCTGTGGGTCTGAGTCTGAAATGAGGGATGTGCTGTGCGAACACATATGGGAGCACTTACTTTTTCTGATTAATCCAAAATACATGGAGAATGGGATAGGTCTTTTATATAGAAAGAATTAAATAAAATAGCTGAGATAATAAAAATGCCCTTTCGCCCTTCACAGGCAAGTAGAAAGTAAAATCAGTTCTTTCATTAAAGCAATTTGGCACTAGAACTGGATTTGTTGGGTCCTTGTAGTCATGCCCAAGACCTTGTCCCAGTTTCTTCCTTTCCCCCTACACCCACTCCTTTAATAGCTGCCTGAATAGCTGTAAACCACAGACAGTACTGGAAATCTGATGCATTTTTTTTAAATAAAGCAGCAATTTCAAATCCCCTATGTGAATAAATAATCCATATGTTGCCTGAATCTTTTATGACATGAATTCCAAAAAAACAACTTAAAAAGCATTCTCTGTTGTTTTGGAACTAGGTCAGGAGAATCGCTCAGAGAATTTTTAATGAGCTAGGCAGCCTCTCAGCTCTGGGTTACTGGTTCAAACAGGAACCAGGTTAGTAGGGAGCAGAATTTCTCACTGCAGCTGAAGCAGTTAGACTCACTCCTCACCCCAGACACTTACATCGTCGTGGGCAAAAATGGCATGATGAGCTCAAAAGTCCAGGGAAAAATGTAAAAAGGTCCTGGATTATGACAATTGTTGAATCTCCTGCACTTTAGCCCATTCCCTAGCTTGGGTATTACTGTCTTGTGCCCTTAGTTTCTTTCAAAACCTTTTCCACTACCTCTGCCTGTAAAGGGATCATTAACCTCAGTCATCTCACAGATAACGAAATAACTGCTTTTGTCAAGGGAGATCTTAACACACTTAAACAAACGTTAGTTAGCAGAAGGTAAAAATAAATCTTTTTCTGGAGTTGTGAATCTTCACTATTGACAAAATTACCAAGCTTGATGCTCTTAACTCATACAGAAAGTCCATTTTTGAACCTTTATTGTTGCTTTGTAGATCTTGTATGGACTAGCTGTGCCCAAATTTTTCAGTTTTCCCAGTAAATTTACTAAGATTTACTCTTACTGTTCCTTTCTTCCTTTCTTCTCTATACTTACTGTGCTCCTTTTCCTTCTTCAACTCTTCCATCCTAATTTCTCTGGCTCCTCCAACTCTGAATTCCCTGACTGCATCATACTGCTCTTATTGTCATCCCTGGCTCTTCCCTCCAACTGCCTGAGCACTTTTTTGTTTTCCTGGCTTTCAGACATTGAACGTAGTCAGTCTCACTGCTTCCATCATTCGCTCCCAATATTTTGATCCACTGATATCCCAGATACCTCGTGTTAGTGCTCCCAGGCTGTCTCCCACATGGGTGCAGTCAAGGGACGGTGGAAAGGATATGGAGACAAGAGGAATTGCTGAAGGCACGGCTCTGCTGCAGCATCCCAGCATCCCAGCATCCCTGGCTGACTTCCCACCTCATTTTCTTCCTCCGTTTTTCTGGAAACAGGGCTGCTGGCAAGGGCTGCAGCACGCTAGAGTCTGCTGAACACAGAGCCTATGGACTGGGCAGCACATCTAGGTCATGCTGCTGCATACAGCTTTTCCCATTTCTCCTGTACTCCATTGCCAAAGGCTCAGTTGCAGATGGGGAAATGAGGTTTCCTTTGTACCTTCTACAAATTAGTGACAAATACTTTGTATCGCTGGTGCTGCTTTACCAGTGTCAATCACAGAAGAAGAGCCTTGAGGAAAAAGATGGGGGAGAAAGGAAGGCATCATAGCAATGCATTTGATCAGGTTTGTACTTTTTGGTATTTTTAGACACATCTGCAAAAATAAACAGAGCAGCTTTTAGGGTTGAACCTCATTCTGTCTGACTGAGATATACATGCTACAAAATCCTGTAAAAATCAATAGTAAAACTTTCAGGCTGTACTAGACAGCATTGCTATCTGCTCACAAATCTCATTTTCCGGTTGTCCAGCTGCTGGGAATGAGAAGATCTCCAAACAAAACAGTATCTCTCAGGTTTAATAACTTTCCTTAGCTGTTTTTGTGGAACTAGTGGAAGTGAACCAGTTAGCATAGTGGGACAACCAGTAAAGAACATTTCTTTTTTCAGGATGCTAAGAAGAGTGCTTGTCAGACATCACAGAGAGAGTTACTGCCTGCAGGACCTAACCCAGTCAGTAGGAAGCCAGGGGAATTACTTTCTTCATGCATATGTCAATGGAACAGTGATTATGCCCTAAATATTCAAACACAGCAATTTTTTGTATGCTAAGGGGAGGCTGTGAATTGCACTGGAGAAATTTTACTGAATTATTACAAAAGAGAAGCAGAAATAATTTTTTAAAAGACGGAATATATGAATGAGAACAGAAAAAAAAAATTACCAGCTTTTACTATTTCTTTTGTAAGCTGAAGAGTAAAAATAGATGTATTTACTGAAAAGGTTTTTCTTGAACATTACAGATAATATCAAAATAGGCACTTCAAATGCAGTGACCTGTTTGCAGTAATGTGCCTGAGTCTTATTCAGGGCGGAGTAGGAAAACTAAATCTCCTCTCTCTCCCAGCTAAACCAGAGTCAGGCATTTAGGATCCTTTGGCTTACCTGGAAAGAGAAAAGCCAAGGTTAGGTCTGGCTGGCTGACTCAGAAAAAGCCATTTCTGGAGCAAGGAAGGAAGGAAGTGCTAAGGAGACTGTGGTGACTCTAAGTGTAAAGGCAGAATTTTTGGGCTGGGCAAGCCAGGGTTAGAAAGACAATGCTAGGAGGAAGCCTGTGAAGTCTTGACTCCACTCACTTTGGGGAACTTGTTACACTAAATAAACTATGCTCCAAGAAAAGCAAAATGTTGTTTAGACAAGCTCTGGGTAAAAATAGATTATTTCTGAAGCTCAACAAAGAACACACTTGACTGTTCTATGCCTGTAAGGGCTCTTTGGCACCAAACTCAGTATTATTAAAACTTAGGGGAAAAAAATTTATAATAGAGATGCAGAAGATGGTTAGTAACAATCAAACAGCTGTTTGCAGAGACCTGGAAATAACACAAGACCGAAGGAGACTACCAAGGTCACTGAACCGCAGATCCCAGCAATTGCATCAGGTGATTCTTTTCTTAAGTGTTTTGTTTTAAGTCCAGTTAGGTTCAGGACTAATACGCACATTGGCCATTCCTTGCCAGGCAAAATTAAAATAAGGGGCAACCATTTATATAGATGACACATATTCGATTCTTATCAGTGTCACAGTTTGACATGCTAGGGTATTTCGTCTTGAAGCACATAGCATCAGCATTATATCTGAGGTGCTGAGAAGGGAAGAAACTTCTTGGGGAGTGATTACTGAAAAATGACCTTTTGGCACCTTCTCTGGCACAAAACGGTGCACTGGACTAGTCCTGGTTTGCAACTCCTAATGTTTTTAGTTCATACCTGCCTTCCTAACAGGCAGAAATCTGTTTTTAGGCAGTGAGGATTGGTATTACAGGTAAGTATTTAATAATTAAAAAAAGTTGCTTTCCTCCAGTTCAGATCTCTAGAGGTGTGAAACCCCAAGCTCTATAATACTTGATAACACAAATGAGCAACTGGTGAAACACCGTGACTCAAAAGCGGAGCTACCTCACTGTATTTTGACTGTTGCTATTTTCATTGAGGTTTTATTTGGCCAAGTTTCTGAGGAGTCCGAATTTCTGTTCCCAGAAAAGGCCTTGCAATCTGATAAGTGCAAGTGATTTGTTCCAGTACCGATCAGGCTAAACATGCGCATTTTGTTCTTTACGTCTCAACAATGAAGGCATTGTGGCAGGGCATGGCTCCTTGCCACCCAGGAAAGAAAGAACAGAGAGCCCAGAGCCAGCGCAGCCGTGGGGCTGAATACCGCCTCGGTCGGTGCTTTCCAAGCACTCCGAGACACGTCACTGTGCCAGACATCCATCCATATTGTACCATTAAATCCATAAATACTACCTACCGCTGATGTCCAAAGGCAAGACATGGGTTTTCGACAGATTGAAGTGTGATAGGAGGAAACTTCCTTGATGTCCTTACAGCAAAATATTTGTTTAAGGAATTACAAGCAACGTCAGTGAAATCTTCTGGCATTGCCATGCTCGCCACTGCTTCCAGTTGCTCTGCAGTGGAGAACAGCAGGCTCCCAAACAGGAAGGCAGCTTCTCTCAGGGACTGCGTTTGCAGCCAAAGCTGGGAATGAGGATTAGTCCCACAGGCACTTCTGCAACCATTTCTCACAGAGAATTTTTAGCAAGTGTTTGCAGGAGGAGGATCAGTCTTTCCTTCTTGGAAGGGAAGGATGACTTTGGTGACAGGAAAGGGTGCATGGGGCTTTTCCAGATAAATTCCTGCCATGTAGGCTCAACTTCTAAAGCCCAGAAACTCTTAATCTTTTTTTGAGGAGAAAATATGTATGGTTGATCCCAAAATTTCTTAGTATGGTTTTGAGACTGAAAAAAAAGAAATAAAGCCCCAAAACTTTGAGACTGAAACACCAAAAAGCAATCACCAAGAACAGAGTTACAGACCTTGATCACTTTCATTAAATCTGTGCTTCGTCTTTCCACCTCTCTGTTTGTTCTCCTGGTGCTCACTCTGCTTTCTCACTTTCCTCAAGCCAGGTGTATTTCTGCCTCATAGAGAAGGGGTAAAATGTGATGAAAGGTCAGACTGCGGTGAAGAGAAATGGAGAAAAAGGAAAGATGAGGAGGAGGAAAGCAAAAAAAGGACTGGAATTTGGCCTGTATGTCCTGTGGACTTAGATCTCCCCTTCTCCAGGGTGTGTAGGGCAAGAGGACCTCCTTGGGCCATAGGATGTATGTACTATGACTACTGTGCAATGTCTACGTCAAAGTATTCAAGCACTGCCTTTAAGTGGAATTTGAGTTTATCCGCTCACCATTCTGCAGGAAGGCAGAGCAGCACTTCACAGCTTGGAGGCTTAGAAATCTCCTAGTTTCTAGGTCATTGTTATAAATGGCTGGTTCTTGTCTGTATATTCTTGTGACAATGCTGTCCTTTAGCTCCAGCAACTCATTTCATGGCTGTATCCCTTTTTGTATCTCACAGCCATAAGTAATGAATGTACCCAGGACTTGGTTTTATTAACGATGACATACAGGGGAAACACACACTGTCAGCTTTAAACTTGTGTAGCTGAATAGTAGGAGTGACATTTAGGTGCTAAAGGTTGAGCGTTCTGTCAATGCTTTTGGAGCAAGACATCTCAAAATAGACACAATTAGCTTAAAATACCATCTAGTATCTTACAGTTTTGTGCCCTATTTTATTAAGAACCCTCTACCTGAAAATGAGATTTTTTTTCTCTTCTTACTTTATTTGCACTTCCTCTTCTAATCTGAGGGTTTTGTAGACACTGTATGCCTTTCTTTGTGTCTGTATTTCCTCTGCCCTTGCATCTTCAGTAGATGACCGTATGGATGTACCCTTCCTAAATCTCTCTACCAGTAACAACAGAAGCAGCAAAGCTAAAGATTAAGAAGCAGCAGATACAGAGAAGATGGAAGATGAAGAATGAATATAGTAGGAAGCAAATGCAAAAGATCTCTGCAAGAATAATTAGGACACAGAAATGTATTAAACTCTCACATAATCAAGTAACCAAAGAAACGTAAAGAAAAGGTGTAAACAAGAAAATGAAAGCTTTTTAGATTCTCAGTGCAAAACCTGTGCACCCCATTGAGGTTTCCAGTTTTTAATTTAAAACACTGCATCAGGTAACAGTTGTGCTCATTAAGAAATGCAAGCAGAATTTGTGCCTAAAATCCTGTGCTGTTAATGGTCAACAATTCACGTTGAATAGTATGCTAAAGATCAAACCAAGCACGGGTTGAGAATGTGGACCATAAGGAACCCAAATATGTCCTAAAGAAGTTTTCTTGCCCCATAACTTTGCTGAAAAAGATGAGATTTTAAAACTGAATTGTGACTTATATTGCATCACTCTGGGTGTGCCAGGAACATCGTAATCTAGATACAAATAACGAGCAGAGAACTCCTTTGGCCTCGGAGTCCGTTGCCATTTCTCTGTAGTACCCTGCCCCAATCCTTCTGGTTTAGGAATTTGTCATGAGAGGTCTGACTTAAGGATATCTTTTCATAAATCCCTGCATGGATTTTGTCAGAGTAAGGAGTATAGAAATGAATATTACTTAAGGTCTTTGAAGCTGGATGCTTTTTTCTTTTCTTTTTTTTTTTCTTCTTTTTGACCATTAAGCTAATTTCACAGATTGGAAAATACAGTCAGAGTAGACATTACTGAGTAAAAAATCATTTTGACACTGATGGGATTTTTTTTCATTTGAATCAGTGCTGCAGGATTGGCCTGACATTAGGATGTGTGGACAATTTCAGATAGCACACTTCTCTGTCCTGCTCTACTGACAGCTATTTATACCACTTTATCTTTTTGGAGGATCAGCAGTTTAACTTGGTAGGACACGGTGCTGGATTCTGCAAGATGTGCGTAAGCCATGGGTATTAAAAACAAACAAACAAATAAAACCACCTAACTTCAAAAGCAGTCTCTGTATCGTTCAAACCAGTCGTAAGAACATATCCGATATATTACGGAATGCAGCTCATTTACCTTTCTGTGGAAAAGTTAAATATTCTTCTTGACCAAAGCATATAGTTGCTAGGTTTCAAATTGTGAACTTAAATGATTGCAAAGTTTTCTCTCTCTGAATTCAAAGGAAATATAACATTATACAGATTTCAACTTCTGCTCTGGCAGTGTCCTAAGAAACATTTTTAGGATTAAATATTACATAACAAAACCATCCCTGTCACCTGCCAGCGTAACACCCTCTGTGACTGACACACTGCCGACTTCTTTCCCAGAGGGAAACAAGTAGCCTGTTTATTTAGAAATTTGTTGTATGACTCAATCAGTGACTTTTCTGTGCTGTTCTCTTGCCTATTCATTACATCTGATTAGAAATAAAAGCCAAAAAGAGCAAACTGGCTCTGCTCAGTTACTTAATTGATTATGAAAATTAAACTAATAATTAATACAGATGCACATTTCTGCCATTTCTAGAGATCCAAGGCACTTCATTGCTCCCAAGGGACACTGCTCTCTACAACTGTTCAATAAGCCAGACACAGAGGTCTCTTTTCTAATATGCTAAATACCCTCCGCTCACTATTACTCGGGGTAACTAAGGGCTGAAATAGCCCAAGGGATGAAATACTCAGTGTGACTTGCGTGGCAAGGACAGCAAAGCAGCACCTGACAGCATCTCCTGACTCTGTGGTGTAGCAAGGCCTCAGCCCGGTGCCCGACGGGGTCATCTCCTGCTCTGCTGTGCACAGGCTGGATGGGGAAGCAGCGAAGTCACACGTTTGTCCCATCTGGGGCACACAGACATTTCCACCACCTGGGATAAGTCACCCCAGGGCTTGGGCTGTCTGCGGGTGGCTGAGATTTGAATGCTGCCAGCAGAATATTCCCCATTTTGGCCTCCCAAACAATCTTCTGGTCTCAGCTCAGTGTTAGTTTCACACAAATAGAAGAAGTGGTCCAGGATCCTGACTTGCACTGCCAGTGTTCAAAGGTGGAATGAAGGGTTTTCCTTTGGCACATGTCCAGGGTACTCAAAGAAAGCGCTGGAATATTGAAGGTTGATATGTGAAACACGAGTGTGAAAAGTACACAGCATGGATTTGTCGATCTCTTAATTAAAATGAAACGTTCAGACAGGTTCACTTTATACTGAGAAGTCAGGAATTTAGGAGGGAAGAGGAAGTGCATGAATCAGTATGTCCCTTGTAACTAATTTGTTTGACTGAAAATTATAATAGTGATGCAGTTGTTTCGTCTTGAAAGCCTGGAGATCAGGAGAAGATTTCAACTTCAGGTAGTCTGAAAATAGCATATTCAGAACCAGGAGAAATGGAAGAAAGATTTCTGACACAAACACTTATCAACCAGTGCACTAGAGTTTGTTTAAATCTAAAGAACGAAATTTTTTGCATTTTAAGTAAGTTTTTAATGTTAGCCATCTAAAACATTAAAAAGTGTATCAGTCAGGTGGGCCATAGGGGTGACCATAATTGGCAAATGTCTGTTGGTGATCAAACAGCTGTCTTTCGTGGCTGCTAACATATTTTGTTAAAGTGCTTTATTAAAAATGGATAACCCACATACTCTCAGGGTGGACACTGCCTCTGACAGGAAATAATACCTGCCCAGACAGCAGGTAGAGCAAGGAGTACATATATGTTCTAGTGAGTAGCTATAACAACAAGGAGGACAAAAAAAGCCCTAAACCAGAAATAAGTTGTCAGGGCAACCAATTAGCCTGCTTTGGGTTTGAGGCCTTGCACGGAAAGTGATGCAGATGGACAGGCCTTGCAGGGTGTGGAAGACATCACCAGCCTTCACACCAGGACCACTTTACCTGGAGTAGGAAGGCTAAAAGCAAAGAGCTGCAAGTTAGAAGGTATAAGTCATATGTTTACAGAAATGTAGGATCAACTAACAAGCATTTTTCTTTCAATAGGGCTTTAAATTACTTCACTGGGACAAAATCATATAAATCTGGAGACAGCATATAAAGTTGAAATAAGGTGCTCTAGCTCGATATATTTTTATTTTAAAAAAATCCCCATGGTACTTGCAATATTGTCTGTACTACTTCACTATAAGAACCAGAAGAAGAGAGGGGACTAAACTACTGTTATTTATAGAGCATGACTTTAACAAATTTTTTTTACTAAATCTACGCAAAAGCTGAAGTATCTGTAGAAGTTCAGGTAATTTCAAATATCCTGACCCGTGCTTGCCAGATAGCTTTTGAATGTCATAAGAACATGCATGGGGAAAAACATGAAACTAAGTAAAAAAATGTGTTCTCCCTTTTTTGTACTTCTGAGAAATACGTTCACTCACCAAGTACCAGGAGAGCTCCAGGAGCAGGAGGCTTCAGTGGAAATGTGCTGCTAGTTCTGCCCTCTGTCTTCTGGGACAGACATGACCTAGGCAACACATGCCCACATTCACTGTTTGACACCTTTGCCAGCTGCATTTCCTGCCCCCCTGATGCAAAACCAGCTGGGAGGTGCCTGTTGGCAAAACTTCACTTCTTGTACGAACTGACTTGATGCCATAACATGAGGCATTTATATAGCAAGCATGTCGTGAGGGCTGGCAAAGAGAGACCATAAAGAAAAACTTACTAGCCGTGTTACAGTCCTTTAAAAAAACACCAAGTAGACCTGCTCATTTTCTTCAGCCCACAGACAGAAATCAGTGCCTTCCACCTGCCCAAAAGGTTTCTGATTTTTTTTTTTCCCCTCTACAAGCTGGAGGAGAAGGTTTTCTATGTATTACACATGCTGTTTAGAGAGCTACTGTGGAGGTCCTGTGTGCATCCCTTCCAGACGTACCATAGCCTTTGCTATTGTCAAAATCTTCAGGTCATCAACCCCTTCAGAGCACATGGGAAATGTGTTGGACTTGTGCATGCCTGCCCAACCAGGGCAGGACAGCTCGCCAGCTGCAGTCACATCCTTCACCTACATCAGATCTCCCTGCAGGGAGAGAAATAGGCGATGAAAGTCAGGTACTTGTGGGCAAGAGACATGTTCCTGCTTTGCTGCAGGGACTGTGTAGGTTGTCCTGGTCCAACCCACAGCAGAGGCTCTGTCTGAAGGTGCACCCAGCTGGCAGAAGAAGTATATACATTAAGAAAATACTTATTTCAAATGGGTGGTCTTCTGAGATGGTTTATGGTGTCTTATTTTTGAATATCTGCATGAAAAGACAAGGGAGGGGGCGGAAAAGAAGGGGAAACATTTGCACATCTCTATCTCCTCTTGTTTATTCCCCATGCTATGTGCATTTGCATAGAGGCATTTAAGTTGGACCCCAGTGAAGGTGACATGGCTGGAGTGGCTGGAATTCCTTTGTGCTGCTCTTCATGTGCTTTTGTCCTTCTCCATGCTCTGAGCATCTATTGCTGGCACTGGCATCAAACTGGTAGGAGTGGGAGGGATTGAGGTTCCCCTCCCTGAGGCTTTTTGCCACAGAGATGAACATCAACCCTTACTGAGCTGTTTGCTGAGGATCAGAAAAATTATTGGTTGCTTGAGTTTTCTTGCTGGAAAGACCAGAACCTCACAGTGTGCAGGCAGCCCTCCCCCACCTGCTGGCTTGGCAGGAGACAGAGATGCACAGAACAACAACCACACAACAGCATAAATCCATTTCTGAAAAGGCTCTTAGTTGAAAAAAAAAAAAGAGATTGTATATTTCATCCACATGACTTTGACACATTCAGATTTTTATCATATAACACGTACTTTGAATATGTCTATGATTGATAAGCATATTAATGAGTCAAGCTTTGACAGGAAAATGTATTTCAAACCTTGGATTTTTTTGACATGGAGTTCTTCCATGCTGGAGATAATTAGGGCTGCCTGCTTTCCCCTTGTTCACAGAATAATTTTTTTCCATACTATAAAGCTTAGTCAGAGCTCTTAAAAATCTTGTTCAGTTAAATCCAACTAGTAAAGAATGGCACAGCACATGTCAAATACAAGACAAAGAGAAAATCAAAATACAAAGTAATTAATTTAAATAATCCTTTGAAAATCCACTCTGCATTTTGTTTTGAGTATGAGATCGCTCATAATGAATATTGATTTTGATGACTATTTTTACTATTTTTGCTAGACAATGAACTGTATCCAGTGCTCAGCTCTGAATATGGATGAGCAAACCAGCTTGGAAAAAGATGTGTTTGCTGCTCCAAGCATTCTATAAATCCTTGCTCATATACAGGATGAAACTGAGGCTGCATCCAGCCTGAGAGTCTGAACTTCATCATACATGGGAGCATCTGTTTTAGTCCCTGTTTGCACTAGAACCATGCCTTTTCTTGCATGGTGACCCTTTCACTAAGAGTGTGCTATGCTGCAGTAGAAGTGGCTCCACTGTCTGTAGTCTAGTTGGTGCTGTAGGGTGTGGTAAGGGTGTATATATGTCTTTAGAGAGTGAGATGGGATAGTTCCAGCATCTATTGTCTCATCTGTAGTGGCGATAGAAGCATCCCACCTTTAGTGTGAGTTTTATTTCTTGCAGCGTTGTTGTGCAATGTATCAAAGACAGAAGGCGTCAAATATCTCACTCGACTATTATTTTTGCAGTGCAATCACTACAAAATAGTTGTCATAGACTTTCTGACTTGTTTTCTGCAGTGCAGACTGGAAGGGTTTGCACTTGGACGGTTGTGAAAACCCCAAACAGATTGTGACAGAAGACAAGCATGTGTCAGAAACATTTCTACAGGTCCAGCTGGGAGTAGGTTCCGCTAGCAGAAACTCTGTGGCAGAAAGCAGCAGCAAGCTGGGGAATCCTGTGGTAATGTAAAAAAAGCTGCTCTTTCTTAGTAACTTTAAATAAAGCTAGCCTAAGATATTTTGCATTTTTTACAAGCATGAGCACCAGCTTAATTTGCTAGAAATACTGCTAAAATACATAGTTAATACTTATTAAACTACCCATCTCTTCATGGTGTGACTTCATCATGTGTAATGGAGCATTACCCTTCAGTCTGCCAAAACAAAGATTATAGTAGTCTATAATAAACTGATGCGAATATATGGTTTCTTTTATCAGACTTGATTTTCTATACTTCAGAAACTTTGCTAGTAATTTGAATGTGCATAATGCCCACCTTATTAAAAGGTGGTCTTTCAGGATTGCTGCTGTTTGTAAAGCAGACTGTAAAGCAGCAGGAAATTATGGTAACATAGGATTGCAGGACAATTTGGGGTGGGAGGGACCACAGGCAATCTCTCGTCCAGCCTTCAGCCTCTCTGAGCAACCTGAACCCCTTCATGACTTTCCTCATGGTGAAAAATTTTTCAGGATACGCCCACTTTATCTCAAGTTCATGCCATGCACCACTGGGAGCAGCCTGGGTGCCTCCTCTCATCCACCCCACTTATGTACTGGGAGGGCTGCTGACAGGTCTGTCCCAAAAGCCATCTCTTCCTCAGGCTTAACCAACCCCATCTCTAACTTTCCGCTCACAGCACAAGTGCTCCAAACCCAGCCACCTTGGGGTCCCTCCGCTGAACTCAGTCCAGTTTACTGATGTCTTTCTTGTTGCCCTGCTGCTTTGGGTTGGGCTCACTGCTACCAGGACCCCAGACCCCAGTCTGTTTCTAACCTACATGATTGTCAAGGGCTCTTCCTTTCCAGGTGCAGGACTTTTATTTGTCCTTGATGAACTTCGTAAGATTCTGTCAGCCCCTTCCTCTTGCCTATCTAGGTGTCACTGAGTGGTAGTTCTCCTCATGAGGGTATTGGTGATGGCCCCAGTCTGAATTTATCTGCACATTTGATGAGAGTGCACTCAATCACCTCTTCTGGGTGATAAAGTTGTTAAACAGGACAGGTCCCAGGACAGACTTCTGCAATTCTCTGCTTGTAACTTGTCGCCAAGCTAAAGAAAATGTGTTACCTCCTGCCATTTGAGCACAGTCATCCAACTACTTTTTTGTCCAGTTAGCTGTCCAGCCTTCCAAAGATTCATGGCCTAACTTGGATACAAGGCCATCGCTGGAGACAGAGTTGAATCTCTTCCTAACGTCAATGTAAATGACATTCACTGCTCTTGCCAAATCTGCAAGGCAAACAGGTTGCTCAGGCATGATTTGTCATTGGTAAATCCGTGCTGGCTGTTACCAGTCATCTTCTCCTTCATGTCTCCAGAAATGTATTTCAAAATTAAATAATATTACAATACAACAAGCAACTCTTCCTTTGTCAAGAAGTAAATGTCTCTTTTTCTTTTCAATAAAGCCCCCTAGGAATCCACCCTGTCCATCAGATATTACATGTGAAGCCCTGTTAGCAGCAGTTCCAATCAAATCCTGATCCTTGAGCTTAATCTTCTAACTTGGGGTTTTGGCTGCAGCTTTTCTGACTCTTTAAACCTCATTCCTCAGGTTGTCTCCAGACTGAGCAGGAGAAGCGTGCTCTTGAATATCTTCAGCATTGCTCAAAATACAAATCAAGGATTTGGCAGGAACAGCTATCGCCAGGTTTTCTTCTGATGGGAACCAAGGTGCAAGATGGCAGATGGGGGTTGGAGCATGCCCAGTTCTTGCTCCAGCATAGGTCAGGAATAAGGTTAGCCAGGACACAGGCATCCACCCTTTGAACCTTTTAGAGATCACCAATATAGACGCACGTCCTGTAAAGCCAGATAGCTGAGAAAAGTCTGTACTGGTGCCTGAGTGGGAGAGAGATTTCAGAACAGTGCTGCACTCCAATGAAAAACCAGCAGCTCCACTGCTGGATCAAGTCCGTGCAGAAGAACTGTAAACTTAAACAATTTCTGCAGTGTGGCACCTGGGGCATTCAGAAGCATGAGCCGTGACTTCGGGAGAAGGGAAGAGCACTATCTATGGAATGCCAAAGGCAAGCTTTTCTTTTCTTACTCTTTCAGTAGAAGTTGCTCATTCACAGATGAACCAACAGGTACCGGGAAGTCATGGATCACTGGGGAAGTTACTTAGCCTCCATTAACAACTGGCTGGATCAGATCAGGGAGAAGGAAGGATTACATCCCTCTCAAACCTTTGAGCCCTTCCTAGAACTCTGTTATTGACAATAGCCATAAATAATTTCTGAATCCTTTCTTCACCCTGCTGTCTATTAACTATGTGTTTATCTAGCTAACCTAACTCATTAAACTTTAAAAATAGTTTAAAATAAAACCAAAAAGGCAAAAGAGGATTTAGTTGAAGATTAATAAATGATTCTATTAAAGTAATAGATTGTGAGTCAGCCAGGAAATCACTCATTTAGGTTGACCTTCTTTCCTCCTATTGTAATACTGTTCTCTTTTCCCCATCCCCAGTCCCTTTCTCTCCACTTAGATATTCTCTTAGAATAAAATAAGCCTCGGATTTATATTTCTAGTCTTTTTTTTTTGATCATGGTCTTATTGATGTTGTTTCTTATGTTGGCTTTTTAAAGCACTTGCTAAATTTGCTTATAATGTGAAGCTACAGTAATCCACCGTCCTCCTACACTGCAGTCTGTTCTAGTCTACACCACATAAAGACTCCTTTGCTGTCACAGGGTGGGAACTGTGCACTGAGACTCCTAAAATAGATTAAAAGATAAAAGAAGAGCTACAAAGAAAAATGGAAAGGCACTCTGAAAGCTTGGTACTGCTCTCAGGACGCTGCCTGTTTCCATCACCATGTCTTTTGACAAAGCTGATGCTTTACAAGAAAACTTGAGGTCATCTCACAGTTCTGATTCAATTTTTGAAAGATCTAACCTTCTTGAAGATTCACTTCTAAATTCAAGCTAGCTCAGCAAGCACAGCTTTGTCAGCTCTGGGAAAAGAAACAACAGCTTTTGAGCCAGAGATGTAGTGATTTAATTTAAAAAATCTGGCTTGCATGTGACACTTCCACGGTGGGAAGTGCCAATCTCCACAACACAACCATTGCCAAAGACAGCATAATCACATCAAAACCCCCACCTCCATGCTTCCTTAGCTTCTGGTACTTCACTAAGCGTTTTACCAAAATTTCAATGTGACTTCTGATTCACTCATGCTGTTATCCAAATGAAATCAATACATTACATCATAATATCATTTTTTTTTCTTTTACTTGAAGTAATTTTCAAATGATACTAAAGAATTCCCAAATAGATGGGTTTGTTAGCTTTGCAAATATAAAACATAACAGGAACAAACAGTAGGATCACATTGAAGTTTCTGTGCTTTTTGAGTACAGAAACACATCAGGTTGAGTTTTACAGATAAAGCAGGAGCAAAGCCTGGTCAGCTGGTCAGTTCAAGGATGGATGATAAATGAAGTTCCAGTTCCACAAAGATTGCCACAAAGTCAGAACACAAGTCTGACTTGAGGCAGAACAAACTCCAAGTAATCAAAATCTCCCAATAAATTAATTTTTAAAAAACTTAGATTATAAGTGATTTTGTTGTTGTTTTTTAAAAGAGGATATTCCATTTTAATTTTGTCTAATGCATAAACAACATTTTTTAAGCTGTAACAAAAACTCATTTTGAAAGGAAAAAAAGAAATTGAGGGTGAATCCTTTATATTCTTTTTGTTGGAATCAATGCAGAACAAAATACTTTTGAGAAATTATCAGCTTCTGACAGAGAAGCAATCTTCTCCAGAGCTGTTTGAGTGCAATTGGCTGTGATCTCCCTGCTCATGTCCTGCTGTGTACCATGTGTTTGTAAGACCCATCTTATACACAGCATTTCTGCTGTCAAGATGACAGCACATGTGCACTGACTATCAGGGAAAGTCCTTGTGTGGACAAGCTCTCTGAGGTGATGCACAAAACCTGTCCGTCCTTACAAACTGCTGCCAATGGCTCTAGTGCTACATTTTTCTCTAGATCAGATTGACATCATTAGTCCCTTTAACGTGTCACATTGTCTGCTGGATCCCTGGACACAGCAAACCCCTGAAATTGTAGGTGCCTTTGGGCACTGGTACCATCTGGTCTCTCTGGCTCTCAGCTTGACACATACCATTTTATCTCTGAAAGACTGAAGTATCAGGTCATGCCTCTGAGCTCCTTGGAGAAAAACAGGGTGATCTTTATGGGTTGTGATCTGCAGAAGGTCATGACGCAGATGTAAAGACCTGTCCTGACTTGGCCTTCTGTAAAATTGATGAACTCCATTAAAAGCAGCAGTTCTCCACAGAAATATTTAATGACAGTAAATAGAGCGGTTTTGGGCTTGGTGTTTTTTTCAGCAATGAAATGTGGAGACTGAAGTTTGTATAATCTATTCTTTTTAGCCCATGATGCTCTGTGCTTAGGTTTCATGATGGTACATATTATATCTCTAGTAAAACCAATAAATACCAGACTGCTGTTTCTCGCATGTTAATCTGCAGGGAACAGTAGTAGGTACAAGTCACTGGACTGCAGGCTGGATAGTTCCAGCTCATGAAATTTCACTCTGGAATAGACTAGCCTTATGGGAATGCCATTAATTTCTCTGGGAGGTGCAGCTGCAGACCCAGCAATTCCTGATGGATCCTCAGAGAAGGATCAAGAGGTATTTTTGGAGTGTAAGTGCAGAAGAAGAAGAAGAAAATGTTTGCTTCTCCTTCCTTTGGAAGTTCTTGAGTGGCCTTTATATTTTCAGGTTCAGTGACAGTCTTCTGCTCACCAAATCCCCAAAGCTTCAAAATCTTGATGTTTTATAAACTCTTAGTACTCACAGAAGTGGCAAATGGTGGGTGTCAGATTAGCAATTCTGTGGTACGTTTGTCTGAATGTACTTGCGACTCTGTTTTCTTCCTTCATTTTGCACCATTGCCTGGCTGGCTGCGTAGAATTGAGTCCACAGGTGCTGTGTGAAAAGGTGGAAAATAATGAGAAGGAAAAAGAAAAAATGAGGAAATTTGGTCTCAGGTAAACAGCTTCAAAGATGTTAAAATAACACCTGTAACCTGGCTAGGACAGAATACAGTACCAAAGGTTAATTCCAGAATCAAAGGAGACCTAAAACTTCAAAAAGCTGAGAGGGCACCAAGGATGTGTCAGTGAAAACACTGGCAGACAGGGGAAGACAGCACAGGGGAAGGGGAGCACGCTGTGGCAACGCGGCCTGCTGCTTGCAGATGGGGGGGACATGCTTGAGCTGCTGTGGAGAGGTTACACTTAAGGAGATATATCTGACTTTATATGAGGGCTCTGTATGTCTTGCATTCCTGGAAAATAATTGTATTCTTCCATTGGAAAGGCCTCTGAGTCACTTTAAACATGTGCTGCCACATGTTTCCAAAGGGAAACATCAGCCATGCTGAACTCTTGTTGGTATTACTAGCGAAGCTCACGGCTAGAAATGACAATCTGTTTCTGATCTGGAATTTGGCAGATAGCTCAGTTCCACTTTAATGAGAGTAAAGGCTCAAGGCCTGATACTTGGTGCTTTCACCCAGAGAGCAGGGATGAACAGTTGTTATAGTCTGATTTCCACATTATGGGAAAGGAGGGTGATTACCTTTGGCCCATTGAAGGTGTCCTTTCTATGGTGGTGTCTGCACCAGCTTGCTTCATCTGTGGGAAGCTAAGCAGAACTCTTCCCTGCAAACGCAGTCATTTTATAGTCTTCCAGATACCTGCAAGGTCCCCACACACTCTCCACAATCACAGCAAACTTCAGGTGAGTGAAACTCCTGACTACGTGTTGGGATAGTGATAGTAACTCCAGTATAGGGAGAACTGAAACACACTGGAGTACAAGAGGAGAATAGAAATGAACTCTACAAATCTGAGATACTTTTTAGAAAATCAAACCCGAATGCAATTTAAAGAGTGAAAAGTTCTACACAAGAAACCAATTGCCCAAGTACAGGGTAGAGAACATTGCTTAGCAGCTCCCCTGCAGAAAACACCATGTCCTGGAGTTGATTACAGCCAGACCACAAATTGAAGAATAATCATCATCTTTATGAAAAAAAAAAAAGGAACATAATCTCAGAATGTAAAGAACCAAGTGTCGATTATACTGTAATAATACATAATTCCTTTGATTTACTCAATACTGGTGAGACCCAACTACAGAACCAAGTTCATTTTTGGTACTTCAGGAAAGCCATCGAACAGTGGGAGAAAGTCCACCAAAGGGCAATGTGAATCGTCAGTAAAAAGCAAAACTACAAAGAAAGTTGGAGGGAAACAGAATAGTTTGTCCTAGGTAATAAAAGAACCAGAAAGGATATGACACAAGTCTTCATGTACTTCAAAAAAGTTACTGCTCAGATAAATTGCTCGCAACATTCACTTCAGAGAAGGCGAGTAGCAAATTGTGTCAAGGAGACAAAAGATCAACATTCAACCATCAAATGAGAACTGTGAAGCTCTGAAATGGATAGTAATAATTTTCACTCGTATCTGTACTATATGCTCTTTCTTAAAGGCACAGCAGGTCTCTGTCGAAATTTCTTCTGCAAGGTTACTTCCCATCCACTCCACTGATAGGTGTGCTCTCATACAACCAGAAGAAATGGTCACCTGTTTCTGAGGAGTTAGTAGTGCTCTTCACTATGTAGCGAGGTGAAGCTACGTCACAGCTATGAAATCCTCACAGCGAGATGCTCTCCTTGCTGTTCATTGCTGCCATGCTGATTTTGTTAAATGTGCATCCGCAGCCCAGGCAGACACAAACACACATGGCATGTCACTGCTAATGTTGCCACTGTTCTCAAAGGTGATTGCCAAGAACAATTCAGTGAAGTGAGCAATTTGCTTTCCATGTAAGGAAAGTTAACACCTTTCAATCCAAAGCCTGGAAAAAGAGGAAAATTCCTTCACTGTTTATCTCTCTCTTTGTGAAAGAGGCCGTAATTAATCTGTGTGGGCAGAAGCATATACCAGGTCAGAATAGACAGAGCGTGGTAATTGGTAGGTACAATAACCACATTTGCTTTAGCATCTTCCCCTTGTGACGTGGTCTGTTTTGTTTTTAAACCTTGGCTTAGCTGCAGCTGCTTTTTGTGATTAAACTGTGGCTTAAAAAATTCAGGAACCCCCTGTTACAATGGAGCTTTCTTTAGCTGCCAGTGATCCGAAAAAACACAGATGTGGTAGGACCAGCATGGATGTTACAGATGATATTCCCCAAGATCACCGAGGCTGCAGCGGCAGTACAGGTCCTCAATCAAGTGACTCATGGCCCTGGGGATCCAGGAGGGCACAACCCCCCAACCTGGGCTTTGTGTTGAACACACAGCACCTGTCTGAGCTACAAACCAGAGACCTTTCCAGGAGTGACTAGCCTTGACCAAAGCCATTCCCCTCTGGAGAAACAGCTGAGTTGTGCCAGCTGGTGTCTCAGGAGCCTGTGCTCACAAAACACACACATTTCAGCAGCACAAGCCAGTGGAGAAGGATACCCAGCCAGCCCAGCCTCTTTTGGACTTCTTATGCACCAAACCCCACCTTAAAAAGCAAGATCTCATAGTTTCGGTGTGAAGCCCAGCATAGCTACCTGTTCGTCACAAATAATTCTGGAATTACAGGTTCTAGAAATCTAGCTGGTCTGGGTAGGAAATAGCCCGCAAAGTTTGCTCATATTGATTTTCAGACTGTACTCTGATTTCAAAAGCCTTGCCCTGGCACAGGCACCGAGGAAAACAAGACAACTCAAGAAGCTCATTGAAGCAGTGCACTGGCCTTGGCGAGCAGCAGAACCGGGCCACCGGCTGTGCTGGCAGCCAGGGCACATTCATGTCTCATGTTCTGCAGTGAGATGAAAACATGAATTCGTGAGACAGCAGGGAGCCGAATCTAAAGTGGTAAAAGTAAGCACAAGTGATCTCAGAAAGACTATGTTTTCCTTCTAGGGAATAAAAAATATTCTTTGTGAGGAAAGGATCCTTAGATACCCCATTGCGTTTTGAGGAGTCTCTGAAAGATGTAGGTCTTAAGGAGGGTATTAGGTGCAAGAGTGGTAGCAGTTAGCTGGTGAAGAAACGTGGCTTCTCCGTGAACGCATCCCAGCAGTGTTGCAAAGAAGAAGGAAGAGGTTGTGTTCAGCCAGAAAGTCCATCCTTAGACCAAGCTTTTCTTCTTTTCATATATTATGTGTAAGTCCCACGCAAAGCTTGCACAAGATTATGCATTATGAATAATAAAAGAAGTTAGAAACCTCAATATTTTTTATGACACGCAATTTGCAGATATACTACTGCATTTTGCTGGACATCAGAAGAGAGAAATCAGCATGAAATCCCAGGTTTGGAAAATGTTAGTTAAGATATACAATATACCAAATAAGATTTAAATGTTAATTCCTAACTTTACGAAGGAGTGACTTATGAAATGGCACAGCTCTGCTGTACCATGTAGTATCTAGTGTCCATCCATATTGGAAGAGAGGGTAAAAATCTCTCAGCCTTGGAGGACAGAAGAACAATTTACCCACGACAAGTGCTATGGTTGCTCCTTTTGGTGACAGGAGTAGGAAAGCTGAAGCTCTAAAAACAGTCTAGGCAGGTTAGCACTGAGGAATCACGCGATGCTATCCCTGCTTTCTGCATAAGTCCTTACCAATGTTTTTGGGTGTTTCTTACAGACTAAAAGCCTTTCGTATTAGACAGGGATGAGACACAGTTGTAACCAGAGTTAGTTATCACTAATATGCCTTTTTTTAAAGCACTTTAATGTAGAATTGAAACAACTTATTCAGTTATGTATTTAAAAATGAGATTATGTACAGCTGAAGTTGGCAGTACAGTTACCCAGGAACCTGACTTTAATTTGTTTTCTAATGCAGTGAACACAGTGCATTGCTGATCTTCGATTATTCATGAAACATTATTATGGGTGAGCTAGGTGTTATTATTCAATGTAGAGTACTTGCTTTAAGTGTTGATTTCTTCTACCTGTGTTTGCATTGAGTGCGAAACTCAAGCTGTTTCCTAAGATTCAAAGGCTTCAAGAAGTTGAAGGATTTGCTGCTTGAATTTTCCAACAAATCAGCAAAAGTCTCTTGCACCTTCCCGAGTTTGGCCTTTAGCAGGTCTTTATTTTCCTTTCTGGTAATCCCTCTAACAAAGGCATAGAATCCTAAAATATGGACACAAAAGATAATTGAGGAAGAGGCTTTGGACACCAGGTCTTTCACACAAACTTTGAAAGACGTGAACGATCCAATAACAGTTTTCGCCCAGCATCAGAATCATCAGAGCTGTGACTGAACTTGTGATCTCTGAACAACTTCCCACAGTTAAGCCACCACCAAATGATTAGCCAAACATTCCACCTTTTCTTCCATATCAGGAGCACTAGCTCCTGATGGAATAATGATCATAATTGTGGTAGCAGCTGTGACTATTACAGAAAATAGAGGCCACACTGCATCACTGCTAATTCCACTGCTGTGCCTGTACTCTCAGCCAAAGGTTTCCCTTCGTTTTGGAAGCTGAGCATCATTCAATAGCTGACGAATAATTACAGCCTTCACTGCTACCCCCTACAAGATGAAATTATTTAAACCGAAATCCTTGTGATCATTGTTTCATTTAAAGATTTTGAGCCTGTCATCTGAAAGGGCTAGGCAAAAATCCAGGCTACTAAAGGTAATATTTGGATGAAGCAATAAGACATTGTGTGTACAGAGCAGTTCATTCAGATTGTCAACTAACTAGGTTTTTAATAATGTCCTTAAACCACTTAGAGTTGAGTTGCCTTTTGAAAACTCTCTTTACCATTCTACCAAATGACTTTTTAAATCTTGGAAATGAGTCATATTTCTACTTAACTGGAAATAATGTGGCAGAGGCCAACATACTTGAATTCATGTATGAGATTTCCGCTTATTGACTTCGACCTGTAGAGCGCTTTTCAGCTCCTTTTGGTGCACCTGCCCAATCAGATTATTTCCAGTCACTGGGTTTCCGTCCAAACATCAGCCTGGCTGGATCTGGGCTGCCCCTGCAGGCATCTCCATGGGCTTCTGGGAGGGCCCAGGTCACTTGGTTTTTTTCGCAGCAGCACAGGTTATTGCAGAACATGTGCTTCTGGTTCATATAGTCTGTTTTAAGACCTTTTCAACCACACTTTTTTATCTCTGAGATTTCTGCTGAGAAATGCCTGCTCTTCTTTCTTCCATCCTCAATGACTACCACATTTTTTGGAAATGTAACTCTAAAAAATAAACTTTGATCTCCGTGCTATGTGCTGTGGCAGGACAATGTGGTGCACATAAAATTATATCATTTTGGGGGGAAATGCCTGCAGCCAGAATGCAGTAGTTTGAACTGCTATCTGATCAGATGTATTCTCAGCCGAAGAGCACTGGACCTGAAAACTCTGGAAAACCTTGGGGACTTCAATTCTTTTAAAATTATTTAGACATTTACTACTAGGGTTTCAAGTAAATCCCTCTGGTCTCAACTCTAATCTTTCTCTTATTCCTACACAGATGCCCATCAATATATAAGATCTCATGGTGGCAAAAGCCCCATTGTTTTCACATAAACAGCCGTATAGGATATCTTATATCATGCTTGGGGACTCATATCTTGGGCAGGGCAAAAAATCCCCAGTGAAATCTCAGCAGTTTGGAGTTCAAAACCTCAGTTCATGCTGACTTGACTTCACGTGTCCCTTCTATATCTTTAAGATGTCTGTGTGTGGTATCTACCCTGCACTGAGGGTAGCCCAACATCCCAACTGTACTTGAGGTAGCTGCTGGCAGGAATGTGGGGTTTTTTAATGTAGAAAATAGCATCCAAGAGTAAGAACAGATGCTGCAGATTTTGAGGAGGCTCTTGGTGGCTGCGGTCAACATTAGAGCCGGGAGATGTTTCAGGTGATGTCAAGGGACGAGAACATGGTGTGTCTGGGCAGGGCTATAGACTACAAGGTGAGGAAGACTGGCACTCTGATGTGAAGTACCTCACCCATGTACCATGTAGGTATACACTCTGCTGCTCTTGGATCTGTCCTCAGGTTTCGGCCTTTTGGCAGGGTGGATCCCACTGGGAAAAAAAGGTAGCAAACAACGGGGGAGTGGAGAGGAGTGGAGGTGGGTGCTCTTTAGGGCAACTGGTCCAAAACTTTTCCACCATGGACCCACTGCTGGTTTTAAGCCACGCAAATTAATTTAACTTCAACCCAGTAGTTCCACACAGAGGTCTGACATTATTTATAGCAGAGATGTCTGTGTTGCTGATTGAAGTGGTCTCTGGCTGAGCAGCAAGCATTTCACAGACCTGAAGAGGGGAACAGGCTGAAATATTTAAGCCAAATGCACTCACGTTTCTGTGGAGAGCAGTCTTACAGTTATGACCACTCAACACAAAGAGGCTTAAACTTGTTTCTAAATCTAAACATAAAAACAAAGCAGGAAGTTGGTTGGGTAATTATGTTGCATATGCAAAGTCTGGGTTCTCTTAACATAACATTGTTTTGTATGACCAATTTAAATCAGAAAAAAAAAAGAGAATAATAAAATAACTTAGGTTGGAAGGAACCACTGGAGGTAATTTGCTCAGAGCAAGACTATATTCAAAGTTAGAGCAGACTTCTCAGGGCTGCATCTATTTGAGTTTCAATACCTCCAAGGATTCACAGCCTCTCTATCACCTGTCCCAGGGCCTGAATAACCTTGCTGTGAAGATTTTTTTCTCCCTATGTCCAAGCACAATTTTTTTTGTTGCGTCTTGTGTTTGTTGTTTCCTGTCCTTTCAGTGTGCACTTCTAAGAAGGGTATGGCTCTGTCTTTTCTAATGCTACCCATAAGGTGGTTGAAGGCCATAGTTAGTTCCCCCCTAAAGCCATCTCTTCTGGCTGAACAAACCCATCTCCCTCATCCTCTCCTCCTACATCACATGCTCGTGTTTTCCTGTCCCCACCTTACCTGAAGGCCTTTCTCTGGAAGGTGGCATGTTTACATCTCTCCTGCAATGGGAGGTCCAAGCTGAATGCAATGCTCTGGATCCAGTCTCACAAATGCCAGTTAGATATAAATTAATCACTTCCATCAGCTTGCTCCTTAGGTTCCGGTTAATAATATCTTCATCTAAGTTTCAGGATGAAATCTCACATAAGGGCAGAGCAGGCTCTTGTTTGACTTCAGCTTCCTGCTTTCTGTATTTCCAATGTTGTGTGTGTCCAGATACAGGCATCTAGCTGGGCTTCTGGCACCCTGCTTTCTCAAGGAGCGTGATCATTGCCCTGTCCCAAGTACATTGCTCCTATACTCAGTTTCCCCCTATATTTGCTGGCTTTGGTCTCCATTCACCAGTGAACCTTGTTTAAAGTCATCCTTGCTACATTAGCAAGGCTGCTTGGCACAAGTGCTTCGTCAGGTGGATCTTGTCTCTACTCAGGAGTAGAGACATCAGAGAGTAGGCATAGACACCGAAGTCCTCCTGCTACACCAGGTGCTCGGCTGGGCACTGACCCACAGGATGTGTCTGGTCCTATCCAAGTTATCCCCTTGGCTGCTGGGACCAGGGAGAGCAGTAGCCAGGCACCTCTCCTCTTCACCTTATGCCTCAGAGCCAGTGGTCACCACGTCTATTCCTCTTCACAAGAACTGGGATTAGACCCAGGACCCATTGTCTGGAGAAAACAAGATTGTGGGAGCATTAAGTGCTGCATAAAATTACCATAGGATTTCTGAGTGAAACAACAATAAATTTTGTGTGTTTGCACACAGAAGAAGGGTGAGGCAGCTGTAGAAGTTCAGCTAGTCAAATTATTGATGAAGAAACATGAAGGACATCTTCTCAATAGTCTGCTTGTTACAGTTTCATAAGAAAAATAAGAGTAGCTAAAGAAATAATTCAGCTTTGCATTTATTCCTCCATTATTCCAGGCATGAGTGTCATGTGACTGCCTGATGGAAACTTGGAGAAATCAGGTGGTCGTCTACTGTTCGCACATTGCAGCTTCTGTTCTGAAGCTGAACATGTCCTAAAAGGTAAAAAGTCAGTCCCTAAATGTAACTGAAGGCTGCGGTGCCCTATCTGGGTTCTAGCGTAGGAATGATTGGCACTATTCCACATCTAGTCATCAGCTGATGTGTTTTTTGAGGTAAGTCAAGACAACTCTGCAGCAAGATGCTGTGTCAGTGCACATGATGCTCATGCAGACCAAGCTCAGGTCCAGTAGAACTGGAGGGTATGCACTGGGGTCAATGGCTTTGGGTGTTCAGCTCAGAGGGCTTTGGAGGAACAACCCATCCTGTGAACTCAAAATGCCACCAAGATACTTTGGCCCCCAAGGGTACAAGCAAAGACTGATGGTGGAGGCCTTGAGAGGCCTGAGAGACATCATAGCAGAGGGCACGAGGATGTAAATATAAATCAATTAGACAAGTACGTGTCATGGAGGGGATACAACCTTGAGAGCTGGATAGAATAAATTTTAGGTCACAACAAAGGAAATAAAGAACATGTATGAATGCATCCCTCTGTGGTGTGAGCACAAAGGAAATAACAAGAAAGGTACTAAAAATGTGAACAAAGGCAAAACAGAAAGAGAGGAACGGCTTTAGTATTGACATCCTTGTTAAGGACTTCATCCCTGCACAATCACACTACTTGGGGACATGGTTTGGTGCTAGAGTTAGGTTAGGTTATGGTTGGACACAATGATCCTGAGAGTCTCTTCCAACTGAAATGATTCTATGATTCTACCTGCAGTTGGTCTCCCTTGCCCTCCATAGAGTTGATGCTGCTTTTTAAATTGCCACTCACCATATTTTGTACTATATGTCGGCAATTTGTATGTGAAGCGATATTCTTAGTCTACGCTTGGGCTAAGTAAATTAGAATTTAAATTCTAATTTAATTCTAAAATACCCTGCAGATAACAGCAAGCTTTACCAAGAGTAACACCCCATTTACCACATAGCAAACACAACTATCTAAAAATACTCCCTATTAAGTTTACATGCACTTCAAGCAGCTCTAGGGCCTCAGTCTGTAGGAGGGGTTTGTTTCTGTGCAAAGAGGAAACTAATGCATTTGTTTCACATTGATACCTTCCTAATAGCCACGTCCACAGTCCACTGAAACCAATAGCCTAAGGGTTACCGGATTGGGCCTCTAGCTACTGAAGTCCGAGTAATCTGTTGGAAGGAAGAACATCTGAGCCCCCTGAAAGCTGGTTTAATAAAATCTTTTTCAAAATCAAACCATCATATATACCACTTTCTAGTTTGCATTTGACATCTGCGCTTCTCATCACCATGACAACGTAGCGATGTGACCCATCATAGATTCTTATAAAAATTATAGCAAGGCATTTTATCAGCTTGTTAATTCTGAACTAAACCTTTCTGAACAAAGAGAACAGCAAGGCTTCTGTTTGCTAACTGAAGTACCAATGCACAGGGTTTCAAGGGTTCACAGTAACCAGAAGCCTGCAACACTTTCAGAGAAATATTATAACCAGTTTAAACTACTTTCCTGTTCAGAAAGAGAACTGAGGAGACGTTTTTATTTTCTCTTTCTTTCCCTTTCACTCTCTAAAATAATTTCTTTTAGTACTTAAGGGTTTGCTTCTTGTATCAAACATATAAAAAGTACTACATTATAGCATGTTGGAAAATATCCATCAATTTAAAAGACAAACATGCAATTAAATGATTAATGGATTTTAAATATGATTCAACTAAAATTATGCAAGTTTTAAAGACTATGAGATAGATTATTCTTTTCTCCCCTGAGGCCCTGTATGGTATGCAGTGTAGTTTAAGAATAGTATTCTGTTTACTTATCTATTGATTTATATAATAGATTAGGCCCATTCCAAACAAGGGGATTGGCTTCACAGATGGATTTAGCTATGTACTTATCCCCAGAATGTGTATGCTCTTAAAAACTGTCATCACCGCAACCTTCAAAGAACCTCACATTCCTGGGTTTTGGTGCTCCCTTTAACAAACTCCTTGAGCTCCTGCTTGCAGCACCGAAGCCCCACAAAGCCCCTTTCTCAGGGAGGTGACCTTCCTCCTTGCTCCTGCTATGGGTGCTGCTGGGTTTGGTGCAGGATGCCCATCATCTTCTCACATCTTATGAACAAAAGAGATGGCACAGCTGGGATCTTTTCCTGTTTACTGCTTTAACCATATATTAGAAGCCTCACCTGAGACAGGAAGACTAGGGTTATTCTCTTTGCTATTTGCATGGTGTTAGACCCACATCTCCAATGTACTCATGGACAACGCAGCTATGAGATACTCTGGGATAAGGTTCCTCAAGCCTTCTGGTTTGAACTGTACCATTTTGCATGGGATAAAGAACGAGAAGTAGGACTCATTGGCTATTTTAGAACAGGGTCTTAGATAGGTAATTATCCTTGTGAGTTTAATAAGGAAATTAATGGCTTTGAGAGAAACATAACTAACATTTAGATATTGCAATGTCTTGTTATCCAGGAATACTTGTAGGTGCCTACCTCCACTGACCTGGGTTCTTACACAGAGCCATTCTTAAAAAGACCATGATGCTGCTTTCCAAAGGGCTCCTGAGAGCCACATGGATCTGGATGTTGGATCAGACATTAAAGTCTTGAGAACTTCAGGAGGGGTTTGACCTAAAATATTCCTTCAACACCCTTGAATCATCAGCCCACGTGATGCCAAGTCATGGAAAACCTCAGCTAGAGGTGGGGGAAAAGTCTCAAAATTTAGTCTGGCAATTCACAGAATCACAGAAAAAATTAGGTTGGAGGTCATCTAGCCACATCTTCTGCACAAAGTTTATCTGCTTGTCATGGAGTCACAACACTAGCACTAGGCCAAAGGTTCTAAAGCACATCTATCCTAGACAGTGAAGCCTGGATGTCTCCCAATTGCTGCTGTTTGCTTACATGGAGCAGCCGTCCAATTCAGCCGTGCTGGACCAGACCTGAAGCGTTGAAGTGATACTTGAATTCTGCCTCATTCTGGCATCAGCAATGATGCTTTAAGGCCTGGCCTGGGTAGTCTGAAGCATAGGAGGTTCCATCTGAAATGAGGAGAAACTACTTTGAGGGTGCCAGAGCACTGGAACAGGCTGCCCAGAGAGGCTGTGGAGTCTCCTTCTCTGGAGACATTCAAAACCTGTCTGGACACATTTCTGTGTGATCTGCTCTAGGTTTAACTGCTTTAGCAGGTGGGTTGGACTAGATGATCTCCAGAGGGCCCTTCAAACCCAAACTATTTTGTGATCGCTGTTGTACCTTATTTTTCAGCCAAATCCCTGTGCCTAATATTTGCCCTGACAGTGCAGAGTGAGCCAATAGGAAATTCTTTACTGGGGGGTTTATATGGGTTTTAGGCTTCATAAATCTGGATCTACGGTTTGGGACTCAAATCCCACTTTGGTTCACAGGAGTCTTTCTGCAGAGGTTAACGCTGCATGCACAGGAGTGGGTCATCATCACATGGGAATGTAGGATGGGAATAGCAAGCACAGCTTTTCTGTGCTTGTCTCAGTTGCTGCTGTGCTTTCCTGTGGGTAGAAGTATGCCAGCAACTTGATTTAAAGTCATGGTTCCCTTAAAATAGTATTTCTGAAAGTGACAGGGTACCTGGTACAAACACAGGAGGAAAGTGGGTAGAAATGAGTAATGTCACAGTCTGGCTGCCCACAACAGGGATCGCTGCCTGATACCAGGCAGCAGTGCGGAGCCTGAATCAGTAGGAGGTGAATGCACTGTGCTTTTCTTTAAAACCCTATAAAGAAGAGAAGGCTCAAGGGAAAGGTTATAGTTGTCTGTAGTGGCCTTATCAGAGCACCTGAGAAGATGTAAGACATGAGAAATTCCTGTTAGATATTAGTAAAACCTTTTTTGCCATGAGGGTGGTCCAATACTAGAACAGGGCCCAGGGAGGTTGGTGAACCGCCATCCTTGGAGACCTGACTAGACACAGCCCTGAGAAAGGTGATCTGACTAGACCTGCTCTCAGCAGGAGGTTGGAGTAGATGGGATCTTGGAAGATCCTTTCCCACCTAAATTATTCTGTGATTTTCTGAATCTGTGATTCAAGACACACAGAAGCTGGCAGGGACAGGCCTTTAATCTTTGCTCAGTGTTACAATCCCTCTCTGGATATGTTGAACACACGTCATTTTCATTGTCCACACGTACAAGTGGCCAATATAGACAAGGTGTGCCCGAGCTGACAGAGACACGCAAAGCTTCATGTTCTCATCTGTTCCCGTTCTAAACTTATAAAACCTTAATTATAGGATCAGGGGAGCAGTAACTATTTTC
Organism: Pampusana beccarii; assembly: GCA_013399365.1. Lineage (NCBI taxonomy): Eukaryota > Metazoa > Chordata > Aves > Columbiformes > Columbidae > Pampusana > Pampusana beccarii. Next base: position 546,843 of record VWYH01004338.1, on the reverse strand, counting down.
GAACAAATTAAAATAGTCCATCATGTGCTTTGTGTTTTTTCTAAGCAATTGGGTTTTATCCCTCCTCATTAATGCTTTTCTCTGAGGATGCTAATGACTCATTCAGTAATGATGCCATTGCTTTTAGTTAATCAGTGCGTTAGCAGTCACTGCCGGTGTCAAAATGAAACCAACCTCCTTGTCTCCCATTGAGTATAATTCACACAGTGAATGTTAAGCAGCAAAAGCATCCACAGCAAAAGGTGTGTCATCAGGTAGCTCTTTTACCCAGATACCTTTCTGTTGCAATCACCACACCAAATTAATAATGAACTATTAATATTTGTTCTCCATAAATAATAAATTCCTCTGCCTTTTATTCTCACCTGCAGAGAGGAAGAGTTCCACAGTTGGAAAGGAGTATAACCCCCTACAAAATGGAAAGAAGAAGTTCTCAGCTGAATAATTTATCTAAAGAATATATATAGTGCATGCAAGGAAATAGGCTACTTTGAGGAATTATCCATTTACATATCAGTGTTGTCAGACTTTGAGAGCTGCAACTAGGGATCCTGATCTTGATTCTCTCAGTTTTTTATTACAGTTTAGGCATGCACAAGAATTTCAGAGAATTGCATTTCCAGTATACTCAGAAAGAACACCAGGTATAAATTATGGCTGTCGTGGTACTTTCCTCCTCTTGTGTTTTCTGAGCCTTTTAAAATTGAACCCTAAAGTAAGAAAAGTAAATCTGGCCTGAAAAGTATAATAAATCCTGCATCTTATAACAGGCTTGATTAATTTTGGATTCTGTTTACTTCGCCCCCATAAATTTACCATTTTGAATACTGCTCATTACTGGCTACTTATTTCAGATTGTATTTTTGTTCTTATCCTCTGCTGCTGTATTTTGAACACTTTGCAGTGGACTTCGCATGCACTCCTTCTCCCATTGATATATCCTTCTTTTGACCCCAGCTTGAGGCAGCAAGACAGATTGCCCATGAGTAAGGACATTAGCTGGAGCATACAGAAACTCTTAAGGATGTTTTTAATTTATATCACTGTCTCCTATCAGAGTCAGTGGAAAGGCTCCCATGAACTTCATTAGTTATCAAATTCGGTCTTTACTGAACACCTACCTTGACAATGATGAAGACAGGGCTCTATTTAGCTAACATAAGGGTAAAAGAAATATAGAGGAAATAGATCAAGTTAATCACTGCTGAATGTTTCTCCTGCAAGGAATGAAAAAGGTAGTTTAGCCTGTCAGCTTAGGAAGAGTATCAGCACATCAAATAGAATTCCCGTTTTTATAATTTTTGGTTGGGCTGGAGTCGAAGGTGCAAGGAAAGATTATATGAAGATCCCCTTGAATTTGCTAGGACAATTAGCTGGAATTACAATTTTTACTCAGTTTATTTTCTAGACCTTATGCAGTATCTGATCAAACATGCAAAGCACCCCTCTTAACAACATCGTCGTAGAACAGAGGTGTATGAGACAAGATCACACCTTCAGGGAAAGAGTAAAGAGTGTAAGCTGTCTCTTCCGAATTTTGATCTAGTACCTTAACGCAAGATGATCCATCTCCTCCAACCTGTAGCACAAAAGTGTTCACAGTGAAGCCATTGTCTTCCTCTCAGACCTCATGCCATTTAGATGCACACCACTGACAAAGCATGAAATAGCCTTACCACCTGGATATGGAAGATCCTTAGAATTTTACGCAAGCAAGGTTAATGTGATAGAAGCTCTCAACTTCTGTGATATTTTTCACAGAAGGCACTAGAGAATTAAAGTTTTTCAGGAAAGAAAGCAGTTTACACCCAGTCTCACTGATCTCAAGGGTACTGAGTAAGCAAGTATATATATATATGTATGGTCATTGTTTGTAAGACAGTGTAAATCACTTTTTATCACTCAGTTCTGCCTCAGCTTCCACAGGAAATCTTTTTCATGACTGACCTTCAATCATGTTGAATAAATAAATTAAAAACCAACAACAAACCAACAAAAAACAAAAAAACCCCTGAACAACAACAACAACAACAACAACAACAACAACAACAACCCACAACCCAACAAAAAAACAAACAAACAAACAAACAAAAAAAACCCACCCAAAGACCACAGGAGGAGACGTTGACAGAATGACAGAATGGCCTCCTGAACAAGCAGAGCCTTTGGAACGGTTTTTAAAAATACGTATATATATGCTCGCTGCAACAAAACAAGTCTTATAGATTATCGTGTCACTTTAGAATAGTCTAAAAAAAGTCTATGTAGAAAGAAGAGCCATTATGAGGATTGTGTGAGACACATTTCTCATTAACTTCTTTGTTTCTTTATTCAGATGCAGTATTTATAGGGACAACAGCATCCTAGCTTGTATCACTTGAAAGGAGGTTGTAGAATGGAGAATGTTGGTCTCTTCTCCAAGTAACAAATGATAGGACAGGAGAAAATGGCCTCCTGTTGTGCCAGGGGAGGTTTAGATTGGATATCAGGAAAAATTTCTTCATGGAAAGGGTTGTCAAGCACTGGAACAGGCTGCTCAGGGAAGTGGTTGAGTCACCATCCCTGGAGGCATTTAAAAGACATTTAAAAGGCATTTAAAAGCGTAGATGTGGTGCTTAAGGACATGATTTAGTGGTGGACTTGGCAGTGTTAGGCTTACAGTTGGACTTGATGATCTTAAACATCTTTTCCAACCTAAATGATTCTATTATTCTATTTGGGTCACTGAAGTTTTACTTCCCTAGCCAGTTATATGTTCTTGGCAGTGCTAGCTAACGGTTTGACTTGATAATCTTAAAGGTCTTTCCAACTTAAATGATTCTATGAAAATTCTAAATTATCTTTTCGCACTCACAGCTCCAGTGTCATCCCTGGTCTGCATTTGCTGGACCTGATGAACAAATAGGTGAAATTCTGCCCCTCTGTACCTGTGTGCACGAAGTGGTTGGGTTTTCCAGCTCAAACAGAAATGACACCATGAGCATTTACTGTCGACTCCGAAGCAGGTATAAAAGTCTCATAGCTTTTCTTCGTCACTAGGCTGTGGTGCAGTCAGTCAGTCAATCAACCTCTTTCTCTCCCTCATTTAAGGCAAAAGCTATGACTAATAGGACAATAGCATAAAAGGTTCACTCCTGTCTTTGGTTTATGGTGGTATGACTGCTGATGAATTATGAAACTAGAAAATTCACAGCTAATTAACTCGCTAGGTAGCTGCTTGTTGACATAATTTGCTCTGTTTGTGATTGAAATTATTCAAGGACAAATATAAAGCAGCTTCCTACTCATATTTTTTTAAAGCTGAATTGGCACCAGTGCTTTTGTTGTCCTTCTCCTCACCGAACGCCAAACAAAAGCCCCTACAGAAAAAATGCTGCATCACAGAGAATATCGCATGGTAAAATGACCTCCCCAAGCAGGTTTAAGAGGATTTGACCTTAAGCAGATGAGGGGAATGCATGGAAACAAACTTGCTAAAATAAACTCTTCAGTCCAAGGACAAGTGCCACATTTGCAATTGCCCATAAGCCAAAGGTGAGGGCTGTGGGAAAATGCCAGTGAGACAAGACTCATGAGAAGAGTGGCAGAGTCAAAGTGAAGGGAGGGACTACAGGGAATTATTTGGATCCAGAGACTCAGGAGGCCAAAACCAGGCTTTTTTCGAAGGGTTTCAGAAAGGATGCAGAGTGAGACTGGACCAAGTGTATAAATGCAGGGGTTTAGGTCCAGAGGTGAACAGTCGGAACTACCCCGTCCTCCCTCACTCTTGGAAACAAACAGCTTTCATTAAGCCCAAACAAATATTATCCTCTCAGATGAAAACAACCTAAACAATTTGATGATTCATTCAACTAAAACAAAATATGTTGTGCGTAATTAAGCTCATTTCAATGTTGTTCCCTATTTTTGATTCTTTTCTATACCAAAACCTGTTGTTTTGAGCAAAAAATCAAACCACCCTAGTCCAACACCATTAACATGAAGTATTTTGACATTTTCAAACCAGGACTTTGTTTCCATGTCTCTTTTTATTTTTACTGTTGAGGCATTTTGCAGATCTATGCTGCAGATGGAGAGAGTATAAGCAGAACTCACCCATCTATATTTGAGTTTTCTGAGTTGCATGTGGGGCTTTTTCTGATGGGTTGGTAAACTATGGCACTGATTGCTATATAAATGTATATACATGATGTACACAGAGATTTAGGGAGGAACTGGACAAGATTCATTAATTATTAGTATACAGGACGCTATGAACACGGATTTCATCAGTAAATTTCTTAAGGTGCAAATTATAAGTGCTGTAAGGATATGCTAAGGAAAGGTCTTTGGTATGTTTTACTGTTTCTTAGGGTCTGGCTCTAAGTTTCTGTTTCTGTGGTGAGCCACAGGACAAAAGGACGCAGAGGAATCCTTTATCCTCACAAGTGTGGTATTAACATATTCAGAAGTATAAATAAAACCTAAACACGTGTTTATCTATTCATACTGCTAATCTGCACAATAACACTGTAGAATATATATTTAAAATTATTTTATATTTATATAGTAAATTATTGACATGCACTTAATTATTAAATGTTGCATATTTAATATGTAATTATTAAATTATTTAAATGCAAGTATAAAATATTTAAATAGTATTTTAATTCTACTAAGATTATTACTTCCCCCCACCCCTGATAGAAGCCCATAGTAAAACCACCATCTGATGGTGGGGAAAAAAAACACTTCCAGTGGATGGCTTTTGTTATTCTGGCACTGTCTTGTGGCCTGCTATATTACCACAAGGTCTCCAAAATCCAGAAATTTCTCTTGCCCTCCAAAGGCTTTCACACAATCTGCCTTCCACAGCTTTTCTGTTGACAGGGAACTGAAGCGTTTGCAGAAATGGGAAATGTAGCAGTGGCAACGCAGGAGAAAAGGCCCCTGGTAAAGCCTTGTCGCATTTGTCAGACCAGAAGGTAAAAGTTCCTGGTTCATATTGGAGACGTTGCGGGGAAGAGGTGCTGGGTTAAGCTCTCACCATCCAGGCTGAGGGCAGCACTATGGCCACACCGCTCGGCAGGACAAGCGATGTCCCGTGCGGTGTCTGACCAACCCTGCCCGTGGCAGGTCACAGGGACATGGATAGGCGCTGCCTCTGCATTTGCTGCAGTGCAGGTTTGCCTGTCCCACACCCCCTGTGTCCCAGCCCACCTCTCAGAGACAGCTTAGGCCTGCAAGGAACAGCAGCGGTGGCCCCTCACCTGAGGTCCGCTGGTGCCATCTCACCACGCTTGCCTGAGGTTGGGGAGAGCGGCTGGCACTGCCTGTCCCTCTGCCTGGGTCACCTGAAGATGTGTTCCTGCTCACCAACAGTCCATTGGGCCTGAGAAATTGTTTTGGCTGTGCTAATCAGACACTGCTCAGGTGGGCTGCAGACTAACCCACGGCATCTCCAGTGTGCTGCAAGGTCTGGTCTACCCTCCTTGCTCTCCTGATCCCCAGCCACCACAGGGAAGGTCTCTGCACCTTACCTTCCTTGCTGTTTCGTTTCAAACCGCGCTTACGAAAAAGCCACCTTCTACCTTTCCTTTTTTTTTTTTTTTTTTTAATTTCCTTGCAATTTTATCTCCTAATCAAAGCACTTGTGAATCTCCCACTGTGCTATCAAAGCGCTCCAGGAGTTGGAAAAATTATAATAGTCTTTCCCTAACTGACAAATAATGAAGGAACATCACTAATCTTTATTGCTAAAATGAAATCAAGAAAAACAACTGACGGGTATAAAATGTTGCATGCAATACACTTTCTTATCTTTAATGTAGGATTTACATTTGTGTCACAATTTGATTGCTGTTCAGTACACGCATCTGACTTTCCTCCTTTGTAATTGGGTTGTTTGAGTAAACTCCAGGTTTGTATTTGTTAATTTGTGGGGTTCTTTTATTCTCCCATTTGCTCCAATGCAAAAAATTACAATTCTGCACATTACTGAATACCTTGCAACACTTCTGCTTTGCTGAAATCAATTCCATGTGTTTTTGGAGCACTATCACATCAGGGTTTATTATGGCTTCAGTGCTACTGGGTATAAAGGTGAACACTCAAGCCTGGATGAGTGATCTTTGGAATACATAAAATGAAAACATGACTAAATTGCCATCTATAATCTGCTGGGAGTTTATATGACAAGAGTATGACACTTTGCATTCTGAAATGGGGCATATACCCACTTTCATTCTTTTAAAATATTCTTAGTGAGGCAAAATCCAGTTCCTCTGGAAATTAGGACATTTCATTGAAGTTGCAACATTATAATTATTATGAAGATTGTAGCACTAGTATAAATACCTGCATTTAGTCCCTCCTCCTCAGGAAGTTGTAAAAGAGTCTTCTAAATTGTTATTTATTGACTTGGTTTCAAGTATCTTAGCCAAAAATATGAACAGCAGAGGACTATTTCACAGCATTCCCAGCAGGACAAGCAAAGCTCTTGAGAGATGCTGTGTAGAAATCTCAAGGAAAAGTAAATGTCAGAATCTGCAGATTTCTACACCTTTGAAGGTCTAGGGCTTCCGAGCACCTGATGTGGCAGCAGAGTTGTGCCTAGGAGCCCTGCTGAGAGGAGTTAAATCTCTGTTTTATAAGTTACTAAGAACAGATGAAATAAGAAGGGGAGTTTCTTTCCCAGGGCGCTTTAGACCTCGTACGTGATGAGACACAATAGACAAACACATTAAACATGTAGGGAATTTGGCCAATGTAAAATGATCGCATTTAGTATGAGCATCAGTTGAAGCTGAAAGATAGTTTAATATCTCACTTGAAAACTGAGGGGAATAGCAAAGCTGAGTGTAATTTTTCTCTGTGACTACTGGGAGTTCTAAAGCGTCAGTATGTTATCTGTCTTCCTCCACACACCCCTGAACCTCCACACAAAGCTCGCATGACACCACCCAATCCTTTTTTCCCTTCACTGCTTGCCGATCCAAGCAGCTGCTGGTTCGAAGGCGGTAACTTTGGCAGGGCTCCGCTGCACTCAGGGAATGGCAGCGTCTTCTGAAGATTCAGAAAAATAATGGAGATATCTTTGTTATGAAAGGGAGAGGAGGAAAGGAGGAAGACGAGGAGAGCTAACATGACAGAAAACAAAGTTTCTCTGCACCAGAGTTCCTGACACGACAAATTCCCATTGATACCTATTTCTGAATAACTGGTAACAATCAGATGAGAAGGCAATTTGCAAACTCTGGGGAACTCAAGTTCCACCTTTTCCTAATCAGAGAAGTTTTTCAGGTCACTGTGGGCTTGCATATTCACATGTGAGAAACACTCAAGCTCTAGCTGCCTGAAGGGTTTGAAGTTTGCTGAACTGCTATGACTGTCACTTCTGGTTCTTGTTTACGGCTGCATAAACTCATCATATTAATCTGAAGTGCTGCAGGCAATGAGATTAGCTGCAGTGCATTAAGTTAGTCACACTATTGCAAGCTTAGGATCTGTATGTATAAATTTACGGTAGCTGGATTTACATGGGATTCTGAGTGAAAGTCAGGGTTCCCCATATCTCAGTAGGGCGCTGTTTTCAGCATTCTCGGGCCTAGCAGGGATGGACAAACATCTCAGTTTTCCTTTTATTCCACGAAAACCTCCTTGTGACCACGGAAGTCAGGGCTGTATTCCTGCTGTCATCTGTTCATCTGGATCGCCTTGTCCTCAGCATCAGGCTCCTGGGAGAAGACCTCGGGGAGCTGCCATTGCTGGAGGGAGGTGGCCTCAGGCATCGCTGCCATCCTCCTCGCACCCTTGCTGGCCCTCCGTGAGGCCTGTCAGACTGGCAAGGGCCATGACAGCAACGTGGAGGGGCATCCCAAAATTCAGTGCATCAGGTGCATGCAGTACTGCAGTGGCTGTCCTTGGCTTCCTGGGGACCAGGATGGAGGGACCAGTGTTCGGCCCATACTGACGCACTGTATAGGGCAGGGGGAAGGGGAAAGAGAAGGGGAAGAACCCCCATTCCACCTTTCACTTGAAGGGGTAAATAAGTGCCTAAGTTTGCCCTCTTGTTTTCCAGGGCTCAGCTGGAAAATACTTGCCCAGAAAAAAACACTGGTTTGAGAAGCAGACACAGTGCAACCTAAAGAGTGATCCCTGCTACCCCTTAGGTTCAGGTGGAGAAATTCTTCCCCGTAATTGCTTCTCCCATATCATGTAATTAAGATTAAAAAACAAGAAGGGGTATTATTATTCATAATTATTCATTCCTGTTGAAAGGAAACCAGCTGCCCATGTTGCCTGGCTGTGCCTGGTTCAGTGGCAGCAGGAGCCATCATATTGTCCCCATGCCTGATGCCAGGCAGGATTACGGGTCAGTGTTAAGTCACAGCCTGCCCGTGCTCACAGCTTGTGTCTGCTCTCTTGTCTGTGCTATTCACTGGACTCCTGGTAGTGCCATAGGGCTGCTGTTTACAGGAAAAACAGCTTGATCTACAGCTGAGCAAATGATGAGTCCAATTTTTCCTCATTTACAGCTGTGATGTTGCTTCACCACTTTGTAAACAGGGGGGTGAAAGAAGCTGAAAAACACCTTGGCATAATCCGTGGAAGAACAAGCACAGAAACCTTGCTGAGAGGTGGAAGAGCTTAATGAGGGGCACCACGATTTGGCCGCTACATATGCTATGGAGTTGCACCATTCTAACGCGCAAGCCTGACTGAACAATACAGGCTCTGCTATGAGCAAGCTCTTGGTTCTCTTCTGGACTAATACCTTCCGACAGTTTCAAATCGAGGGGCTTGACTAAGTTACTACGGGGATTAATTTAATTGTTTGGCTGTAGCGGGGGTTGTCAACAGTCTTTCCATACCTTTGTTCCTGTCACCTGCCTGCAGGATGAAGAACTGCGAGTAAAAGAGCCATTTTGATGCTTCTTTTGCTGAGGGAAATTCCTTGTCACAGCCTGAGTCCAGCCACATGTCCTGGGGTGCTAACTAGGGTTGTGGACAGTGGTTTCAGCAGGAAACATCACCCACTCAGACAAACAAAGGCTATGTGAAACGGCTCATTAAAAAAACATAACGTATAGGATAAATAGGACCTTGTTCGTCAAATGCTTATGTCTCAATCTGAAACTTCCTTTTCTACCCTCTTTTCCCTGGGGAAAACAAAATTCACTTCCATCTTAGCAATTGTTCCATATTTTGACCTGGGATTCCCAAACTGTGGTAGATTTGGTACGAGGCACCTAAGTTATTATTTCATATCCTACGGATGCTGACCAAGCAAATGAAAGTTTTTTGTAACACACAGAATCCAGGGCAGCAGCTGACGACAGTGACAAAGGTGACAGCACAGGAGCACAAATTTGGGAACCTCTGCAGAAGACCAAGCGGACAGTAAAAGGCTGAATGGAAAGGGTGCTCTTAGCAGTTTAGGTCACGATTTTTCCTGCTATTTCCCTGCCACCATCACATGGCCCTGGTTGTTGTTATGTATATACGAGTACTTTACAGTCTCCATGGCCCAACCGGGAGGCAGGGAAGCCTTATTTACCGTGTTTTACTGATGGACAATAAAGGCACAGTGAATCTCAGAGCTCTAAGGTCACTTGGGAAGACTGTGTCAGAGAATGAATGAATCTGGGTTACTGCAGTCCCTTCTTGTACCTCAGCCACGAGCCCATTGTTCCTTGGTGGTTTGTCAACATTTTATATTTTAATTTCTCGAATACTTGCACTCTGTACTGTCTCATCCTAATGCTTTTTTAATGCTGTCCTACTTTTCTGTCTTCTAGTTTGTCTAATTTCAGGAAGATAGACAACTGATGCCAAGGAAACCTACAAATCACTTTATATAATTTGTAACACTAGTGAAAAATCTGTTTGGGATTTATGTCACTGCAAATGAAATACGCCATTTGCAAGCTGCCTTTTATAATTTATTAAGCAAGTTGAAAATGTTCTTTAAAATAAGCTTTGTCAGCTTGTCATCTACTGGAGCAGAAGAAATAGTTTCCTGACAGATCACGGATTTTTATGGTGTCCCATCCGTTGCAATGGGCTTTCTTTTCTCTGACAGTTTTGACGCAAGACGCCACTTCAGAAGCATTGCATGTGCTCAAGAGGACCGTCTCTATCTTTAATTCATGCCACTATCCGTCCTGCCTTTCCTTCAGTTAGCTGAACACCGTATGTCCTGATGTCTTAATCTGAAAAAACAGGTACGTACACACACGTTAAACATATAGGACTGATGTGATGCGCATTTGAAAAGTTTCATATGGAACATTCATGTCACGTACCCTGCTTTGGGCCATCACTGGCTTGTGGCTGGCTGCTGAACAACCCCACTGGGGAAACCTCTGGCAGGGCTGCGTGTGCCAGTCCCAGAAGGTGCACAAATCCCAGACCCAAATGCCAGTGAAGTGATGACAAGGTTCCCCTGGGCTTCACCAAAGTTTGACAGAGGACCTGAAGGAACATGTCTGAGCAACCTCTCCATTTGAAGGCTTTCTTACATTAGCCAAAACATCGGGAAGTTGCCTGGGGCAGGGATTATCCTGAGGACTGTACCAGCATTTTGGAATACAACACTAGAAAAGCCTCCAGTGAGTGACAGCTTGAATGCACTACATTCAGTTTCTAATGTCAATCAGGCCCAGATGAGGAATTTGTATATTAAAAAATCTGTTTCACAGCTTGCAGTACTGCAGGTTCTGCTTGCACACTGGCTGGAAATGTTATCAAGCCAACATCTTATTGAGTGTTGATTTCATGCACCAAGAGAAAATGAGAATGTAATTAGAGCAGCCTGTTATTTTCATTTTGGCTAGAGCAGTCATTTTGAAGAGAAGCAAGCGGTGGCCCAGACTGCCTCTGAGAGAAGCGAGAGTACCATCAGCCAGCTCAATAAAACTCTTTGCAGGCTGGGAAGCTGGACCGTTGCCACAGCTGGCGTGATGGCCCATCCCTCAGAAAGCTATGGAAAAGAAAATTACATATTGACATTCCTTTGCAGATGGCAAATATCCTAATCATGCTCATGTGTCAGGGTGACTGAAAGAACAAAAAAAACAAAAGCCGAACAACTAAACGAATAATTTTCTATCAAAGCTGCGTGGCAAATATGGTTCATCGCATTTTCCAGAATTCTCAAGGGCTTTTTTAGATTTCCTCTGAAAATAATAACGAGAAATTATAGTGAATGTGCTTATTATTTTGTTGATTATTATAATGTCTCATATTATCTTTTAAAGACAAGAAGTCCCATGTCCTCATGAAAAGGTTACGCCTATAGGCAACACGCATGCTCAGCTCTCGGCAGCTTCCTGAGCTCGCAGGGGTGGAGAGCCCAGAACGCAAGGGGGCTGATCCAGATGAAGTCACGGCTGGTGGCCACTGAGGTTCTGCAGAGGAAAGGCGAGATGAAAAGTGACAGAAACGGGATAACGCCGGCGTGGAGACCGCAGAAAACCAAGAAACCGTATTGCGGTGGCTTGTGATGGGGCCACGAGCCCTTCATGGGCTGATCTGAAAGCTCTCCGTGTGCTCCCTGGGTGAGAGAGGAGAAAGCTCAGGGGTGCGAAGGCGGCTGTGGAGTGGTGCCGCTGTCCCCGCTCTGCACGGCCCTCCCCAGATGTGCTGGCCCAGTTGTGCCCGGCCTCTGGGGCGGGGTTTCTCAAAAACACTGAAGCACAGAGGCTTTCATCTGAAAAGTGGGAATGTACCGTGGGGACTCACGAGAATCCTCTGGCCTTGATTTATCTGTCTTTTCCTTCAGAAAATGCTGAGTAAAAAAACCAAACAAACAAACAAAGATGATAGAAAAAACCCCAAGGAAGTCTCAAAGTGATTTTGAAATAGTTGCCAGAGCACAGAGGTGACAGTTATTATCCATCAGGGGTTATCTGTCCTTTAAAGCAGATGCCTTTGTCTACAGTAAAATGAAGCTGTGGGGGAAAAAGAAAGAAAGAAAAAAAAAAAAAAGACAAGAAAAAGAAAATATAATTTACCTAAATTATAAATGGCAACATGAGATGATGCATTCTGTGAAAGCTTTTTCCTTCAAAGACACCCAAGAGCTGCTGCCCAGCATTATATGTCATGGAAACATGTATTCTTAAAAACTGCTAAAGTGGCATTTTGGTCGCATGAAAGACTGCAAATTAACATGCTAAGAAATCAGTAAAACAATTAGCACCTTGCAAGAGGCTCAAGGACGAGAAAGCTGTAACTGCTGCTGGGTTTGTGCATTTTTTTTTCCTGTGGATGGAAAGAAAAATCTCCTCCACACAGCAACTTCACCTCTGTTTTGGTGTCGTAATGAGTGTCAAGCTGAAGCCATGAGCTGGAATAAATGCAGCTCCTCTTTCAAAGGGACAGACAAACAGCATCTCCGGCTTTTGTCAGAGCAGTCCAGAAACACTTTAGCTCAGAGTGTGCGAGGCTGTGAATGATGAAGTTGCCACTGACTGTGACCTTTCTTCAAGGTTCTTAATTTCTTTTGTGCAAAACAAAGGAGCTTCGTGGAAAACACAGAAAACTCTTAGCCACATTTTTTCTACTGGGGATGAAAACGACTTTTCATAGAAGTTGCTTTCAGAGTTGGCATTTGTGAGCTTTATTTTGAACTTTACATAGAAGTTGTTTGGGGAAAACCAGAAGTTAATTTTGTCCAGGGTTCGAAGTGATTGGGCTCCTCAGTGGCATTTCATCTCACCCCCCCTCTTTTGGCCTATTTCTCCAAACCCCAAACTTTGCAGAGCTCAGAACCAGCTATAACAATGTGCAAACAGTCTAAATATTAAAATGTGCCTTTTATTAAGGGGGGAGTTAAAATGAAATTACTGTGGTGGTTGTTCTCTTGCATCTGTAGCATGAGAACCTTACTCATCCTAGTGCTGTCTTGATGAGTGGAGATGCTGGCACACATAATAAAATAAACTTATTTGAGGCTGCTTCTTCAAGTAGATACAGCACATACAGTGCTTCTGATGTGTTAAATTTGAGGCGCACAGGCCTCCAGACCATAGTGTCAACACCTGCTGAACTGCTTTTATAATGTATTTCAACAAGGCTTTTGCTCCCAGAGCAATGCTATTTCTGCAGCAGTGGATACATTCTCCACCTCTCCCCTTTTTATCCATAGTCGAGAGCACTGTTGTTGACTAAAAGACGCTATGAGCCAGCTGGAGGGTGACTACAATCTACCTTTACTGCCTTATGTGGAGTCAATCTGTACGCCTTTAATAATTTCATTTACCTTTTTAAAGAAAGCAAGTAAAAAGGGGTGATTTACTCCTGTAAGGGCCCTTAAAGGCTGTTTCAGCTGGGGCTTCGTAATACAAAACCCAACAGAAACGCTACTGATGTGATAAGCTACGGCCAGGTCCTGTTTTTGCTAAATCACCTCTCAGCAGAAACACCATCAAGAAAGGAAGGCGCCATCGGAGAATTTCTTAGAGAATTCAACCTCTCAGCCTTTCGGAGAACATCAACAGTTTCCGTTTCCATCTGCTTATCTCGTCCTCACCTCTTAAGGCCTTTCTCCATTTGCCAGACACCTCCATAAAGTCGTTCAAAGATATCACACACGCATCCTTCTCTTGCAGCACTCACAGGAAAACTGATATGTTAATAAGAAAACCCAACAAGTTGCTATTATTTTTTTCTCAACTACACAATTTTGCTTTCACTGCACACCTTCATTGACCGGTTGTAAGTTCTTCAGTGCAGAGATCGGTTCATTCAGGACCTTGTTTTGTGCTCCTCACTTCGATAGTATTTAATAAATAATTATTTATTATATAAATAACAATTTATACTTAATACTATATACTTAATATGTTTATATCCCACTGCAGTTACAGCTGCAGTGGGAACCAACACTGAATTTGCAGCCATACAGATAATGCTGTCACTTCACGCTGAACACGCTAATTCTATTTTACACAACTTTCAGTAGAACTTTACTAATTTTAAATGTACCTGCTGTAGCTTTCAGAAGCAGTATTTGGAAAATGTGCTTCACACAAAAAACCCCACCAACCAGGAAATGATATGACAGATACATTCTTCTGGCCTCTGCAAGCCTTGTATCCCAGTACAAGTGTTACACAGATAGACTGTCAGGCTGTTCTCTGTCTGCTCATTTTTCACTATTTGTAGCTGCCAGTTACCTACTCGTAATAATGCGAATGATGGAACGCACTGACACTTGTATGTCCTCTCCTTGCTTGTTTTGCTGTATTTAACATGTCCTAGACATGACTAAGTACTATATCTTACCAGCACTGGAGTGGATGCTATTCATACAATCCAGCATTCCGCCCCCCAGCTTGGCCAGCCAGTGCCCCTTGACTGGAAGAGCAGTCAGTGGCAGCTGCAGGCTCCTTCAAGGGGCCAGCTCGGAGCAAGAACCAAACCGCAGGGGCTTGCAACCACCTCCTCCAGCTCCAGAGGGACCCCAACACTACTTGCCTCCCTGACTGCCTCTTCAGTACCAACCAACTAACCAATTCACTCTCATTCATCTGCCTCGTGCCCCGTGTCCAGTAGTGGAGAGGATGAGCGGATGCTCTAATGGCTGGCCCAACAGTGAGGCCATCTGCAGCTTTGTTTTGCCACGTATTTTCCAGGCAACCCAACACAAGCCTTAGCCTGTCCCCTCCCAGCACCACAGGTAGTACGATATATATTCCCTCCCAGGCCCCCAACATTACAGAGACACGCATTAAAGAGGCAGAGGTGTCCAAAGTCCATACTCATGGAGAACATAAAAGCATGAAGCATGTGAATCTTGGTTCATACATGTGATGAAGAAATTGCATCTGAGAGGCAGCAACGGTGAGAATGGCTCTTGTTGATGCAGAGGCCGATTCGACTTGGCTCAGCCTACAATGAAAGACGATCACCTTGCATTTGTGGGCTTACAGAACCACAGCTGTGTTTAAGTCCCCAGGCAGGGCTTACAGATGCAACTCTTAACAAAATACAGCAGCTTTACTAGACTAAAGTGATTTTTTTTTTTCTCGTTTCAAATTTCTTTCTTGAATCCTAATGTCACCCAACTGCAATTTGCTATTGCATCAATATTTTCTACTTTCACTTTCCAAACATGAATCTCAAACCCTTTACCACAATAAACAATTCTGACCCAAACAAAGCATTACATTAGTCTATGTAGGTCTTCTCATGAGCAAAAATCATTAATGGAGTCTCACCTTAAATCTGTATCATTGAACTTCCTAATGAATATATGGAAGGATGAATATACGAAAGGATCAGAGCCCTGCACAATGTGTATGAAATTACACACCTAGGAACTATTCAAAAAATGGTGGTTTTTTTCTTTAACCTGTGCCTGCACGGCCCGCCTCAGTCTCTCCTTCTTCAAGCATCTCAGAACCTTCAACGGCATCTGTGTTGCTTTAAACATTTCCCACGCAGCACTGACGTGGGGGCAATTAGGTGTGGGGGCATTTCAGCTTTTAATGAAAACGTTAAACTCTAAACCAGCGTGGGCCTGTTCAGTGCAAACCAGGCTTAGGGCAGAACATTCGATCCTCCGCCTTTGATGGCTGACAGAAACCCACTGTGTTCCTCTCACCAGGACACAGGCAGGATTCCCTCACATTTCAGGAGAAAAATATTAGAAGGTTCTCACTTATCTTTAAAACAACCTACTCCTATTAAATCTGACATCAGATGCACACAACCAACTCAGAGAGCAGTCTCTGTGTGAAACACTCATGAGATGAAGGACCAGTCCTGAACAGCACTACAATTAAACGGGAAGGGAAGGGAAGGGAAGGGAAGGGAAGGGAAGGGAAGGGAAGGGAAGGGAAAAAAACCCAACCTTTTGTTTTGATTCAAATGATTACAAAAAAAGATGAAGAAACACAGTGGCGTCTATTTGACCACTGCTAATAGCAGATGCAGGAGTGAAGACAGTTGGACAGGAACCTCTCCATATGGGGTTTCTGGATCCTAAACTGGACAAGGAAGTTCGTGCCTTACTGCACTGGTACTTGCTGAAGGAACAAAGGCACAGTGGAAAGCAGAAACATTCTCCGCCTTTTGGAGATGCGCAGGGTACTGCAAGTTAAACACTGCATGATCATTTAATTCAAATGCTCACTCACTATCGTAAGGTCACTTTCAGCAGTAGGTATGGTGGGGGTAAGTTCGTTTTTTGGAGAGTCACAGGAATAACTGAATTCAACAGTCAAAGCAGCCGTTTACAATGACATCGTCCTCGTTTGGTGCACCTTCAGAAAGGGCTGCATGACTTCAGGTATAGTCTGCCAAGCCACAGGTATTCATTCGTATCCTAAAAAGTTTTAGTGCTAAAAATTAAGCACACTGATCTTATCTATTGCTTATCTTTTGAGGCGATCAAGTACAAAAACCGCTCACCAACTCTGGTAACTGTTGCATGCATCAAGTGATTTGCTTTAAAAAAAAAAAAATCTGTGACAATTTTGAAAGTTTTAAAATTTTTGTATTTGTTTGGAAGATTTTGCAAACCCCATAGGCTCTAGGGAGTCCTCAAGCAAACTTGTTTGAAGAAGACAAACAACAAATCATATTTTAAATATCAAGGACAGCAGTGTAAAATGGCTTCTAGGCTGTTAAATCTTGGATCAAAATGTTGGTAGATCCCAGGCAGAGCTGAGCGTTCAGGACATTGCACTATACTGATGATGAGCTGAAGGCCAGATTAAATTTTTTGAAGAAACCTCCCTCTGGTGGTTAAAGAGGGAATTCAATTTTTTTCTCACAACTTGTAGACTCAGGCAGCCGTATTATAATGGGCTGTTCCAAGTCTTAATAAATGTTCTCTATAAAAGTCAGATGAGGTGGGGGAAGCCTGGTACTATTGTGTCCATTCTATACTAGCTACCTACAATCTGGAATATAAAAAAAAAACCAAAAGCCAAAACCAAAACTTTAGACTTAAGCTTCCCCGCACTACTCACAACTACTCTGAGTGCCAGCAGAGAGATAAACGCAGTATTTTGAATTTTAGAAAACATATGACAGCCATAATTAATTAGAAACATAAGTCTGAAATTACAGTGGAATTTTGTCTTGCTGTGCTAGTACTTTAGAAAGTGAATTTGCTTAGCTGGGTTTTAAAGTGTAAGTTATTTAACTCAAAGAAAGGATCGTTAAGAATTCTTTTTCAGAACAGTAATGCTGAAGATGCAAGCGTAGATTTTAGCAGAAGAGATACCTTATTCAAACCAGTGAGGGTTTAGTGCCTTCAGAAACCTGGCGAGTTTTGCAGAGAACAAGTGTGCACACTCTGCATTTTGTAATACGTAAACCATGTAAATCATTAACTCTGCCAGGTAAGCGAGGGCTTGGGCTTCTGATTCATAGCACTACTGGTGGGATACACAGCATTTAAGCTCTAAGTCAAAAGTTCAAATGTTGTCCAGTATTGATGAAACACAAGTTTTTCAATGATTCACTAGTGCCAGCCCAGCCATGGCAAATCAGCTCCACGCAGCGCAAGGGCAGCGCATCGCAGCCAGCCTCTTACCGTAACTGCACGTGTGGTAAAGATACAGAGCTGAACGAGGGAGATGCTGCTGTAGGCCACCGTTGCCTGCCACAGCACTAACAAGTTCAGTTTTCCAGACCTACAAGAGAAAGGGAAAAAGCAAAGCAAACCTAAAAATACCCCAAACTTTAACAAATTGCAACGGCTCTCGTGACTTGCTTCTGAAGACAGTTATCCAGCTTCCTCAACGCTCTCTGAAATCCCTGAAAACAGGTGCTGGTTTAAGTACTAATAGGGACACTCTGGGTCCCACATCAAGCACCAAAACCATTTCAATACCAAGTATGACAATTCAAAAAGACGCCAGTGGTGTCAGCATTAGCTCAGTTAGAACATGCAAGCTGAACAGCCATGAAACATGCTCTTTCTACAGGCTCTTCTATTCATGTGCTCCAAAAACTGTCCAGGAAGAGAAGTCTTAACACAGTTCCATTGCCAACAGAAGTTTGCAAACCCACGACCAGAATTTTGCTTCTCAGGTCTGTCCCAGAAAGCCTATGGGAAAGCCTGTACAGAATTATCCGCTGGATTTTTGGACACCAGTGATGTTCATCTTGTTATCAAAAGCAAACCCAACTGTATTGGAGTCACTTGACTCCGGAATGGAATACACAAGACCTTTTTAACCAAACATACAGCATACGATAGGCAAATGTGGTTTTCCGTCATCCATTGAAGAGTATTCACAGCTCCCAGCTACTCAAAATATTAATACACTTGGCAGAATTTGGGATCCAAGTATAATACAGATACAGGCAATTTCCAGCAATTTCCAGCAATCCAGGTTTGCCGTCCTTCAAAAACAGACAAGAAAACCTTCCATCTGTCCAATCAACAATTCCTCTTCACGACTGTGAAAATTTTACAGAGAATCTGACCTGACCTTACTGATCTGGACTCTATTTGTAACAGGTTAAAACTGACATTATTGTAAAGCTGATAGAGAAGGAAATATACTTGGTATGGTCAATCCTTATTTTTAAGGTAATGAGTATGAAAAATAAACAAACTTAACAATACTACTACAGCATTTCTTTTTTTAATTAAAAAAGTTTGTCAACCAAGATGAATATGTACAAAACATTGAACCTTTCCACTCTGTTCCCAAAACCCACTGAACACAGTACACATAAGACTTAAAGTAGAATATCATACAAATCTAAAATATAAGCAAATATCAATAAAATTCATGTGATTGACTTAATAAAAAACGACACCACTTTCCAAATAGGAAAGATAAAATATAAACCAGCACATCTTGAACTGAATATGCAGACTTCCAATAGACTCAATAGAGACAGCTTCTGGGTAGTAGTCTAGCAGTCTAGTAATTGATGCCAGATCAAACCCATGGCGCTCACCTGTTGAATGTAAATTGTACATACAAAATTTACAGGTATTTTCAAAAGCTCATTCTCGGTCTTTGCAAAGATGTTATAATTAACTCAATACAATGATGCAATCTCTGTCTCAGAGCATTTCTGTATAAGGGCTTAACTTCTCTGCTGAAGAGACGAAAAGAATTTAAATTCTTCTGCTGGGCAAAAACCATAGAAATTTTCAATAAGGCAGAACCCAAATTTTAAAAGGCTATTTTCTACCAGGCTACATACATTGAGTGTCTTTTCATATCACAGACAGAAAGAAAGGAAAAATCCAGATGACTCAAACCAGGATAGGGAGCAGGATACTGTAAACACTTCAGAAATTCATGTATTTGCTCGCACAGAGTCTACTTGGTGCTTTCGGAGAAAGGCCACATATCCCTCATCTAGTGTCTGATATAAACAGGTAAGAAAACTGGCATGCACAGAGTTACATAGCTTCATTATGCAAAAGAAAACGAAGCAGAAACCTGGACGTGGTTCTCTTTCCTTTTATACAGCAGACCAGATTTCAGATCAGCTGACGTTTCACCTGGATCAGTACCAGAAAGAAGCCGTCACATTGAGGCTGGCAGAACCCTCCACTTCACTGTGTTACCGGCAAAGCAACGTTGACAGGCACTTGGCTGGGCTGCTGTGCTGGCGACCCGTTATTGACAGGTTGTTGCTGAACAGCAGCTTGTTCCATTTTGCTGATGTGTGTTATGAAGCGTAACCGAAGTTTCAAAGCCGGTCTTAAATTACAAATTATTTTCTCAACCTGTTTAAAAAAACCCAAAAAATGCATTTGGTAAAACAGGAGTATTTTGACATATGTCACTTCTGTACACAAACACATTAGCACAACAAAAAAAGGAAAAATGTACAGTAAATAATGCTATTTATGTTAATATTTTATTCACCATGTTAACTTTTGGACCTCTCCTGATAACTAACCTTAAAAAACACCCTCCCTGCTGTAACAGTTGTACACCAAAGCTTTGCAAAACAATTCACGCAACTGACAATTTTAAAAATACATACTGCTATAAACTAAACAGAGTGAACAATTTTTCACTGAACATGGATGCATTTTTGTTTTTGTCACATGTCACATTATATCAATGAATCAGAATTAGACAAAAACTTAAAAGGTCTAGATTGAAATGAGGAAAAGTTACAAAACATCCAACAGCTTTATTTTCAGTGATTGCTTTAACAGTAGTACTTGAAGCACCCTCAAGCTATATCTTAAATTTCAGACTACATAAATTGATCTTGAAATCTGAAGTACCCAGTCTACTGCATCTAAAGCTTTTGAATCTGTAGAAGTGAACCAACTTCCTAATTTGCATGCAGAGACTGGTCAACTGTTAAGCATTTTGTTATACTACTACCTCTAAAATAACTCATAGAATTATTAACTTGCTATATGGGAAGAAAGATAAATATCTGCTGTTTACTTACTTGGTCTTTCACACTGTCACCTGTAAACATATACTTCATATGATACAAGAAGTCACATATAGGATCCATGTAGTTCAGGTGCGAGCTATACCGATCTGCATTCAGGAGCATTTCATAAAACGCCACTCCAATCTGTTTCCACAGACACAAAGAGCACCCCAAATGAAAACAGCTTTTAAAATGCTTTAGAGTAGAAATAAATAGTGTAATAAATATAGATATTGCTTTTTAAGTATCTGTGATTCCTAACTATCTACTTTCTTGCCAGGACAAATGGGCAGGTCTAACTCATCCATTATGCATAATTAAACAATGCCATTTTCCCAAGTTAACTTCCTGTAAGTGCAATAATGGTATTTTGGTACATGCTTGAACCTTTGGTACAAGCTTGAACTTGAACCAAGCTTTGGTCCAGTGCTTGAACACCATTGACTGAAAGATGGTTTGAGTAAGTGCTTACAAAATTTGAAAAATTAGACCTTAGTAAAAAAACTAGGAAACTTTAGCACAAGATTTGAGTCTTCTAGAAATAAGACATTACAGTTCACTGCATTCAGCTTCTATCTAGACTTCAGCAAGGTCTTCAAGAAATGCATACAGTGCATTTTGTACATACTGTAGAAGTAGAGCAAGAGCTAGAGGTTACCTCTATCATGCACCGTGTCCTCTCCTGCTGGAACCGTTGTAGGAAAGGCCCAACGAGGTGGTAAACGTAGAGTAACTGGAATTCCGTTTTCACTATGGGTATCAATAGTTCTGTGAGGAACCTGTTCAGGATTGAGACAAATATATCATACCACCTTCATTTTTGTCCAATATTTTAAGACTTAGTTAAGTCTGTTAGTTCTCTCATTAGTACAGTACTGGGGAAAGTCTTATCAACTTCTTAACACATCGGTACTTTTTACTTGCTTTAATGATTAAGTGGACCACTACCACATCCTTCAGTCAGCAAAGCATCTCAACTTGCAGCTGGAGTGTACTTGCTAGAATTAAGGACACATTTACTGATTACAGTGGATGCTTTAGGAATATGCTACAGTCAATGTTTTAAGAAAAATTTAAATTTATAAAAGCATAAAAGCTAATCAAGATTAAAAAAAGTCATTAAAAGAAGTCACACTCTTAGGCAAAAACCCTGAAGCTTACAGATAACAAGCATACAAGATAACAAGGTCGGTGGAAGAGTGAGTTGGAAAAAAAACCTGTGATCTATCTGGCGAGTTTTCGAGGGCCCCTGGACATATTTGCAGGTATTAGTGCTACAGGTACAGCTTTGTTATCTACAATACGCTTGGAACTTAAAAGACAAATTAAATCATCAAATATCATTACACCTACTTAGGAATGAGAGAAAGCTGTCCAATGCTAGAATGATGCCAGACAGCATGTGCCAAAGCTAAAGTGTAGCTACAGCTCATCTCGGAGTAAGACTGGTGACATGCTGTGAAGTCAAACAGCTGGAACGGGTAACCAACCCACTCTGTCTCTGACGTCAAGCTGGGACTATTGATAACGCTTACAATGCGATCATGGAGAACAATCCAGTATGGCTCCTGGGGAAAAGAAAAAAAAAAAAAAAAGTCAGAATTGCTTCTGAATAGAACACCCTCTAAGACAATGCTTCCTCAACTCTTTCTACTATTATTGCATTTCTAAAATGTTTTCAACTACATGGTAGTTTATAATCCTGTCAAATATGAAAATTGAGAAGCACAATACAGAAAGCATCCATGTTGGTGGATGTGGCACACTCAAGGCTGTGGCATTATCAAAACATACTTCATGAATTTATTTATTTAGCTAGCTAATATAAATGTCCCCAAAAGAAGCAGAGCAGAGGAAAAAGCCTTAATGGAAGGAGACTGAGAATTTTCTGAGTTTTCTGAGTACAGCTACAAACAGACAAAAAAATCCAAGAAGGAAACTGGAAACAAAAAAAAGGTAGAGAAGGCAAAGAATATAGACAAAAATGCAAGTAGAGGGAACAGTAAGAATAACAAGAAACAGTATAAAAATAATAAGGATTAAATCCATGTTGGCTTTCTTATAGAATCATAGAATCTTCCAATAAAAGGAACCATTTTGTTGGGGAAGTTGCAAGGAAAGGATAACTGTTGCACATATAAGCAACAGGTAAGGAAGATCAAAATTATTCAGGCAGTCCTGGTCAGGTACTAAGAGTCATTATGTTCAGAAGATCAAAGTTTCTACAGATACACAAACTCTAATACTGCATACATTTGCTTTTGCAGTTGTGGGCACATGTCACTTACATGGTTTAAGAGATACAGGATGACCAAGTGCAAAGATTATTAGAAAATTAGCTTTGCATCAGAACCCCTATGAATGATCTTATTTCACAGTTTCAGTTCTCAATTAATACACATGTGACATTTAACTATGTTTTTAAGTAGAAGTGATTTACTTCTTTCAACCTTAACCTCAAAGCATAACAGAAAACCTGGTCAATTTTTCCATGCTGGCGTAGGTGTTTCTCAAACATGGAAGTAGCCTTCTGAATAGCACTCTGTGGAACCTACAGATGTTGGCTACCACATTGCAAACTGCAGAAATTTCTACAACAAGATAATAAACCTTACGGAGAATAAGAGATCTTTGTTTTAAAATACAACATATTGACTCACTGGTAAGGCTGTGATAATTAGTCCAATTGCGTTCATCCAAGCTGTGATATTTTCTCTTGGCACCAGGGGCTGACTAGAGACAAAGAAAACTAAAGCTCAAAATTCACAATTGCAATTCGTGCCTCTCACACACCTAAAGACAAGGTATACTTATGCAATGAATATTTCTCAAGTTGAGAGAACTATACACACACAGGTATTTAGGAGAGCCAACAGACGGTATAAACACCAATGTGATGTCGCTTGCAAAACTTTGTTCAGGCATGATTTTGCATTTCTAGCTTCAAAGCCTGTTATCACACCGTTCTTCCTACTGAACAGGTTTTATTGATTCCCCAAATAGAGGTAAGAACAATAATATAGCACTAAGCTGAATGAGGCTGAAAACAGATCATTTCAGTTTGTTATTGCTCAAAGATGGCACCTGAATCACAGCAAGAATACTTAGGCCTTTTCTTTTCCTTCAGTTCTTTTCACAGTGGCTGAGCAAGAAACAGAGCTGTGGGTCAAACTTAATGCATCGAGACAAAAAGCCAGCCTTGGCACACCACTCTGTTTCAAAGCACCTCTGATTTTACATCAGTATCAGAAGGACGCAGTGTCCTGCCAGTGATTCCTGCCCCTTTCTTCATGTTCAAAGATGCTGTGCTATTAACTGAAGAAATGTCCTCCTCCCAGCACAGCTGAAAAGAGAAAAGGCTTTTTCCAGCCTTTTTGCCACTGGACAATTTCTTTGCATGTGTGAGGTTGTCTTCTGTCTTTTAAGGGGATCATACCAAATCATCTGTTCCTGAGGCACACACAATCCATTACAGCACAGAAATCCAAAACAATTTTTCTGCTTGATCCCTATAGCCTTGTTAGCCCTCCAAAAATACTCCAAAACCACATAAAACTTAAAGTATTTATACTTAATTAAAAACCTACAAAACCCGAAGTAAATTAGTATCACAGACTACCTTAGGAATCCCTAACAATGCATTATATATCGCAGAAAACAGCTTCAGAGAGCCAACATACCTCTTCAACACAACATTCAGTAGCGCGTTGCCCACATCCTTCCCTGGAACAGCCAGAGCCATGAGCTCCACGCAGGTGACATGGAGAGCGTGGGCAGCGGGGTTGGGAAACTCATTGAACCTCCAGTCACAATTTGGAAATGGCCCGGGTGATTTGCCTGCCATAGGTGACAAGGATTAAGGAAAAAAAGCTGCCCCAACAAGGACTAGTGTAAGCAGCAGGCTGCTTAAAAATGTTTATGTGTATACTGCACATATTAAGTTGAATCGAAATGAAAAGTTACTGAGAACAACTAAAACAACCACATTTCACAAAAATATGGCACATGGACAAAAGTATGAATATATGGCAACTATACTCAATCACTGAAGGACTGTGTGAATACATAGCTATAAATACAATACACACACAAGGTCATGCAGAGGATAAATTTCCCCGACTAAGAGGTGGAAAAAAACAACACCAACCATCTCATTCACCATCTGCTTATAAGACAAGAAAACAAAAATAACAAGAATTTTCTACTCTGCATAATCTGAAGCCATTACTTCTGCATAAGATATTCTAGCAGACTTTGGGGGTGACAGTTTATGCAAAATTAGCACCTGCTTAGTCTCTGAAAATATTCTACTTTCCCAACCAAGAATGACTGATTTGAGCTACATATAGAAAAGACCTTCAAACACACTGTTAACCTCTACATAAAAGCAGGGGGTTATACAATTTTAGCTTTCTTTAGAGAGATATAATAAACTTCTTTCAAGTTACACATAAAGGAAAGGCAAGTTTGGGAAGAGGAGTGAAGGAAGGCAAAAAACATCCAGAAAATTTGTCAACTCCTGTAAATCTGACCCAGAAAGAAGATGACATCCAGGGAGGTTTCACTAGCGCTATTCTCTAGAACACAGCTGCAGGGGTTCACCAGCTGTTTCCAAAGAAATTTAGATCAGCTGTAGTCATAGCTGTAAAAGCCAATAAAAGACAGCGATCAAGAAAATGCAGGTTTGTGTTAAAACCATAACTTCTAGTTTTACTCTCCTAAAAACCAGATTCTCAGCAGATGCTAACAGCACATATACTGTTATACTTCAATTACACACAGCCAGTTACACATTGTATTAAATGTGGCACTGCTTGCAAATAATCTCATTTTCTACATTTTTTTTAAATATTCAGGCTTTGTACCAAGCTGATTTTATGTGGCAATTAGAATTCAATTTAGAATGTATAAACATCAGCATCTGTATTAAGTGATGCATTAAATAGTTAAATATTTATATAGCTGTTTTTTCACCATATCTTTCAACATATTTTTACTAGTGTAGCTCAGTCCCTGTGGAGAATAGAAAAAAAACGTACACTGAAGTAAACTAACAGGAATTTAGACTGATACTTGCAGCTAAATAAAGACTAAGCTTTATTTCACATCTGTATAAATGGAAATTGAAGTTTTATATTTTGATGAAGCGAAGCTAAAAGACATTGGCACAGTTTACTTAATGCAAACTTTAAGAAGGATATTGTCTACTAGTCTTCCAATGAGCTTGCAATAGTAAATGTCATCAGGAATCCACGGATTCTCTTCCCGGGCATTCATAGCACATTTGAGGTAAGTATCACTTAGACACCAGCCTAGTGGGCGATTATCTTTGAGAGAGCCAATTATGGCATGAACAAGTTTTCTCTTGAGGTTTGGGCGCTCTCTGAGATGCAGCTCATAATAGTGAAGAGTGTTGTACAGGTAAGTCACTGGACGGTCTGCCAAGAAGAAAAAAACAACACCCAGAAATAACTTTTAGCATTCACTTAAGTTTATGGTGGCAAACATAAAAGCAAAATCAAGAGCTCTACAAGAGTAAAGTGTATAGATTCTAAAATGGCACACATGGAATCGACTTGCATTCTTTATTTCATGATACAAAACTGATTTTCAATCAAAATAAGCTTGTACATATACTTTAATGTGTGTGCAGAAGAGTAGAAGTCAAGCAAAGAAAGCCCGTATTACTAACAGCTCATATCTTAATGATAATACTAATATATTTGTAAGTAAACTATTTAAATCACCTCTTTGTATAAAATATACTAAATAGGAAGAATCCAGGTACGAAGACTCAGTAAAGAAAGAATATTCTAAAATGTCTGAGCATAACATAGCAATGACTTCTATACAAAAACATATTATAAAAGTCCAGTTATAAAAGTGCGAAAAAAACCCAGGTAGATTATTTGAATCTTAAACAAGGACAGATGCAGGAATTGCTTTTTAGCTGTTTCAGTCTCGGTAACAGAAAGTTTGTTGGGACATTGGTCCAAGTACTTACTACTAGAAGGGAATGAAAGGGAAAGGTGTGAAGGAAGTATGAACTAGCAAGAACTACCTGAATAAAAGCAAGTTCACTGTTAGTAGGCTAAAATTCACTGAACTTACCATGGAATTTGTATAAACCTCCAAGATGATCCAATAATGTTTCTAGCGATTTGGACACTGGAAGCAATTCCAGAAATCTATGGATTACAATGTCAAATACTGGCAGAAAGCGCAGGCATACGTTTCCAAAATAAATTGGTAGGTACTGGGGCTGGATCTGAACTGGGGGATTGACTTGCTCTGCCAAGCCTTCAAAATAGAGCTTTTCAGGATATTTCTGGAGGGAAAGAAAACCAACAAAATTCAAAGCTCTTTCCTTAAAAGCAGCTCATTAAACATTTAGTATCTACACTGCTCTAAGGAGACACTTCATATCCCTCCTTATCACACACAAATGCAGTGAGGCGATTTCACTGTAAAGCTTACTAAATAAAATTCAACTCTGAAGGAAACATGTAGTAGGTAGCAACTTCTTCAGAAAAAAACAAAACAAAACAAAGTTTCACCACCGCTCAAAGTGGGCAAAGAGACCACTAAGCATCACAAGGCAAAGCTGAAAGCAGCCAGCACTTATGTATTCCTTGTCAAGTATTTTAATAGAAAACCTAGGGGAAATTAGCACTACTGAACATTTCTGCATCATATACTGAATCAGAACAGTAGAAATATTATAATACGCATGTAATAACTCCCAGGCAAAGAACACCCAATGAGCATAGGCAAAGGTTGCGCTTATAGTGTTTTACCTGTGACTGAAATGTCTACATGCCAGATTGGCTCTAGTAACCGTGCAGCCACGTCAGCCATCATCCCAGGCTAACGCCATTTGCTTCCCTGCCACCCTCACACTTTCGGACACTGTTAAGACACTGTAAGGCTAATGCAGAGGGCTAATACAGACCAAACAGCTTCTGGATCAGAACTAGATTGCATGTGTTTAGCTACGTAAGAGTTTGTTTGTATCTGTTTCATCTCAGTGTTGATTTATCTTCTGACAGAAGCTTCCATTGGTATGTCCTTTTCTAGGCATCAGAAGCCACTGTATTTACAGCAGCATTAAAATCTCAGCAATCCCCTTCCCTAATATTTCAGGATATCATGGTCTTGCCACATAGGAGATGGAAGAAGCTTTAACCATTAGGAGAAAATGCAGGTTTAACTATTGTTATAGTCATAAAACAACAGAAGGAAACACCTTCTCCCTGATGTACAAAAGCTCTTCTAAATGAATTTCAGTAAAAACAAGATTTTAAAATGATTGGATTTAAATGAGCAAGAAAGAATGAATCTCCAACCAACTCTGTAGCTGCTTCCATCTTTGAATATCACTGCGTTATAGTTTTAGCGTTACTACACAAACATAGTGATTATTTGTTTTTAATACTATCCTAAATAAATTACTACTTACTAAGTAACTCCAAAAATTGACAGAGCTGTCCTGTCATTTACCAGACAAAGACTCTTTGCCTGATCTCATCTCCACAGAAAGTATTACAATAAAAGCACTTTATTAGCTTTGATACCTTGTGATAACTCATATGCTTAGTATGCCAGTCATTCTGCAGCCAGTGCTCCGGAGAATTCTCCTTCACAAAATCACTCACTCTGTTTCTGAAATCGTTGGGCTTCAATAAGAGTAACTGAATTATGAAGTAACAGACTTGAGCTTCATTTCCTTCGTGACTACGCATAGCCTTAAACAAAATGGACCAGAAAACATGGAATTAGCGTTGGTGCTGCTGTCTGCTTTACAACCTCTAAACACTGGCGAGAAAATTTGGCTGCACATTTGGTGTATCTGCAGACAAATTCACACTGAAAATATAGACCCTCAACTGTATTTTTGAAGTCAAGACGTAGAACAGAGGCAGGTTCCATCACCTCCTGTGAAAAGTACCCATCACATTTTTATTCCACAGGCAGAAAGTCTTACAAACTCCCTAGTGACAGCATGTTCTCCAACAACTGTAGCTCTCTTCTTGGTCACTTCTCTTATTGAAAACAACCAATTAATGAAGTTAAAATTGCTTCAAAGTTCGGGCCCCTCTGACATGTTTGGACTTCAGTTTGAAAACCGAACTAAAATTCAAACAGCCAGCTTTGCATTAACATGAGATTTTAAAACAGAAGGATAACTACTGAAGGAAAATTTCATTCTCTCTAGGTAAATTCTACTCTACTTTGTAGGATAACTTAGAAAGACAGAGAATGCCAAACACTGTTTCTCTCCTACTTTTCTGATGAAACAGGCTGATTCTAAGCCAAGATCGTATACTGTAATGGGCACAAGATTTTCCATTTTCTTCTGAATCACAGCATGCCATACCCCTTCTACCTTTTCAGGCCACAGAAAGAACTGCATAGCTCTGAGGTCAGAGACCCAAAGCACTAATAACAACATTTAACAATACCAATTCAATGGTTACCATAAGATAACTGAGAAAAGAAAAATGTAAAACTTCGAGTTTTATGTTGCTTACAGAAATAATCTAGTATTTTACTTGATTATTGCGTTAGCAAATAGTGACTATTTAAACCTACTGCATTTTTAAAAAGATTGCTCCTACAAAAGTGACTCAGAAAACAGAATCTGCATGAAGAACCGGCATCTTATCTTCTAAGGCAATACCTACCAAGCACAGTATCAACCTATCCAGTGTTACGATGTTGTATTTCCACACCATGTCATTGAGAATCTCAATACATTTATTGAGCTGCTGGCCTCCTGCAGAGGTAGAGAATTCATAGACCAAGAAATCTGCAAATGTCCTGACATGAGCCACCAGAGCTCTGGCCCCAATTCTTTCCAACACCCTGGCAGGGAAGAAAAAAAAAAAAGGCAAGAAGCAATTGATATTGTTCTCAACACATTTTAAACTGGTGTATTTTATAAGAGTTAGTGGGTTTTAATATATTTGTCTTAAAAAAAAAAAGACAAAAAAAATCTCCCATTATTAAATGAACTGAAGAAGGCCCCAAAGCAAAGCAAAAAAAACCCAACAACAAAAAAACCCAAAACCAACCAAACAAAAAAAACCACACCAAACCCCAGCTTTAAAGCAACAGAATTCCTAAGTCTGGATAATAATCAGAATAAATGTTGCAAACCCACCAGTTCTTATGTATAGAATTCTGCCCAGAATCCATGCTTAGTTGTGCACTTTTATTTAGGACAATCTTCCGCAACCCAACATCATTTTGCTGCAGTATGCATTTTAATATAACCATAGCATTAAAATAGTGGCATTTCCTCATTGCACAGAAGAGTAACACACGCTATCATAAATATTAATTATTTCAACAGACCTAACAAGGCCTGAAAAGGAAGAATTTATTTTTCACAGCTGGAGCTGATGCTGTTACTAGTGCAAACAAGTAAAAAAAAATGTAGGACTACTACTTCTATAATAAATCCAACATTTGCTTTTTTTACAAAAATATTTGGCCTTTATTCATGTATAAAGACTAGGTAAATAAATGCTTTATATTTTCTGTTTATTATTTGAGATTGCCTGAAACACTGCCATTACAAATAAGCTGCTTAACTGAACACCTCACATCCTTGTCCTTACCAGGAAGACACTCTGTGGTAGAAACAACCTTAAACACTGCACAATTATTATTATTATATGCTTGCTAATACCTAGCTCCACTCCTTTTTCCATGCTCTGCATTCTCTGAATTAATAAAATATACTCATCAAGCAGTTAATGCATGAGGCCTATGTCCTCAGAACTGAGAATGTTGCTGCAGTAACTCTGAGCAAGCACATCTTTTAAGCTCACCTGTAGCCAATTTGATTAATGTGATCAGTCTCTAACAACATCTTCCATAGGAGACAAAGGAAAAGTGGGGATGAACCTTGTGCAGAGAAGTGTGAGATTATTTCATTCTCGGTGTTCATAGACTTCCACTTGCGGTATTCTTCTTCCACATTCTTCTTCAAGTTAAAGCGGCTTTCCTGAGGTACGTTATTCTGCTTGAAGAATACCTGAAATCAAGCAGGCTTTGCTGTGACTGAGCCTGGAACAAAACACTGCAACAGGCAAACCTGTGCCTGACTTAGTACCTTACGAGTTCCTACTTCCTTGCACAATACAAACCTACAAGGTAGGGTTGTTCCTTCACCGTGATACCACAGTGACTCTTTTGTCACTAACAAAGCTACATGACAAATTACCACAGGAAAAAAAAGGCTTCTCTAACTTTCAAAATTATTTTATTTTTAAATTTTTAAAAGATCTAATTTACCTTTCGATGGAAGTATCGGTTGGCCAAACCTGGCCTTAGAATACTCCAGGGTAAGCTAATGCATTTCTGAATGAATAGCAATGTTACAATCACACTGCATTCTACAGGGACTTGAGATTAATGTAGTCTGGATAGGGAACGAATCTCACCAAGTAGCAAAAGGCAAAGGATCTTGTTAAGAGAGTAAACTCTCAGTATTTTCAATTACAAAATCATTAGTTTGAAACTATTACCTGCAGAGGAGCTGGAAAACAGCTTAGTGTATGTGATGCCCAGTTATGTGGTGTAAAACTCATGATAGTCTGCAATATATCCTTGCACCAGGTTCCCTGAATTGAATCGGAGCCTGTGAAAAAGTCTGGAAAATGGATTGATGATATTAGAATTTCACACAAAAAAAACCCTTCTTATTGGTATTCCTATTGTAGTCATAGGCATTAAGGCTATGCTAGTTCAACAGGGTTTCCTTTTTGGCCAACTTCCCCCTTCCTCTTTCTTTGAATCTCAGCTATTCTATAGAATAAGCTGGATATTACCATATCTATGCTATCAACGATAACAAAATTCTTTTTAAGTTTTGATTTAGAAATAAAGCAATCATAATTTTAAGATTTTCTGTTTAATTTCCTGTAATGACAGTAAGACAAGCTTTTGCTGATTAACTGATTAGACTTTAAAAAAAAATCCTGAGGAAGATAATGATGATGAAATTGCCAGATGCCATTTTATACTGCTTTAAAAAGGCTGCTCAGCAGTACCTTTCCCAATTAAGATGTAGGAATAAAAAAACCCTAACCCATGTCTCTGCACACTGTTAAAACACCAAAACACACAACAAAAGCTTCCCCATCTCCCCTCCCCAAGAAAGTAAACCAAAACCACACACTACTTTCTCTTAAAGGGGGTGGCTTCCACATGAGCAACATTCTTGCTGTGAACATTTCATAGTTTTGTATCAGGAATCAGTAATCAATAAATTTAAAATAATGAAATGGAAAGACAGTAAAAAAACCTAGTCACACTGTACTTCTGTATAAAAACAAACTTTTAAACAATGGCTGATTTACTACTGCTTTAATACAGCTTTTTGGCTAAAAACATGTAGTTGGACATTAAAACTATACTTTTTTCAAAACCAAAATTGTATGGTCTATTTCCAGGATATTCTATTAAACAGTAGTTTAGAGCAACGGCTTGACTGCAGCTTTCACTTAGATGTTATCATCTCACAGTACCGCTATTACCTGTCACATGTGTTGCTCTTGCTAGAGTTAAGATCAAAGCCCTGTTGAGTTCTTCTGATTCTGCTGAAAGAACTGTTTTGGGATCGCTGAGGAATCGTGTAAACTGTGGTTGGACTTCTGAGCTGCCCAAAGCTGTGATTAACCTTAGAGCAGTACTCTCGACACTGAAAGAAGGAAACAGTCCAGTTGGCAAATAATGCTTTCACTGCTGCTTCTAAGATTCCAAAAATACCTATTTTCTTTCCATTTTCTGCTTCAGATAACACAAAAACATTTGTTTTGAAAGTGATGTTCTTAACCTTTTGGAAAATTTTGCTTTTTCCACTGTTTAATAAACTCGTTAACAACAGTTAAATACTTTATTTTCAAATACAGCTCTCAAATATTATTTAGTGAAAATTCCAGGTGCACAGCCCCTGAAAAAGTCTGAAATCTCTCAAATTTAGAGACCCCCCTGCTTTTGTTATCTTTCGAACATTTTCGTCTAAACATGCATATGTAGATAAATATATACAAAAATGGAATAAAAAGGCATAAATAATGCATGGCAAGTTTAAAACTGACTATCACCTTGAAGCAGACAGCAACAAATCATCCTTATTAAAGGGATGAGGAAGCGCTGCTTTTGATTAAAAGCACTATTTTCTAGTGCTCTAGTTGGAAGTGCTTTTCACACCAAATAGTTTGCAGTAATTTAAGATAATCTGATAACATTGTGTCTTTGAAATGCCAAAGCCAAAGGTTAGTTTATACCATTCTAGCTGCATGCAGTACTTATCAAAAGTGACTGACTAACATCCATATTTCACAGATTAAGACAAAAAAACAAGAATTAGGTGAATAAAAAAGCCAAGACCTTGAATTTAAGGAGAAACTTGTCTTCACTTGTTCTCTTTATTCTTGATAAAGGAGAAACAACTGAGCAATTTGAATTTGTACTAAGAAATTACTGTGTAATTAGACTTCTTTAATACGAACTGATAATACCAGGTTTGTTCTGTCTCCATCACATGCGCTCACAACAAGTATTCTACTCTAGGAGCGAATGGACACTCTTTTCCCCAGCTTTTCTACAACAAATCCCATGTTCTACATATGTAAGAGTCGGGGAATGGACCATGACAACATACAAACTGAATGTCATATATCCTTTAATTTTTTTAACAGTAAGTTAAACTCAAAGCTGTTCCTTACAATTAGTTGCCTATCAGCTCTACAGGTTCTTTAACCAGCTTTTCCATCTTTCTTACATCCAAATTAGCCACTGTTTTACGCATGCTTTACACTGGGACACACCAAACAACGGAACTGGAACTATTTTCTCCACTCAGGTTCACACACAGTCACCACAGCTTTGCATCAACTCCTTTAGAGCTGCAGGATGAATCAGATTATTTTGCTGATCTGACTGAAAATTAACTTTGTTCAAGAATTACACTTCCTGACACAATGGTTCTGGTGCACTTTGCTGTGTTTTGGCCTGTGACACTGCTGCCATGTCTGTGCAAGGGGCTGCCACAACCAACTCTGCAGAGTACTACTGCTAACATCTAATTGTATTTCTGAAACACGACCTGATGAGATACCACGACACAATCTAGCCACAGAACTCAGACTGGGAAAATACTCGTGTCCCTTTTAAAACATAGTTCTTGCACAGCTTTCAACACATGATGAAGGAGGAATCTGAGATTATGGCTAAATACTCACCACAGATGAAGCTGGTTCTGATTAGTCTGTGGCACAGCAGCCAAGGAGTGAAGATGGCTGAGCAGCTGGACTCTGTAATGAGGCTGGATGTGATGCATCCGATAGCTAAACATTTCTAGTAGCGTGTGCAGAATTCCCCACGCATGAGATTTGAACACTGTTGGCAGGAGCTGACCTTACGAAAAAGAGTTTGTAACGTAAGTTTTCCAAGTGGTTACACTTTAAAATACAACTACAGGCACCACTGCTGATAGATGGTTATATTTAGCTGCAAGTCAGATATTTGATTTGAAAATTATATTACCTCTAAAGAGCATGTGTGCAAGCGCTGTCTGAAGATGCTGTAAACATGTAGAGCTCAGTCTTTTGAATGAACATATATAGCAGACATGCAAACTATTTTAACGAGTGCCATTAAATATAATTTGCATCTAATTAACTAACTTTGCTTATGATTTTCCATTAAGTATATTTTTGCACAAAGCAGCATAATCAGGAAGGTCATGACCACACAAACGGTGGCATAAAGGGACAGCAGCACACTCATCTGAGATTTACAGCAGCATTAGGATAACTATTACAATTTCTTTTATATCAAAATAATTTATACATGTATTCAACATGCTGCATCACTAAACTTTCATTTTTACTATAGTCTTTAATTGCCATTAAAACCAAATGCTATTGAACAAAAGAAAGGGGGGGGGATGTTTTCTTACTGATAAAGCCTTTGATGCCCAAGGACTCTATTTCCATATAAACCAACAGGCGACTATAGGTTTCCACAAGAGCAGGAGCCAAGGCCACACTAGATTTTGCATGAGCCAACTTAATTACCCTTGTAGCTATGCTATGAATCAGACTGAGAAAAAAAGAGAGAAAGTATTTTTCAATCAAAAACAAAGACTTGGAAATTAAGAAATTTATTAAGTAAATCAACAGTTCTGTGCATTACGTGTCCAGACAGAGGAAAGCTTCCCTGATGATAAATAGCTACACAGAGATTTACAGGTTAAATAAAAAAGCTAGCTGCATACCGTACCTCATTTTGGCATGAACTGTGAGTGAGTCCAAGAGGTTCATTGGCAAAGGGGTAATAGACCCAGACGCCATGCAATTAGTGCCTGGAAGAGAGATCCCCATGTTGCCATTTCCATAAATAGTCTCTACTAGTACACCCATTGGCAAAGTGAAACACTCTG
Organism: Pampusana beccarii; assembly: GCA_013399365.1. Classification (NCBI taxonomy): domain Eukaryota; kingdom Metazoa; phylum Chordata; class Aves; order Columbiformes; family Columbidae; genus Pampusana; species Pampusana beccarii. The sequence continues at coordinate 512,012 of VWYH01004338.1, read as the reverse complement.
AATTGGTTGAATAAGCATTGCACAACAAGGCAATCTTGTAGTCATTCATCTGCAAGCTTTTGTTTCTTAAACTCTGTTGCAAAAACCTGTGTGACAAAGAAATTAACCATTAAGTAGAAGGAAACAAGCATTCCAGGATTACAGCCACAATAACCCCAGTCAAAAATCCATTGTAAAATAGTAGGGGAAAAAAAAAACCAAACATCAGGACATCAAAAAGACTACATCTTATGCCATAGTTTCACTGTGTTACGATTTTCCTGCATCAGAGAAACACCTCAGGAGAAAAACACACTTTAAAAGTCACCGTTCTGGACAAAACCCAATTTACTGCTTATCCATACTTTCCAAACCACAGCATGATTCAAAAAATTAGTCAATTTGCCTTCAGATTCTCCATTGGTAAAAAAAAGATTTATTAATCTTAAGTGTAATATATTATTTGTTAGCTGTACGATAACAGCATATTTTAACCCTGAGCTTGTTCTTACTCCTCCTTCATTACTGTGATAACCCTTATACTGCATCCCATCACACCATACATTCTGAATACAGACTTGGAGCTTCCTGTCTCATCATGTCTAGAAACAAATCAAAATATAAGAAAACCCCAAAAACTCACTCATGGTGAAGTTTAAGAGAATGAGGAATGGGAATCTGTAACTTGGAGTTGTCACTATGGGCCTTCCGATTCAGATGAATCCAAATACAGGTCATTGCAAAAGCATGAGTTGACTGGGGTTTGTTAATATCAGGTACAGGAATACACTAAGGAAAGAACACATGAATGTGACATATTGCATGTATTAACGTACAGAAAACCAACTTAGCCAGCATTCTCAAGGTCAAGCTTCTATTTTTCTGACTTGCAGCACCACAAGCAACTTTTTTAAAGAACAGATTCTACTGTCATCTGTGTATGCAATTTTAAATCAAGAGGTCTGGAACAAACCTGGACCTCAGACAGTATCCTGAGAAAAACTCAAAACAAATACTCTAAGACCTCAGCAAATTGAAGCTCGCGTTCAGAATATACAAATTCAAGACTTATATAGTTACAAAGCATATACTTTTACTCTCAGCCTCACACTTACACATTACTTAGAAATCAGTTATGGTATGTGCTTCCATAGCAGTTCACAAAAATTTTCTGAAAAACCTAACTTGCCTCGCATCACCATTATACTTAAAGATTAATACACTTTCTAAGAAAAGGAAGAGATTAACGCTTCAAAATTCGGAAGGTTTTGGCTACAGACTCAGATATACTACAGCTACTGGAAAAGGCACCTTGGCTCTCTCCTTTTGCCAACATCTGCATTTTTTTCCCTTCAGTACAGTTACCACTGCACAAGCACCACCAATAGCACAAGCGAGACAGCAGCAATGCAAAATCAAGGGGAGAAGAAGACAGATTCTCTCAAGAGCAACATCCATAGATGTTTTAAACTGGTTGTGAAACTGGTTGTGTTTTAAACTGGTGGTGAAATTGAATCCTCAGAAATGCCCTAGTCCCACAAACACCTTCAAACGAGTGTAACCCAGAGCCCACCACTACAAGATAAACAGTCCTGTGCCTCTTCCCATATTTTGTGCTGACAAAAGCAACTGTGAGCTTGTGAAAAGAACTGTACTGAAGAATTTCTGCAGATCAAAAATAACTTAAGAGGGGGGAAAATTGCTACATATCAGTTTGGTACACCACACATTTGCGTTAACATATCTACTGACCCAAAATAGAAGGTACTATGATAACAGCAATCAATCAGGACTTCATGCCAACAACACTGTCGTGATGGAAGTTTAAGAACTTCCCCTAACTCCTCCTTCCTCAGGAACCTTCATTCTAGCAGAATGTACAAAGCATGACTAGGATTTTATTTACTACTGCAGAATGAATTTTAAGTAAACATTAATAAAAAAGAAATTTAAAACGCCTTGTTCAGTTCTTTGCACCGGAAAGCATCTCTCCCTGTAAAGTTCCACATTATTCCTTAATAGTATCCTCAGTGCTTTAACAAACTCCTCAAAACCTTAGTCAAACCAAAGTGAAGGAAGACATGAGTTAACAGAAGTCTTTTTCGCCCCTAAAAACATGGCACAAATGTGGTTACTGGAAAAACATACCTAGGAAATCCTGAAAAAAAAAAATTTAATTATGATACATCTCTCCCCAACTATGGAGCACACTGCTGTAACAGTGACTTAAGACTGATAGTAATATGGACATATGAAGGTCTCAGGTTGAATTAAAAATAAAACTTTTAATTTCAGACTTACCTCTTTCTCAGGATACAGGAGATCAAAAAGCTTCATAACTGGGAGGAAGTCAGCCAGTGCATTCTTCTGGATGCTGCCAGAGATGAACTGGAGAAGCACCCACATCAGATGGTCTCTTCCTTTAATAAGACCACGGCCTGCCAACTGCAAAAACACTCAATAACAGACAAATACTGTATGCTGAAGAAAAATCACTGCAAAGATTCCTATAAAAGCAGAACGGCAGACTAAAACAGCTCCAACAAAGATTACTGGCAATTTTATAGCAGGGCTGAGGCAGAAATTTACAACATGTTCCATCTGAATATGAGGAGAAACTTCCATACTTTGAGGGTGCCAGAGCACTGGAACAGGCTGCCCAGAGAGGTTGTGGAGTCTCCTTCTCTGGAGACATTCAAAACCCGCCTGGACACATTCCTGTGCGATCTGCTCTGGGTGAACCTGCTTTAGCAGGTGGGTTGGGCTATATGATCTCCAGAGGGCACTTCCAATCCCAACCATCCTGTGATTCTGTTTTCAGAAAGATGGCAAACAGATGCATTAATTGTAACACAAAAACAAACTCTGGGAGGGCCACAAAAATTAATGGCAAGATTTAAAATGTATTTAGGTCTTGAGGATTACTGTTTTGAAAAATTAGCAACTCTTCAATATTGGACTTAAAACATCAGCTTGTAGTCCTGTAGCCAAATACAGTATTGCCATAGCAGGCCACAGGTTTTGTATCAGCCCTACCTATAAAGAAAAATCTTTGAAGCAGAACAACCTGGGCTTGCTTCATCTGGATGTGGCAGGGTATTTTTTTGCTTTTTAGCTTTATCTGTAACAGTAATTCCCTAATAACCAGTACTCTACTCTCAACCCCTAGTCTCATCTAGCTTGCTTTAGTTTTAGATTAGATTTGTGCAATTGTGTTGTGTAGTGCCTATTGTCTCAATAGGTCATTAACAGTAATTAAAGGAATGCAGCCCTGGTAAAACTTATTTCAGGGATATCAAAGAGAGCAGAGAACTAGAATCCATCACAAGTAAAACATAAAATACATAGTAAATTCTGATGAAACATGAAACTGTGGACAAACGAAGATGAAGTAATACGTAGTGTATGTTAGAAACAGTAAATACTGGAAAAGGCAAATACTGGCAAGTGTCTCAGTTTTAATGGAATTATTTTTAGGAATTAACAAGAACTTCAGACTGCAATTGCCAATATCACTGTAATTGGACAAATGATCTTCTATTAGATTGCTTTGATTAGATTGATTAGACAAACAAACTACAAGTTTTTGCATCCATTTACATGGATGTTTCTTTAGCTCACAAACTGAACAGGGAATCTGCCCTATTTGAAGCTTGGTTGTAAACTGGACGCAACAGCAGAGTGCTCGGATCTTCTGCATCATGTCAGTTTATCTCCTCATTCTAGTTACTAGCACATTTTGAATCCAAATGTAACACAACATCCTGTAACTGAATACACTGGAAACAGACCTGGATCACAGCCTCATAACTTGAGAATTTGACTTACTTTTACAGAACCAGTGATAAAAAAATGTAATTGTTACACATAAGTTACTTCTTGCACAGATGAGTGACGTTTTTTTAAAATCTCTCTTTTTTAAAATCTCTCTTACCAACTGCGAGCGATACAAACAATTTACCTTTTGATGGAGTGACAGGACCATATGAGGAAAACTTGCAAACTGAAAGAGCACAAAGAAAATGAGCTGGCTGGAGAGATGCTGCCACAGAAGCTGACTGGTTCCACCATCGTCAAACTTCTCTTCAGTCTCAGACCGTTCCATGGCATACACCACAAGATCCACCAGCTGGTCCTCCAGCACAGGGCAGCGCTGCTTGTGCTGTAAGGCAGAGATCAGATACAGTATTCCAAAAGCCTTGCCATTAACTTCACAACTTGTACAGTTGCAGTTACAGTACAGTACTTCGACAGAAGGCTGGGAAGCATGAAATGAAGTCTGAACTTAAGTTAAGGATAAGCCAGGGTATTAAAGCTGCACTACGTTACAGGTCTCAATGATTTTTACGTTTTATCACACATTACATAATTCCCTACTCAGTTCCAAAACGCAGATCATCAATGCACAACTAACATGTCGTGTTTTAATTTGTTATTTTTAATAAATTAATGCAGAATGCTATTTCTCTGATCTTGCATTCATGGAAAAAGAAGTCCATTCCTTCAACATGCTGGTGAGGGTTCTTTTGTTTGTGTGGGTTTGTTTGTTTGTTTGGGTTTGGGTTTGTTTTTTTTCTTCTTCCCTCTTTTCTCCTTTAAAGTACATTTCAAAGGTAGGGATCACCATAAAGAAAAAGATATATCAATTATACCACCAAACCCAGAGGAAATACCCCAATATATGAAACAGGTGTTTAATGACTATTCTCTTTTTCACTCTCATTTTGGGCTCACCTACAACTAGCAGCAGAATTAAAATCTGGTTAATACTCCTGCAATTAGGTGCTGTCCTACTGACACAGCACCACCTGGTGCAAGACAAGATCAAAGAGACTTGAAAATTAATCTGATAAAAAAACTTATGTTCTACATATCGTGAATAGAACAGAAACTGCATACCACGGCAATGAGCTCTTTAGAGCCACAAACTCTGCAGTGAGCTATGCAAACACAGAAATGATTTAAAATACACACCTTCCCTGATGACTTTTAATAATGATCAAGTAAGGAATGCATTATATATTCAGATACATATGTTAGTACAGATGTATGTAAAGCAGACCCATTACCAATGGTTTGGAACTCAGATTATTAATCTTCAATTTAAGATCATCAAGTATAATGTCACATATCGCAAGTTCTTTCGTGCAACCACCTTTTATTACCCTGCACTTGTATAGTTAAACCGGTACAAAGCACTAAGGACAAAAAGTTGTGTCGAATTTAACTTATTTCAGACAGTGCTAGCACTTCAGAAATAACCTAAAATAATCTAACTGCTGTTTGTTTCTTTACAATCTCTATTCAGGAATGGTCACATTTATTTATTTAGTTGTTTGTTTATTCTTTACACCTCATGCCTGTAACATAATGCAGCCTTAAAGAAAACAGTATTACTTCAATGATACAAAAGAAAAGGAACTGAGCTGCTCAAACACTAATCATGAAAATGCAGTATCCCTTTTTAGAGGCAAAAAGTTGTATGTAAAAAATTGTTTTCAAAATTCACCCAAATACTCAATAAACATTTTAGGGATGCCTTAGATTAGTTCTTTGGCTTACTAGTCAGGCAGCCTAGAAAACCCCTTTTAATTAATAAAGAAATAATAAAAGGAAAGAGAGATGCTGAAAGGAGATGCTTGTTCTACCTTCATCGATGGTAGTCTTTTCCATGAAAAAAGAGATTCTCTTCAATTAAAAATAAAATGCAAGAATGGGAAAAGTTGACAAAATACAGTGAACAGCATCCCTTGTTGCATGCTCTTCGCCAGCTCAAAACTGCAGAAAACTACAATTCTAGCTGTGCTTTCTTGAAGCATGCTTAACACAAACCTCTCACTAAACCAGAAAGCATCAATTACAGTTTCACCTTCTCCTCCAGGACGCAATGCTATTATCACGGATTAACCACGTTACAGGTTTACACAGAGCAGTATTAACACCACCAGTTGAGAATACTTTGGTTTTTATTTGTGATTTTTTTTTCCCCCTCCCAAAGCAACTAATTATGAAGCAGAGCAGGGTGCAACAGACAACACTACAGACTAGTTTATAATCCAGCATGCAAAACTACTACGTACAGGGCTTGAAATTTAATAGTGTGCTAAGCACTGGGTTAATGTCCAAAAGCCTAATCATGTTAGGCTACATTAATTTAGAATAAAGTTATTCAAAGAATACAACAGGAAAATATTACTGTTAAAAAGAAAGCCAGAATTTCCAGTAGGAATTTTCACTGTTCTGAATAATTCTAAGATTGGAAAAAGTTTAGGAGCCAGGAAATTAAAAAAAAAAGAATTAACTCTTTTATTCTGAAAATCATGCTTTTATTGCTTTAAGATCAATTTTCAATGAGAAATATAGCAGTACTTCCCATTCTATCTTAATTAATTTAATTTTCTGGTAATTTTTTTTTCTGTATTTTCAGTGAATATATATATTTGCATAATTTCTTTTCTATAGTTTTGAAGCACTCAAAATACTAAGCTGCATAAGAATTTGCAGGATTGGGGCCTTGTTTTATTAGTTACTCAAACTGAAAGAACATCTCAGTATATATTGAGATGAATAAAAATGTTGGTGAGAACTGATTCTCCTCACAAATAAGCAGGAATTCATGTTTTGGCATGGCTTACACAAAACAAAAAAAAGTTTGGGATTATATATGGAAAAATACAGCATTAAAAACCGCTATGCTTTTTTCCTAAAGAGAACATTATTCAAATTGTTGTAATTTGGTTTTATAAATACACATTTGCCATTTTGCCCTGAAAATAATATTTTACAATTTGACAAATACATAATCTCGTTGAAAACATTATTGAACCATAAAGAAATAAGGAGGGGGGAAAAGCGCTCCCTTGGTAACTTGATACTAAAATTTCTCTTGAGATCAACCCTCTGATGGACTAGTGATATTTTTTTCAGCAGATTAAAGCATCCACTGGGTTTGCGGGGGGTGTGTGGGCTGTGGGTTTTTTTTGGTTGGTTGGTTTGTTGTCTTGGTTTTGTTGTTGTCAGTTTTGTTTGTTGTTTTGTTTTTTTTCAGTTGGTTGGGTGGTTTTGGTGGATTGGAGAGTGGGGTGGGTAGTTAAGTGTTCCCTAAAAGAAAAATATTTTAAGAAGTCAGTATGGCTAGCTGGAAGCTATTATAGTTTTTGAATATTTTAAGTAAACGACATTCAGCTCAAAAATATTTAATAAATGTCTACACTTAAGAAACTGAAGACCAAACCACAGAGCCCAAGATGCCTGCAGGAGTAAATGGCACCTCCTGAAGTCCAATTCAAAATGTGTAAGTTAAATGCCTGAAGTAGTTAATACAAGACAGAACTCTGGGCCTCCTCTCACCTCCTTTTTCCAAAAACTGTATGCTCCCCAGACACAAAACCTTAAAGTTTATTGTTTATATTGCACCTGATTATTTCTACCAAGTTTGGTGGGAACTCTCAAACTTTCCTCATTATAAACCAAAGTTTTAACAAGGAAGTTGCATTCAAGTGTTCTCAACACAGACTCTTACAATCATAAATATATAAAAAATAATCCTACCCCTTAATTACTTTGCCATCTTAATACTAATAATATTGGATAGCAAGTTCCCATCATAAACCTAGAATATTTTAAAAATAAAAGGGAAAGGAAAGTGAATTTTTTGATATTGCATTATGTCATTCCTTTCACTTAATGAATCTGCTTACACAGCTCATGGACAGACATGAAATAAACATCATCTTCCCATCAAGCAAACTACCCTGCTTTGTAGCTACAACAGAATACAACTACATATCCACTTGAACAGAGTATGGCATAGGTAATTTCCTACTCAAAGCTGCAGATCACCACTGCTGGTTTAAAAGGTGACCAGTTAAATATACTGTGGAAAGAGCAAAAACATTAATACAATAGCTGCTAATTAAAGGTTTGTTTACATTATAGATACAAGACACCTGAAAATTACCTCCTCTTTCAAACATCTCCCAACACAGAGAAATCAAAGTTTAACACGGTTTTTCATTGTTTAGAGGACTGCAATATCACCCAGACTGCAATTATGCAAGTAAACACGCCATATTAAGTCTGTACATATAGAGAAGGTAAAGATACAAACCAAAATGTTCAAAAGGATTTCAAGTCCTAGACTTAACTAAAGCTCAATTTTAAGAACCAACTGTAAGATCTACAAACTGAACCTTAATTTGGCATCAGTGTATTAAAACACTTTGAACTGTTAATCATTTTCCAAAAACCAGACTGTTACATACCTCAACAAATTATTTAGAAGATAATGAAGTACTGGGAGTATCACCTCAGCTAACAACAGAATATAAATTGACATAGAATCACAGAATCATTTTGGTTGGAAAAGACCCTTAAGATCACCAAGTCCAACCATAAACCATGGTAACATACATGATAAAACACAATTTAAATATCTGCTTCTTATAGACCAGTTCCAACAGGTATAAAGAGAAGGTAACTATTCCACACAGAAGTACACCATAGCAAAAAATAAAAATCCCCAGACTCCGACAGAAGGAACATGTTGAAGCCTGTATTACTACATCTAGACTTAACCCACATACTTGATCGAAGTATTAGAAAACCTCAACCAACAACAAAACTGAAAATCCTGAAAGGAACACATGAATCTATATACGTACCAAATTTTACCTTCATTTTTCACTCTGCAAGGTTAACAGGACAGTTGGATTTGTACTTTTCTTTATACAACTCAAAGACGGTTTGAGTGAGCAGTTTTCTAACATAGATCTGCTTGGTTAAGATCGAACCAGAACATTTCACTGCTCCTCTTCAAGAATACTTGAGAACTAGGACAAATTTGGCTGAACCATACCTAGTTTGTGATGTCAAAAGATTCAAATGAAGGCTCCAATCCTGCAACTGGATCTGTGTTAATAGTTGATAGGGCATGCAAGCAGCTTCACACAAATAATTAATGATCATAAATAAATAATGATCATTGCTTTAAGGTGTTTCTGTATTTATTTTGAAACAAACTTAGCACTATTTGCATTTCTAAGTGTCTTCTATTATATTGACAATTCAAAATTATCAGCCATTTTACTGAAAGCATTGATACAGCTACCTAACTTCTGAAAATCATGCTACTATTTTTTGTCAGGCAGCTATATTAACAAATTCAACTATAACATGGAGTTAATTTGTACCTAAAAGCAAGTAAAATTTTTATGTTTTCCACAGTTTTAAAAACAGTATACTAATGTTTAAATGGAACACTATTTCCTGTTCTGTAACACTACACAACCCTACTCTACATTTATATTTCTAACTCACAAGTTTTCAACAGTCCAAACATCTTTATGCTGGTGTAACTGTAGTCACACAGCTATAGTTCATGTTCTGTCAGCATTTCCTTTACAAGCTACATTCTTCAAATTTGTTTCTTGGCCATTAAAATTCACATCAGGTTGAAACTTTGTGTGGGAATTTCTATACTAGCAAACAAATTTTAAGAAGTATAGTTGAACATATTTCATCACTTCATTTAAATTTTCTTTGATTACTTTTAGAGGACAGTAAAGTAGTTCAAAACTAGCATTTTTAACATCAGTGAGTTTTGACCTGAAGGCACAGACCACCCAAAGTTAGAAGAATAAAATGGGTTCAGTATATTATTTTGTCTATATCTTGTACTATTTACCAGCTACAAGATGTATAGAGGAATCCATTAAATGAATGTAGACACAGAAGCAGACACAGAATACAAATACTACTAATTTCAACACTAAACCTAGCAGCTCTTTCCCAAAGGTTTAACATTTCAGCTGCCTTAAGTCTCAAATACAGGACTGTCATATACAACACAGAGTACTGTTTGCCAAGATGTAGGAATCTCCGCATTCAGTAATCTTGTCCCAATCCAGAAAAAGCACTGGTGTATTTCACTTACAGTGGGAAATGTACACAAGGTTTCAGGATCATGTAAATTTATAGTCAAGTTACAAATCTGAAAAAAGTTTCTTAAATGGAAACACTGACACAACCTTCACTATAGTATTGCAAACAGCAACGCTATTTTATAAATCTTAAGCAATGTTTTTTAAAGTAGGTGTGGAATTGATTATTGTAACAAGAGATCAACTAAATATATACCCATAATTTCAAATTTCAAGCAGAAGTTCACTTGATTAATTTGCTTAGGTGACTGTTTATTTAAACAAATAATCAAATTTTAAGGAACTGCTTTCCACAGGGCATCCTGCACCACCTTTCTTTTACCTAGCTTGGAGAATATTATAATTGTCTGGTGGGAAGTTTTTTACAGAGGCTTCCTAATTATAAGAAAATTCCACTAGTAAAGCTGCTTTTTTTTGGCTTTTTTTATTTTAGACAACGATGTATTTACAACTTTATAAATTTACAATCAAGTGCAGCAGATGCTTCTTCACCTGCATAAGGAAAGAAATTTTAAACTAAGAATCTCTCCTCATCTGAAAATTCCAGCAGACAAAGTAAAAGTTCTTATGACTGGTAAAGGAAATGGTAGCAGTCCATTACAACCCAAATTTTAGGATGAAAGGACCACTGACTGTCAGCATTATGCTACATCTCTCATATCTCTGGAGGTCTGTAGTGAGAATTTGCCCTTGAGTCATGGTCCTGCCAATTTCAAGCCCTGACTGTACATATATTCTCTAACTGGAATCAGTGGCTACAAAGCGGCCAGCGTATCGTTAGTCACAATACAACAGTAAGGTTGTGAACATACCTGAGCAATGTTCAAGGTCTAGAGCATTGGAGGATGGGCAGGACAAGACAGGACAGAACAAAAATAAAGGAAGAAAAAAAGAAAAGACAAAACAGTGACTATGAGGCCAGCCTCAAGGATCCCCAAGTCAGACTAAGCCCTCCCATTCTAACGTATAAAAAGAAAAAATGTAACAAAACAAATCCCAGCTTTTCACTATTCTACTATTATAACATGCCAATATAACAAAGAACAACAGTGCTTCAAAAACTAATAACATGAACAATAACTATTTTTATTGTTTGAGCTAGCAGTCTCTTACTGTCTGTCAAAGGTGTACTTGAGGCTGGCCTTATAGGAAAAAAAAGCAATGCAAAAAAAAAATCATATTTTAAATCTCTACTTTTCAATTTAACATTCGTAAAGCAATATACAAATGATAGGAACAACAGTGTCCAATTAACCTAATATGATCTCATAAAAAACAAAACAAAAAAAAAATCATCACTCTTTGGACCTAAACTGTTTTGCTTAGTTAGCTATAGCAAAGAAAAGAGAAAAAGAATAGTGCAGATTCTATGCAGAATTAAATCACGTTACAGCACAGTACAGTACCTGCTTATTCAGACCTAGCATATTGCAGACCATGTCCCTTGAATACGGTTGTTCCAGCACATATCTCAATAAAGCAGTCTGTGGCTCAAACAGATCCTTTAAAAAAAAAAAAATTTAAAATAAAGGCAATCACATACAAACATATATTGCCTCAAGATTATACTTAATACTGAGTTTATGTTTAACCAACTTAAACAATGTAAGAATGAATACTGAATTTATGTCAATACGTATTATCTGGCAAATCTTTTTGCTCTCTGATGCCCAAAAGGAAGGAGGAAATAATCACGGCTCTTATGAAGTGACAGATTTCATGGGAACTGAGTAGAAGAACATTCTTTATCAAATAAAAGGATGGCACACTTTTTGAAACAGCCTTGAAATACTGGAAGACCATCAAGAACTCAGGGGAAGCCAGGTAAGACAACTGACAAAGCACATGCCCAAGATGCATAAAAACCATAAGCAGTATGAAGAAAGTAGATATGAAACAAATGCCCACTGTATCTTCCAACAGCTGAAGCACTTCAAAGAAAAACATTATCTGAAGCTACGTTCAGAACAAACAGAAGGAGTCGATTCCTCACACAACATGAAGTTGAAATGTGAAACCCCTTATCAAAGGAATGTTGAGGATGCTAAAAGTTTACAAAGGCTCAAGAGGAGACTGAATAAATATTTGAAAGAGGAAGGTTTACTGAATATATAGAAACTAAATCTGCCTCGGTAAACACCCAAAACACTAATGGCTGTACAGTGCGAACACTACATATGTCATTCGATATAATATCTTTATATCCTTCCTTGGACACCTAGAATAGGAAAATGGGAATGCTGGGCAATGTGAATTTTTGTCCTGATGTTTTTGAGTTCTTAAATTCTTTCAGTGGACCACTATTTCACTCAGAGTTTTAAATTTAAATATGTTAACTTATATTTAAGTTTGAATTGTAAAATTATCTTTCCTATGGAACAACAATAAGCACAAAAAAGAAGTTACCTTCCCATTCTCTTCCATCTCCCCAGTGCTAAACTAATTTTCCAATCAATTCTCTGCTCTCACTTGCTCTCTCACATGCACACACCCACAAAGCACATTAAATATCTCTTATTCTTCAACATCCTCAGCAGCAGTTATACCACACACCACTTAAAAGGTCCTCCGCATATAGCTTGAAAACATTGAAATATATAATAAAGTGAAAACATCTATGTCTTCATTGTTAGCCTAGCTGGAACAATAGGATATTCACAGTTGAATTTCCTCCTCCAATTTTATAAAAGCTTTTTATTCATTGAATATAACATGTTTAAGAAGCTTAATAAGGCATACCTTATCATATGGTAAGAGACCTTTCAAAGGAAAACGAAGGGTTGTAGGATCCAGCTTCCATGAGTTACACATGGCACCTGAGTTATTTACCACAGGAAGAAGACTACAGCGACCTACATGCAATGAAACATCATTATTCTAAAACAGTGAACCCGGCCTATTGTTTAAACATTCTGATGCAAAAACTGGCATTAGCCACTTTCATGCTCTCCTTAAATTTCCACTCTCTAAAGCTTTTTACCATAGGATTGCTTGAGGATCATATTATTTTTCTAACTAACCTTCAACTAATAAAATATCTAAGGAGTAAAATTCCTATATGTTCAGACTGGGTACCCCAAAAATAAAAATATTTGCAAATATTAATCTAAAAGTAACTAACCTTTTAGGATACCAGAAGACTATTCCATTGCTACTGCTTGACCTAGGGATTTGCTTTTGGTACATTGACCCTTTCCACAAAGAAAATGGTATTACTAATCTAAGTATATAATCTAGTCTTCCAATTTTCCTTCATTCATCCTGCAAGAAAACCATAGGCAGGATTCTGTTCATTAAAGTAGTCAAATACAAGCATCTGTACTCCAGTAACAGTCAATGGGAATCTAGTCAATTTAATCAGTGTAGGCCAATGTGATTTAGCTGATCACACACGAAAGTTTTTCGTAGGGTAAATTTAGACTTGTTTGTCAGCACAGATTAGACACATGGGATTTATTTCAGCTGTTTGAACACAGGTATCTGAACTGAGCTGCTAGTGCACTTGCATATCAGCATCTAAATTTAGGTGCCTCAACTTTGACCTAAATCTCACTGTCAGTTCAAATCCCGTTACTTCTATTGTCTAGACTGGCCATATTACTATCAGGCAAAACAAGCAGTAAATAAATATTTCTTTCTTCCCTGCTAACATATCTATACAGATCATTTACACACCCAAACTCGTAAAAAATTTGTGTGTGATCCCTTCAAGTCACTGGCATAAAAGCTATACCACACTTTTGACAGAAGAATAACTACATGTTTCTGAAACACAAAATGCTTTGGAGCACTGCAGATGAATTTACGTTCTTAACCTCTGCACTGAGGAAGCTCAGTTGCAAATAAAACTTGCTCAGGTCAAAGATATAAAGCAGCTGTTATGAAGCTACTTAATTCTCAAAGCAAACAGAAGATATTTTTATCTTTTTCAAGAAAAAAAGCAGCAAGCATCACAATTAAAATAGCCATATGTTAGTCTTCAGGTTTCTAGCAATAAGCAATGGCAAGTTTTTCCTTCACAGAAGAGGAGTGGCAGTACTCAGATGAGCTAGGAGATGTTCACACAGAAGCCTGCAACAATGAGGATAAGGCTGAGCAGCTACAAAAGCTGCAGTGGAAATAAAAGACAGAAAATACCCTGTAACTAACATGCCAGTGGATCTGTATTAACTCAAAATCTCTGAGCATAGATTTTCTTAATGTCTACTGTAGTTAGAAACTATACGGCCATGTAACAAGTAGCACACTTCCACTACCAGCTTAGATTAATATATGCCCCAAAACACTCTAATACATAAAAAAGTTCAACATAATTTAAAGTCATTCATGAAATCATTCTCTTACCACAAATGGAATTTATTCTTGCTGTAGGTCTGAAAGTATCCACAAAATCTGATACCAAATTACCTAGTAACTGGGTAAGAAGAGGAGAAAAAAGATCAGTTAAAGGTTTAAGTAACAGATACCGATAAGGAATATTTAAGACTTAAAACCAGCTTATACATTTTAATAAAATACACAGGAATTTACTAAAATAACTAGCTTCCTTCAAATTTCAACAAATCAGAAAAATCATCCAGAACGTCAAACTACAAAACCAAAAATGTGACCTTAATATAGAAGGCGTAGGAAGCACTTCTCAGCTTGCACATGAATGAGAGTTTACACAGTTTCTCCTATGTGTACTGTATTATTTAAGTGCACACCATTTAGTAACAGATGACTTAAGACAAGCTTTAGAATTTCTGCTCATAACAAATCTGTTTGCCTCCAGATAACAATTCCACAAAGACAAAGCACCCAAATTAGTATACCCTGGATTAAATCTTGGCTCAAAAGCCAGTAAGAGTTTCCCCATTAATTCAATGGAGTCAAGATTTTATACTTTTCCCAACACATACTTATTTTAACAGAATATAAAATTAAAAACTGGACCAACATTACATTATTTTTGGAAACAATGACCAATTTCATTGCACCAGAGCCCCAAATTGTTGTGTATAACTGAATGTAAACAAAAAGAAAACACTGGTCAGCTATTTAAAGCTATTTTTCTTATCTTGAAGCCACAGAGAAAGCACAATTTTTTTTTTCTTAAATAATTTTGTTTGGCATGGAACAATACTCCATATTAAACGATTTGATATTATATCATTACCCAATGGGGAAGTTTTCCTTCAGGATATAGTTTTCTGATTTCTGTAACTGCAAAGTAGGCAGGTAGCAAACATGCATTTCTTTCCAAAATGTAGGCTACCACCTACAAATAAGAACATACATCAGTGTAAAAGACTTTGAATAAGGTAAACAAAGGTGTTATCTGTCTACTAGTCTGAGGCAGTCCATGAAAATCATAGAATGGTTTGGGTTGGAAGGGACCTTAAAGATCACCTAGTTCCAACCCCCCTGCCATGAGCAGTGACACCTTCCACTAAACCAGGTTGCTCAGAGCCCCATCCAATCTGGCCTTGAATGTCTCCAGGGACGGGGCATCCACAGCTTCTCTGGGCAGCCTGTTCCAGGGCCCCACCACCCTCATGGTTAAGAATTTCTTCCTTATATCTCATCTAAATCTACCCTCTTTCAGTTTAAAGCCATCACCCCTTGTCCTATCACTACATGCTCTTGTAAAAAGTGCCTCTCCAGCTTTCTTGTAGCCCCCTTTAGGTACTGGAAGGCTGCTATAAGGTGCCCCCAGGGCCTTCTCTTCTCCAGGCTGAACAACCCCAACTCTCTCAGCCTGTCTTCAGAGGAGAGGTGCTCCAGCCCTCTGATCATCTTTGTGGCCCTCCCCTGGACCCACTCCAACAGGTCCACATTTTTCTTATGTTGGGGGCAGTACTCCTGCAGTACTCCAGGTGGAGTCTCTTGAGAGTGGAGCAGAGGGACACAATCATCTCCCTTGATCTGCTGGTCACTTCTTTTGATGCAGCCCAGGACACAGTTTGGTCATATTGAGCCTCTCATCAACCAACACCCCCAAGTCTCATACACTTTACCTTATGGGCAAGTCAAAGATTGGGCCTGACTCTCCCGTTAGGGATTTTAGGGCTTATCTACAACATCCCCCAAAAGCTCTTTGTTTACTGTATAAAATAAAATTACAGAAAATAATTAGAGCATAAAGAGTAAGTCTCTGCAGTTGAACTGTACCAACTCTCAAAGAGAGCCATCCCAGCTATCAGAAATTCATAGATGACAAAGGAATGAGGTCTGTCTTCCTCTATAGGGATAATACAGGAAATCCAGATAGTTACCTCTCTTGCTGCTAAAAGCTGCTGTACAACAGCTGAGCTCACAGTGTTTGGAATTGTTAAGATTTTCTCTAGGATCACTTTCAACAGATCACGCACACCCTAAAAGAAAGCACACAAAATTAACTTTCACAGACGTTCTTTATTTCTGGCAGAAAGATTATCAATATATCACATTGATATATATATCAATATGATCAGACAATATTCTGACAGACAAATTAGCTGTTTGTTGCTAAGTGTCAGAAGACAGATTTCTTCCGTAATCAAAGCAGACTTTGAAACACTGGATGTCTCTGACATGAAATTATAAAAACAAAGGCAGAAATAACGTGTCTTATCAGGAGAAAAGGAATGGGAGGATGATACCTTATAGTCTACACCTCCAATAATCTTCCGGATCAGTTTAAATGTTAATGCCCACAACTGTGTCCTTTCCCATTCAAGCGTATCAGAGTTTATCAGAGATTCACAAACCATCCTAGCAGAAGGAGACAATACAAGAAAGAATGACAGACAACAAGCATGTGCTCTCCAGCAATAATTTTTATAATGTAAACTTAAAATACCCTCCCATATTACAACTTCCATGTGTCCTATTTATCAATTTATTCTGACATAGCTTACCTGGGTGGCAAAAGTCCAGTTTCTACTGCCATTGCTAAACAGTCGTAAAGAAAAGAAATTCTTTTAGGACTATGTTGGCTATGAATGAATCTTACAATCCACTGGACGCACTGTTCATGGGATTCCTGAAAAAGCAGTAGAAGGCAGAAAGAATGTATTTACAAGTAGCGAAACAAACTGTAAAATTCATATAGTATCCAACTAGGAAAAAATGAAACTAACAGAAGAACAACGGTATAAATGGTAGAAGTTGTCCATTTGTTCAACATAGTTTTCCCTACAAGCCTTTTGATCTTATTTTGAAGAAATGCAGTTGTCCAACAGAAATTATCCAGTTGTCTAGTACTGGAAACATCTCCTAGCTGAAACATTGATTTCTACAGTCAACTTTGTTTTTCACATATAAGTTAGCACAGAATAGAATAAAACAGAACTGTTCTATATTATTCTTTCCTTTTTGCAGTTATAATCAAATTCAGTGAAAAAAAAGATAAAGGCCTCCAACCACAGAAGAGTGCCTAGCAGTATCTAACTTTTGGAAGGTAATTTTTGAACATAAACATACATTTGCTTCTTTTTTTCCCCCCTAGTTTTTCACTTCAACCAGAAATTCCGTAACAAACTAGCTTTCTTTATTTTTTTCTTTAGTGTCATACTTGCATTTGTTTATCTTTATTTGCATTGCACACCAACCTCTGCTGAACAAATATATAATCTTATAAATGACAAAACTAATACTTTTTTCTTGCAAAGTCTTCCTATATTCTTTACTGTGCCATATCTGAAACCACATTCTGACTGACTGGACACAGACCGTATAGCTCAAGTGTGTGTCTACTAGACAAGGCTTCACCATATTAAAAAAGTATATAAAACACATATAAGCAACAAATTAAATGTTAACCTGGGAAAGACTGCTCCAGAACTGTCTAAAAGCGCCCAGGCAGCTGATCAGTTTGG
Source organism: Pampusana beccarii (assembly GCA_013399365.1). Taxonomy (NCBI): domain Eukaryota; kingdom Metazoa; phylum Chordata; class Aves; order Columbiformes; family Columbidae; genus Pampusana; species Pampusana beccarii. The sequence goes on along the minus strand of VWYH01004338.1, from coordinate 494,251 downwards.
TTCTCTCATCTTCAGGAGTGTCCATAAACATACTAACGTAAACAAGAACATTAGTTATTAGCAGTACTCAATGAAAGAGCACAAGCGGAAAACACATGTATACAGAAAGTCTTGCACAAATAAACTAACATTACACTCACCCAGGGAAAGCCTCTTCAATTACTTCTGTTTTCTGTAAGATAAAAATCCCAAGTGAGCTATTGTGAAAACATTTTCTACAAGTATCACACCACCAGGACGCAGAAAAAAAGAATAACAGTGATACTGTTATGGGACTGTATCAGACACAGATTTATCTTTTCAGCTACACTAGATTTTTTCAAAGTTGAGATTGTGTTGTTTTCATATAAACAACACACCCTGTGAATCCAGACTAAGGCTCTTTGGGTTTGTTGGGTTTTTTTTTTGTTGTTTGCTTGGTTTTGTTTATTCATTTATTTATATATTTATTTAACTAATTCTAAGCACCTAGAGATTAATTTACTTCCCAAAGTTGGACAGTTGTTTGATTCTGTTATTGCAGCTCTTTTCTCATACTTCGAAAAAATAGATACTTTTGATTCCCATTAGGATTTTGTCCCACTTACGTTCCATGACACTCGGATACACTGTTACACAAATCAGTTCCATCGTTACTTTCTCATCTGAACTTACATCCATTGTTTTTAAAATTCCATTGAATGATTATATGTTCTTGTATTAGGTGAAAGACTATGCTTGAATATCCAATTTATCTCCCTTAAAACATTTCCCTTTTTTTCTTTAAACTCCATTTCACTCAAAGGCTTCTGAATCACTAAAGAGGTTCTGGAAATACTATCCTACAACTTTTTTTAACTTCTATAAGAATTTCATATTATAGTCAGATGTGATCTATAACTGACCACTACGTATTTTCATTTTTATATTGTAGAAATAAAAGAATGTAATAAAATAATCTTTCTGGTGATCCTTTTCAATCATACAGCCTAGAACTGCCTGTCACTGCTACTCATAGCTTTCTTAAGAAGCAAAAGAGAAACCAATACTCATTTGTTCTGCACAGAAACATAGGTAAGTTTCGCTGCTGTCCATTAAGTCAGTAATAGCAGCAGTGAAATTAACAACTTGCTTTTCCTCAGTTGTGGCTTCAAAAATGCAATTAAATTTTGTAAGGATCTTTTTTTTTGTTCCATAAACATTTTAGGCAAATAACATTGCTCAAAAACAGGCAATATGACAACACAGTCAAATCACTATGTTAAACATGTGAAAAAAATAGTCAGTATGACTGCACCAGAAGGAGAAGTCAATCAGCTAAAGGCAATTAATATGCTATAAGCAACTTACTACGTTCAAAGAAAAGTACATTGTGTATTTTACAATGCAAATTTAAAGCAGAAAGAGAAACCCAACCTTCCCTCTACTGAAACTCACCATATGGACATCGTTTTTAACTACAAGACCTACATATTCTTTCCAGTTCAGACGGTTTGAGCAGCCTCTTCCGTCTGAAATGTCAGTCAGGCTCCTCTTTAGGACCTTATCAGCTACTGTCACCCCTGTGTTTCCAACCATGAAGTGCTCATATCTACCAAGAAGCTCATTTGTGCTCTACAGAACAATAACTTGATGCCCAATGACTTGGGTTCAAAAACAGAAAGCCCTGTTTAACTAATTTGACACCACAGGTGGTGGATGTAGGTTTTGTGGGTTTTAGTGATGCTTTTGATACTGTCCCTCACACCATCTTTCTGGATAAGCTGTCCAGCTGCAGGACAACCAGGTTCATAGTGCACTGTGTGAAGAAGGGGTTAAAAGGGTTGTAGTGAACGGGGCTACATCTGGCTGGCAACCAGTCACCAGCGGTGTCCTCAGGGTGCACTTCTATGGCTAGTTATGTTCCGTATTTTTACCAATGATCTGGATGTGGGAGTTGCACCATTAGCAAGTTTGCTGATGATACCGAACTGGGATGTATTATTGAGTTTCTTGAGGGAAAAGAAGCCTTGCAAAGGGATCTAGATAGATTGGAGCATTGGGCAGTGATCAGCAGAATGAAATTTAGGAAGTCCAAATGCTGCATTCTGTACCTGGGATGGAGTAACACTGGGCACAAGTACAAACTGGGAGAGGAGTGGCTGTAGAGCAGCCCTGCAGAAAGGGATCTGGGGGCGCTGGTGGCAGCAGCTCAGTGTGAGTCAGCAGGTGTGCCCTGGCAGCCCAGAGGACAATCCGTGTCCTGGGGTGCATCAAACACAGCATCACCAACCGATCAAAAGAGGTGAGTATCCCACTGTATTTAGTGCTGGCGCAGCCTCACCTGGAGTACTGTGTGTAGTCCTAGACCCTGCAATTTAAGAACAATGTGAAGGTCCTTGAATGTGTCCAGAGGAGGGCAAAGCTGGAGAAGGGGTTGGAAGGGATGTCCTATGAGGAGTGGTTGAGGACTCTGGCTTTGTCTAGTTTGGAAAGAAGGAGGCTGAGGAGCAACCTCATGTCGCACTACACCTTCCTGAGGAAATGACATGGAGAGGGAGGTGCTGATCTCTTCTCCCCAGGGTTCAATGATAGAACATGTTGGAATGGTTCAAAGCTGTGCCAGAGGAGGTTCAGACTGGACATTAGGAAGCATTTATTTACTGGGAGGGTGGTCAAACCCTGGAACAGGCTTCCTAGAGAGGTGGCTGATCCCCCAAGCCTGTCACTGTTTAGGAGGCATTTGGACAATATCAGTAATAACACGCGTTAACTTTTGGTCAGCCCTGAATTGGTCAGGCAGTCAGACTAGATGACCACCGTAGGCTACTTCCAACTGAAATATTATATTCCAATGACATACCAAACTATGCTTTATTTTGCAGGTACCACTGTGCGGGTGTATTTCCACAATTCACTCACGCCATTTTGCTGGCTGAAGAAAAATGTCTCCTCAAGACATTCATTTACTGTGTTCAGTTTTGGGCCCCTCATCATAAGAAAGACATTGAGATACTAGAGAGAGTGCAGAGGACGGTGACGAAGCTGGTGAGCGGCCTGGAGCACAAGCCTGAGGAGGAGTGGCTGAGGGAGCTGGGGCTGTTTATCCTAGAGAAAAGAGGCTGAGGGGAGACCTTATTGCTGTCTACAGCTACCTGAAAGGAGGTTGTAGCATGGAGGGTGTTGGTCTCTTCTCCCAAGTAGCAAGTGATAGGACAGAGGAAACAGCCTCAAGTTGTGCAAGAGGAGGTTTAGATTGGATATTAGGAAAAAATTCTTCATGGAAAGGGTTGTCAGGCATTGGAACAGGCTGTCCAGGGAAGTGGTGGAGTCACCATCCCTGGAGAGTTTTAAAGGGCATTTAGACAAGGTTCTTAGGGACATAGTTTAGTGCCAGAGTTAGGTTATGGTTGGACTCGATGATCTTGGTGATCTCTTCCAACTGAAATTATTCTATAATTTTCTTATAGCCTTCTTTGAAACGCCTCCTCAAGCTGCTTATTCCACAGTAAACTCAGCGCACTATAATTCGGTTTTGGCTAAGGAAGCTGCTTCCCCGTGTGTCACGCCCAGCCCTGCACTGCCTCAGCCTCCTTACAGACACTCAGCAGAGGGCGGATTTCAGCCGGGAGAAGCCGCCTCCCTCCCCTCCCCTCCGCCGGTCTCCGGGCACACCCGCCAGGGCCCGCGGTGGCAGCAGCACCAACTACCGCCAATCAGTACCAAGCCGAAGAGGATGGCGGCGTTTCACACCCCCGGGGTTTCCACAGACTAAGTGCGACAGAAAAATTAAAAAAAACCTCTTTCCCCCCTGTTTTCATCTTATTCATGATCCCGCCCCCGGCCCCGCGGGGAGAGCACGGCGGCCCGCGGGGCCTTGGACAAACCCCGGTCCGATCCGGCCCGACCTGCCCACAACGCTCCCCCCGCGCTCCGGGGCCGGACTCACCACCACCTCCTCGAAGATGCTCTGTAGCTGCGTTTCCATAGGCACCATGGGGATGGCCATGGCGCCGGGCAGGGCCCCGCAGCCGAGCGGCGGCCCCCGCCGGGCCCTTTCTCCGGCGGAATCGGCACCGCCGCGCCCGCTCCCTCGCCGGAAGCACCGTCCCTGATCCCGCCTCCCACCCCCGGAAGCGGCTGTTCAGCCCGGCCGTTCCGGCCGCCGCAGCGTTCCGGGCGGCGCCGCTCGGGGCCTGGCGGCGGGCACCGCTCCGCTCCCCGCGCCCGCCCGCCCGCAGCGCTTCCTGCCGGGGAAGGAAGCGAGAACCATGGGGATAACCAGCTGACATTTACAATTTTTGGATGTCTTTGTTGTTGTTTCGGTTTTTGTTTAGGTTTGTTTGTTTGTTTGTTTAGTTTGATTTTTGTTTGGTTTTTTTTTGTTTGTGGTTTTTGTTTGGTTTGTTTTTTGGGTTTTTTGTTTCTTTGTTTTTGTTCTTTGGGTTGGTTTTTTAGTTTTATGAAAATATTTGCTTAGGCTTCTTCGTTTTTTGAATAGTCTGGTTTCAGAATAACTTGACAAAATAGACGTCTAAGGAGCCATTGAAGTTGTTTTTACAACTGATCTGGCACCTGACTCCAGCAGGGCAGAAGGACTGAGAGACATCAGACTATGAAGCATTAATGTAAATCAAAGTATCTTTGAACTAATCCCGGAATGCAAACTGATTATTGTATTTTAAAAAGTTAAGCTAGGAGGAAGGGTAAACAAAGAGCTGGGAATCCATATTTTTAACAAATCAATAAGGGGTGGGGGTGGTTAGAATTGAATGGATGAGACAGGTAAACTGAGGCAGGCATCAGGCAGTCTGTAAACCCTGCAGTACCAACCAATGGAGAACAAGGGAGGGAGTTGGCGGCTGGGATTTCAGGGGGATATAAGCAGGGGCTTTTTGCCCTATTGTGTGTGCCTACCTTTAGGTAGAGCACCCAGTCTTGCAAAATCATTAATAAAATATGCTTTGCTGAGAGATCCTGCCTGGGCCTATTATATTGGCAAGGTAATAATTTCCTACACACATCTTGGTTCTTACAGTAACGATTCCTTACACTGTTATAGGACTATAATTTGCTGTAATTACTATAAAGTTAGAATTATTCATTCCCATTAAAAGTCTTAATGTTAGACTAAATGGAAAATGTATTTATCTGAAAACATCTCAGGATGCATTCTACATGTGCAGCGGGGTTTAGATTGAAAATAAAGGGAAAATGCCAAATCAAGGCACTTTAAAAATTTTGTGGCTCTTTGACACTGTATTTTCTGAGCTTTCTGTGGCTGGCCATGAAACTCAATTCAGCTGATGCTGGTAACCAAGTACAAACTTATGTCTACGGCAGAAAAATAAAGCTGAGCATCCCAAATTCTAGTGAGTAGGTGAAAGCCTCAGAGAAGTGAGAAATTAACATTTCCAGGCTTGAGTGGAAAATAACAGGTTGTACCCATAGGGGAGAAGCTTAAGTGGGATTGGATACAGGATTATTTGTTGTAAATGTAAACAGCCTTTGTGTAAACAAGCCTAGAAGAATAGGTAACTTAAGCCATGAGAATCACTATAAATAAGTTCTAAAACTACCCCAGAAAATCATGTTACGTGGGGCACCAGAACTCGCACAGCCAGCAGAGATACTTGCTGTTACCAATTGGCAGTGGCACACGTGACTGAAATCAGTGCGTTCTGGTCAGTAATGGGAAATACTTGCTTGGGAAACACATAATGCTTACCTGATCATTGCGAACAGAGAAGATATAATACATAGAAAGGTCTGTTTGTGCTTGTTTGAGTTGCTATTATAATTGTGTTGCCCTCATTCTTAACACAAAGCTGTTTCTTCTCTAAGAAATGTTCATAATACTCCTCACTGCGTGCTCATTTATAGTGTGTTGCAGTATGACCTGGCGTGCCCTTGGACATCCTGCCAACACCTACTGTCAGTACTTGCCCACCCAGGGCAGGTATCTACTATTCTATGCCAAGCTCCTAATTTATTCCCATAGTGACCTGAAGAGGTTGTTTTTCTTGTCATGACGTCTTATCCTTGAGGACCAGTCTACTATTCTTTTATCTGATTTAGTGCTCAGTCACACTCACAGGCTAACAGCCATTCCTAACCATGTCTTGGGCTCCAGATGTTGATCCAGTCTTAAATGTATCAGGTCACAATCTGTCCACAACTTTGGCCTAATATGACTTTATCTTGACTTTAGGTCATTAACCAACGTTCAGTCTAAACTGTACTTGCCATGCCACCCGCAATTTAACTGGTTAGCTTTATTAGGCAGACTAGGTCTAACCTTAACTAGAGTCCTAGTCCACAACTTGGCCCAAATAATGTACCCAGTTTTGAATTCTAAAGCTGGACTGCGCTGTAGCCTTGAACCACCCAAAAGGTCCCAATGGTGATTTATGTCCTAAGTTGACCCCTCATCTAACCAGATCTCATTTTAACAAAACTGAACTACCAATGACCTATATTTGGCAGAGAATCTGGTCATTGGGTTGGAGTTGAGGGTCAGGGGTGCCACAGCAGGTCAGACCTAAGCGATGGTCGTCCTGCTTTGCCTGAGGGAACCAAATGTCCAAGTGGAGGAACAGTACAGATCTTACGTGCTGGGATTGCACCCAGGTGTGTCTGCCAAGTCACAGAGCCCTGTCAGACTCTGTGGATTAGGTAACACAGAGCCACAAGCGTCACGTAACAAGGAAGAAAAACAGCATTTGCATGAGGAAGCAATGACCTTCTTCATCCAGAGAGAGAAAAGCAAATGCACTTTTCAAAATGACTGTATATGTCATGTTACTCTGGCGAAAAACCTTCACTGAAATGACCATTCGTTTAAGGATGATAAACATTTATGAGAAAAAATGGTTAAGCTTTGAGGTTTTTTCCTAAGTGAGTGCCATTAATCTTAGAAGATGTATGACAAATGAGTATAAAGGTGTCTTTTAACTGATGGTATGTTGAGGCCTGTCTAGATCTTGATGGCCTTAGAAGACTTTCTGCAGCTTTTTACTAGTAGCTTAAAATGACAGGAATTGGCTATTCAGAAATGTCTCTTCCTATTTCCCCAAGTGCTTTTTAACATGTATATGGCAGAGATGCCCTGCCCGTGTTCCTCAAAACCATCTTCCCACTTCTGGAGGTGCCAGATGGACTGAGGACTGCAATTTGACTACAGGGGAATGGGTTTGTCTATACCCTAGCCCTGCATTTGTATAGTGTCAGACTATACACAGAGCGATCGCTTAAATTTACCATGCAGTAAAAATAGAAAGGATAATTGATAGTTATGTCCTTCTTCCGTATTATTTTCTTTACTCTTAAGTATTGATCATATGGATTGCTTTTTTTATGGGAATTGTCTTTTGGTAGGGATGAAAAAAAATATTTTTAAATGCTCTTGATCTTTAAACAGAAAAGTCTGGGTTCTTGGTCGGTGTTCATGAAGTCCTATATTCTTATCAGTCAAATATTTCATAGAAATTAATCATATGGGCAGTAATGTTCATGAGATTAGAACAACGATTAGGAAAAAGTAGCAAAATCAAATAAATAAGATAACATATGGTTCTGTTTGCTATATTATGTTCTTTTATATCAATAGCAGCAGAAATTCACCTTGGCTGCCTACACTAATTGCCTGCACTCCCAAAGGTCAAATTTGCTACTTCTGTAAATTATGTATTGGTTTTGCCTGGCATAGAATTCATTTTCTTCACAGTAGCTAGTATGGGTCTGTGGTTTTGATTTGTGCAGAAAACTGTTCATAACACCCCCCTGGTTTAGGTATCGCTGAGCAGTGCTTGCACAGCCTCAAGGCCTTCTGTGCGAGCAGGCTGGGGGTGCACAAGAGGTTGGGATGGGGCCCACCTGGGACAGCTGACCCCAACTACCCCAAGGGATACCCCACACTGTATGACATTGTGCTCAGCAATAAAACCTTGGGGGAAAAAAGGGGGAAAGGGGTGATGTTCAGAGTGGTGGTATTTGTCTTCCCAAGTACCAGTTACACATGATGGAGCCCAGCTTTCCTGGAAGTGACTGAACACCTGCCTGCCCATGGGAAGTACTGAATGAATTTGTGGTTTTGCTTTGCTTGTGCACGGGGCCTTTGCTTTACCTATAAAACTGCCTTTATCTCAACCCATGAGTTTTCTCTCCCTTGGGGCAATAGGGCTATGTGGGCACTGTGTGGGGCTGAGCTGCCTACCAGGGTTAACCCACACCAGTGATTTTTGGCACCCAGTGCAGCACCAGAGGGGTTCAAGATAACGAGAGATTTGATTGGAATGTGCCAGACCGGATTTATAGCTGCTACAGCTGTTTAGCTATTAACAGGCAGGCTCTTGCACTTGCCATGGAACTCGCTTACTTTGCTGCATGTTAGAGTCTAGTGATTTTTGCTGGCTGCTATTTGCTGTACTGCTTATCATCTTGCTTTGCTGTGCCTGGGAACATTTCGATAACAGCACTGGCCACGTGCCTGGGCTGGCATATGGCCAGGGTGCTGCTGCTGAAGGGGCATGCTGTAACTACAGCCTGACCTCCAGCTGAAGGGACTGTGACCCGCAAATCCATACTGGAGCAGATACACCCCAAAGTGTCTGTGGCTGTGGACAGGTCCACACTGGAGCAGGTGCTCCCCTGAAGGATAGGAGCCGATGCATAAGTCTGTGCTGGAGCATGGGCAAGGGAAAGAGTTCATAGCAATATTAAACTGTGTAGCCTGGTTCAAAGGGGCCAGACTTGGAGATTGTAATGGATATAACTTTAAATTGTTGTAAGCTGTTGTTTGAGTTGCATGTTATAGGAAGTACTACAGCATAGTTATAGGAGCCACCTGAACAGAGAACAAGCCTCACAAGAAGCCGGGCAAGTGGGACCCAACCTGAATAGGTTTTGGTAGTGAATAACTCCGCACAACACACTGCCTCTCCTGTCCTGAGCAACCACCATAACAGATGGAACCCAGGTTATGGAAGAAGTGAACTCATTGGACATGTTAAGGGGTGGCCCATAGATTAAAGGAATGATGTCTGTCTGTATATCAAAAGATGGTCAGGGCGAGGCGGGTGATAAATGGGGATGTATTGGATAACGTGGGACAGGAGCATGACACAAATGGTATAGAATAAGGTGTAGAGATTGTACTGGTTTGGGCTGCAGTGTAGTTAATTTTCTTCATACCAGCTTGTATAGTAGTATGTTTTGGATTTTTAAAAATAATCATTAATATTATAAATTTATTTATCATAAATTACAGCTCAACTTTAGAATCAGATCAACATTTGAATGGTTACACTTTAATAGCCTTGGTAGGCTCTGAAAGTACGTTTTCATAACAAACAACCCTTACATTAACCGCCAAATTGAAAACCAAATAGATTTCAAATTGTATTTAAACAAAACTTTATCATTTTTTATTATTTGGCTGTATACCTTTTGTTTTTAATGAGTACATCTATCACTACTGAAAAAAAAAATGTAACAAGCTGAAAGAAGTATGTGACAAAGGTGCATTGAAACGAAATGCGAGGAATCCTTTGGTGCTTAATAAGGGAGGGGACCTGTAAACATAGGCATGGCACAGAACAGGAGTTAAGAAACTGTCTACTATCGTATTCATTGTATTTAACATATTTAACACTTTCTTTGAAGATAACAAATACTCTGGATGACAAGCTTTTAACCAAATAGTTGAGTACTTGCATTTGTGTCATTTTTGCATTTTATTGCTTAGCAACGTATTACTCCTAATCTCCAGTTAAGAGTTTATCTAATGCCATCCTTATCTTGAAATGTGAGAGACAGGTTCTCTGTACACAGATAATGTTTATCAGCCTTTGACCTTTCTGAGTCATTTTCCTGCTTACTTTGGCATCCTGCAAACCTATTACTGATGCAAAAGCTGACATCTCATAAAACCCCTATGAACAAAGTACGTATACATGTAGAGGCAGGAGTAGCATCTTAGTTGCAGCTAACTCAGCTGAGGAGGCTGAGGAGTGCAGCGTATGCACAGCCAAGAGGCAGATCTTGGCAAAATGGAGCTTCAGGACGATATCATCAACCATGAAAAAGGATATTTGGATGAGGTGTCTTTAAAACCAACAGATTTTGTGAAGAAAAAAACACTCCTGAAATACAAAGCCGTCTGTGCTGTAAGTAGGTGCTGTTCTTCAGGACTGCTGGTTTAACAATTCTCAAATCTGCAAAATTTTTGGAAGCTTTGTTGTATAAATATAATACTTCAGGGTAGCTTGGTAACTGGTGTTTAAAGTTTTACAGCATGAATGCACTAACTTCATTGGCGGATTTCTAAAGTTCGCCTAGTACTTATCAAGCAAACTTGCTTTTTTTTGTGACAATTAACTGCACTTTTTGCTTTACAATGATACCTGATAGTTCTTTTGCACAGCTAAGACAATGCTTCAATGCTTTATTTTATACATTTGTTTAAAACGGATGTGTTTGCAGCCAAAGCAGCCGCAGTGCCTTTTTGCTTACTTTTTTATCTTTGGACTTGTCATTAACAAAACAGAACATGTAGGCAAGGTGTTGGTGAAAAACACTCAGGAAGCAAGGCATGGGAAAAGACTAACGAACTGTTTCCTACAATATTGTCAGTACCACATATCATATGTTGTGTCAATTCTTTCCCTCTTGACCAGGGCTTTAAGAGTCATGCAGCTGCCTTTTAAATAATACTGCGTAGGGGTTTTGTTATGTTTTTTTAAAGCTTTTGTTGTAGACAATACAGAGTTTTAAGCTTATGTTTGTGGCCATTAAAATAACTTTATATGAGTGTATATATATGTACGTGTATATGCTTGCACAAGCTCTTGCATCTGTAAACAGGAATTTAGAGAAAATGACAGGTACTGATTTTTGAAAGACTCAAAACTTAATTTTGAAAATGGCCCTATGAAAAAAAAGAGTCAAGTTATGATACTCTTCAGCTCTATGCCATCAGAATGATACACGTAATACAACTTACTATTTAATGCTGCATTGTGCAAAGGTTGCATAAAATATGAGGGAAATATTGAAAATTGAGAAAAGAAAAAAAAAGAGAAGATAAAAGAACAGGCATTTTTTCCTTAAGTCTTCAGTAAACATGAATTAATCAGAAACCATGTGGGAAAAATACTTAACTACGAAGGAAAGAAAATTACACTTTCAAGACGTGCTTGGAAGAGTAAAGTGAGAAATTTAAGTATCCTGAAATGAACTATTATAATTATTCCAAATGCACTTGTCTTCAAATGCTTGCCTATATGAAAAAAAAAAACAAATCCCAAACAAAACACCATGAAAATCTAAGTGTTGAAGGTGTAAACTGTTAATATTCCACACCATTTATCTATGTCTTTGATAAACTATATGCGTGAAGTGCTTCCTTGGCAACTTTTTCTGAAAGCTTAGGCAAAGAATTGTGTACTCACAAATAGCAGTCACACTGTCTAGTAAGTCCTCCAGAGAACAGAACATATGCATCAGGAATAAGTACCAATAGTCCTGAATTTACACATAGAAGTTAGCTGTGGAAAATCTGAGGGTTTGAATAGGTTCTACTAATGTTATTTCACTTTAAGGATGAATGTCACAAAATCGAGGGCCTTTGTGTAAATGGTATAATAAATGCGGCATCTCATCTGTGCGGCTGCTATGAGCTTTGGGTTTTACTTCAGCTCTCTCATTGCTTGCAGCAGTGGGAATGGTAGCTGCTGTAATAGGTGTAGTTTCAATTTAGTATCATCTATTTATTTCAATTAAAAATGTGAGTTTTAATGAAAATGGAGAGTAAAACCATGGTGAACTTTAAGGTGAAGAGTGCATGCCCTGGTGATCGGGCTGATCTGTACTCAGGAAAACTTGCGATGTTACCCCGGCAGTGTTATTCTCCCTGCCCAGCAGGAGCGGCCACTGTTCTAGCCCAAATGCACCTCTGACTCTCAGTCCTTGCTGACTGGATGTAGGATTAAATTTCCGCCGTCACACTTGGGGTGTATTTTTGAGGAACTTTACCATTTCTGCCACTTTGGGCAATATTTCTAAATATGCCTATCCCATCTGTTTCTCTCAGCCAGCTCTCTCACCAATTCCATTTCCATTCCCGCTTTTGGGGTATTTCTACTGCACAAAACCCAGGGAGCGAGCAGAAGGAAGAAAATAAAAGTGGGAGAAAGTGTGGAGGAAGTAGCTTTGATGTTGCTGGTTTTTGGTGTTGCTTAAGAAAAAAAGCAGTGACGGGAGGCTGGAGAGGGTGGGAATCCAGGGAGAGAGAGCACACTTTTGAGTGCAGTTGCACAGAGCATAGCAGCAGGAGAAGAAAGTGTGTGGTCTGGAGGGAGCCCCTCCGACTGTCTGTCCAGAAGAAGAGATATGTGCCATGCCAGACCCGCAGTTCGGTCTCCCGGTTGTCCCTGTTGGAGGGCTGGTTGGAGTGTGCCACGCTCCTGACTTCCTGACTTGTACGCCTGGATCTTCCTGGTCTATGGGAAGGAACGATGTGTGCTTGGGCTGTGTCCCGGTGTGGAGCTGCTGCATGGCCGAATTGTGCACCCATGTCTGAGAACCGGTCAGCGTACCTGCTGCCTCACTTCTGCTGGGCACCTGCAAGGCAGGAAGGGCAATAACAAAGAGGGTAGGGTGTTTTTGTGAGCAGGGATGAGTGAAAAGTAGCAAGATGGCTTACGTGCACTTGGTTATATCCTACCCACCTGTACAGTTTTTCTCAGCTTATTATTGCTGTAGTCTCACTGAAGAGGCTCCATTACAGTAATCCTGAGTATGAGTGCCTCTTATTTCTACTTTATTTTGAATCTTAGTATATGCTACTGTCTGGTGGGTTCTGGAGATGGCAGGAGACAAAAGAAGGCTCTGAGGCAAAGATGGGAAGTAAACTAGGCTGGTTTATGGTGATTTTCTGTGATATGCACTTTATTTCCCGCCATTGCCTTAGTGAAGAGGAAAGCACATACACGATAAAATACTCTGAGAGGGCTGTTCACTTTTCATTCTGCCTTTCAGCCAGCATACATCGCCATTCATCTGAAGTGTCTGTTAAACTGATAGAGGCCCCCTCAGCTCTTTCCCCTCTCCTAAACATTATGCTGCTTTCTGTTATGAGCTTTCTTGGGGCTGTTTGTCTCTTTCCAATTTCTCTAACCTCATTAATGGGGGGACTTGTTATGAGAAACTGGCTTTTGGATGAAAATTCGTCACTTGTAGCCTCAATACAGCTGAGTCTCTTAAGAAATCTCTGTGAGCATTTCAGAAAGAAACTGTTTTTTTTTTCTATTACAGAAGCTAAATAATTTCCTTCTCTTTACACACATTAAGAATTTGCAAAACAGGTAAATATGTTGATTATTCCTACTGTCTTTTCTGCAGCAAAGACTTTCCTGATTACAACATGGGACGGGCCATAGGTTAAAAGTGTGGTATTAAGGTGTTGGCTTGTAAGCAGCTCACAAGATCATCGTTCTTGTGCCTCTCCTATCTTCAGGTTCAGCATGGCTCCAATTTTATTGATAAACAAGTTCAGATAAATGGTTAGTTCACAAGAAGTAGAAATAATAATCACACTATTAATTTCTAGGAAACATAACAGTTTATCACAATTGCGAACTTTAATTTTCTTGTGTCTATGTGACAGGTTCTGCTGTGTGCTTTGGTGGTTGTATCTCTGGGACTAGGTTTAGGACTAGGACTGAAGCGTGGAAACCAGGAGCAAGGTATGTTTGTGATACTTCCAGCATAATTACCACTGAAGCAAAATCTGGTAAAGGCCTTCAGCAGGGGCTCTTTTATAGCATAATGTAAATGCTTTGTGAAAACTTAACACCTGTCAAAATAGAGTTTTCAAGTTGAATTGTATTAAAACTGTACACTGACAATCTATACTTGAAAAACCTTGCTTCTCTTTCCAGAAGTGTTAACCCTAGTTCACAAAAAGTTTGGAAATTTTTTTTCTAATAATATTTAGGAAATTTGAGATAGGAGTTATCTTTTACATATAATACCCTGCAATTATCTAAGCACTATGTTTTGTAGATGAGATATTGGACCATCTTCAGGACTCATGCTTTGGGTACCTTTGGCATAATTCAGGTGCCTAACGTTAAAACTGATTATGATTGTCTTTGAAAACTTCAGTTTCTGTAAAGCTGTGGTAAAAAGTAGATAATGCTTTGATTTGGTGAGATGTTATTTTTTAGTTAGAGAAACAAAGTAGCATTTTGTTATCATGGAGTCAAGCCAGATGAGAACAAACTCACCACATGGTAAATTAAATAAAATACTTCCTTTAGAATCAAGACAATAGTAATCTCATACTGGATGAGTTCAAGGAAGTACAGTCTATTTCTTTTTCCTAGTCAACACACATTGAACTTGTTTACCTACTTATCAAGTCTTAGCTCCTTCTGAGATCTTTCAATACTATGAGCCTAGCAAATAGGATACGATGTAACTGTAACTGCTTTTTGATGATGTGTATGTTGTATCACAACTTTCTGTGTAAAATATCTAGATACCCACAGCTTTGGTTTTCAACACATTCACCTGAGGAACTTGGTTGTGGTTGTGTTAAGTGAAAGATGGCACCCAATAAGCATTTTGGTGCCTCTGACTGCAGGTGCCATAGAGCAACCCTGAATAAGTACTGCCTAGCTTTATTTGCTACTTTCATAACCAGACCTGCTTGGGACAGATGAATTCACGACACGTGGTATTACACTGTGAAGTGGGAGGGGAAGCCTCAGCCTGGGGCAGGATGCGCCCTTGTGCGGTTGCCTTTGCTATGAGGGCAGTGGGAAAGAGTGTTGCTGTTCAGGAGCAAGAGTCATGGTCAAGATGGGTGATGTGGGCTTGTGGTGTCTGGAGAAGGGGCCTGGGAAGGAGTCAGGAGGAGCTGTCATTCTGTATGCTTAAAAATCAGCACAGACCTTCCGTCTGGTTATAGCGCGATTGAATCTGTTTATACACTCAAGACAAATTTCCTTATAGCTCGTGTAATTGTAATGACGATTTAAAAGAAAAGTTAATGAAATACTAAATTCCTGACCTTACACAGTTACATAAATGTTGTAAAGAAAATAGAATCATGGACTGCGTTGTATGAGGGGTATGAACAATTACATTACAGACAGAGGAAAAGGTTTATATTTTTTTTTACTTAGGCTCACCATGCTATATTCTATATCATTTTAAATCAAGTAGATCATCTGAATAACTTTGAGATGTTCGAAAGTGAATGGATAGAGGAAAAATTAAATTAAATACTCCAAACCAGCTGAAAAAGCACAGAAAAACTGTTCAAATGTTTATGTACAATTGTGAAAAATCATAGCTCTTTCTTGACAGAACAGACTCCAGTCATAAAACACTTAACCCTCAATTACTTCTTTCTATCTGTACTTTTGACGGATCCGTTTATGGTCATTGCATATATTGCTTGCTATTCTAATTATTTGCAAAGCTTTCTTGCATTGTACAATAGTTGTTGATGTAAGCACTTAAAGCTCAAGGTACAACACAAGAACTTTCTACATGTGAAACAAGCTGGCTAGCTTGAAAAATTAAGTTTAACTCTACATGATTTCTGTACAGTGGATATTAAAGCCTGAATTTTGTAGGCAGTGCACCATGCAAAAGCATGAACTTTTTGGCAACTATAATAAAATGCACCGGGAAATCCGAGTAGTTATACCTGTCCCTGTCTAACAGTGTGAGTTGACAAGAAAGCTGGAAATGTAGGTGCTCAGAGTGGTTCAAGCAGTATTTCTGCAGTACAGAGAATGCAGACACAAGGCTTGTCCTGGCTGGTGTGGAGCTGTGGGTGATGTCTGGAGATTTGGGGTTGTCCCGTGGTATCCTCAGGTGTCCTTGAGAGAGCCAAGTCTCTCCCTTCTCCTTGCACTAAGGTGTCAGAGCTGTGGTGAAGAACTGAGTGTCTCCATTTCCAACATGAGACCTGCTGCAGAAACAGCCCTGACACAGGCTCTGAGTGAGCACAGCCCAATCAGCCCCCAGGACCTTCAACATCCAGAGCACTTCCTATGGTTTTCGTTTCACCTTGCTGACCCTTGTGCTAGTGAGCGCATTGGAAAATGACTCGGGAAATGGATTTGGGAAATTATTCAGCACATTTCTCCCTGCAGCCTGTGTCCATGATCCATTTAGCTGGCCTCTCTGGGACAGGGTTATTCAAGCACTCAGACTGGCTCCCTTCTTCTTTCAGTCAGCTGCAGGCACAAATGCAATGAGCCACTTGGGAAAGAGGTGCCCGGCTGCCAGTGCGACAGCGGCTGTGCTGAGCGGCAGGACTGCTGCTGGGACTACGAGGACACCTGCCTGGAGCCAAGTATGTTCCCATACAGGCAATGCCCACTGGTTTTCCGTTTGGGTTTGGGTTTGTTTTTTCACATGATAGTAATAGGAAAAGGATAAATTCTTGTATTTACGCAGATATATGGAAGTTATGTCATGTCCCCTCAGGGAGGGAAGGATGTGGTGGTGTCGAGTTGCTGAGGCACCCATGCATAACCAAAGCCTTTGCAGTGCGTGTTTCCTGGCCCAGATGAAGCTGTGGATGAGTGTGAGCAAAAGTCATAGGTTATCTGTGACCGGGGCCCTGAAATGCTGCCGCTGTGCCAGCACCTCTTCTGCTTTTCAAAATGAGGGGGTGGCCCCGGCCAGGAACACTCTCAGCCTCACACAGCGCTCAGCGGGGTCTGGAGCTAGAGGAGGGGACCCGTCTGCCAGGGGACCCAGCTGGCCCCATGCCATGGCCACACTCCTCACCAGTTCCTTTCTCTGCTCTCCCAGCAGCTGCTTGGATGCTTCTCCATCCTTATCACTTTTTCTGCCTGCTTCAGCTCTTACATATCTTTTTTTTTTTTTTTTCCTGTCTGCTGGGAATCGTGCACAAGAGCAGGAAAAAGATCAATTTCCTTCTCTTTCTCTTCTGTAAGAGAAATAAGGGTTTGATTTTTTTTTTTTTTTTCCTTCAGATCTTCAGGAAGTGTGGAAAGCATTGAACAGGGTGACTTTGGGACACTTTTTAAAAATAAATTATTCTATGACTTCATTATCATTCAGTGGCCACAGAAATAGGCTTTGCATGTTAAATAAAATCTTGAGTTTTCCTTTCAGATAAAAGTCCTAAAGACAGTGAAGCAGGACATTTAAATTATAGTTTAACAAAACTTTTTTTTTTTTTTTTTTAACCTGTTTGGGGGATTTCCACACAAAGGAGTTTACAAAAGGTTCTGTGAACCGAATAATAATATTTTTCTTCCAATTTTCAGCCCGATCTTGGAGGTGCACTAATTTCCGTTGTGGCGAGACACGGATACCTGGAAGTTACTGCTCTTGTTCTGATGACTGCTTGCAGGAGAAAGACTGCTGTGTAAACTACAACAGTGTTTGCAAAGGTAAATCAAAAGTCAGAAAGATTTATATATATATGTTGTCCTGTGAAATAAATAGATAGGCAAGTGTGCAAATATAAAAGTAGATGCACTTTTTTCTCAAGATGAAGTCTTACAGTGACATTTTGGAAAAAAATTAAGATTTCTGAAGTGAAGCTTTTGATATTTTTGACTGGAGATCAATATGAATGTGTGTCATTTATAAGAAAGACAGAAGGTTTTGAATATTGCAGTAGTACATCCAATGTGGGGGTTTTGTGTTATTTTTTTTTCAAAAATAGATGGAGACACGTTGCCTGCTTCAAATTTCATCCAACCGAAAGTACATATTGTAGTAATCACCCCGTGATTTGAATTTTCCCATCCTTTTTATTAGAAATTAATTTTCAGATTGGATTTCTTATGTTTTATGTACTTCTGAATATCTTTGTTCATGGCTGCATGTTTCATACAGATTCTGGCTAAACACATAAAGAATAGCACTGGTAAAACTGAGGGTGGTGAAACACCGGCACAGGTTGCCCAGTGAGGTGGTAGATGCCCCATCCCTGGAGGCATTCAAGGCCAGGCTGGACGGGGCTCTGAGCAACCTGATCTGGTTGCAGATGTCCCTGCTCATTGCAGGCAGCTGGACTATGTGGCCTTTGAAGGTCCCTTCCAACCCAAACTATTCTATGATTCTATTCTATGGATTACAGGAGTGGTACTTGAGGATTATACCGGGGCATAAAACATGGTATGTATTATCAGAGTTCCTTTATGTTGTGAGGTGACAGAGATTTAAGGCAACTCCTGCGAAATTATATTTGTCACCTAAATATAATTAAAGCTAAAAGTGGTCAGGAGTTTGACTAAGTGCTAAATTGATTGAGCTGACCTAGTTGAGGTCACTGTACATCCCTGCCTTTGGCTTCTTACTGGGATAGAAGCTTTCTGTGGTGAGCTGTGAACTTTAACAGCTATTGTGTCTTTTCTTTACATTTTTTCTACATTTTCTTTACATTTTTCTTTACATTTTTTCCTTGGATACTTTCCTTCTTTCTTCTCTCATTGACCGCCCTTTTTTCTTCCAAATAGATGGGCAAATTTCATCATAAATGAGTATAGCTGTGAAACAGGTGGAAAATATTAAAAGGAGAACAGAAAGAATTTCTTGACATTTGGAAGCCATGGTCAACAAGGAAAGATTTAAGCAGTTTGGGCTCTTTTCACTTAAAAAACCCCCCACAAACAACAACAACAACAAACTAAAGTGAGCCCTGGCAATCATGTCTAAATTTGTAAGTGGTATCTGCAAAAAAGAAGACAGTAATCCAATGTGGACAGGATACAGTTTAAATGTTTTCCGTTTAAAACCAGATACAACTTGGGCTAAGATTTCACAGGAATTTCTTCTCCATTTTGTTTGTTTCCTTGTCTGTGTAGTACATGTGCTTTATTTTTAACTTACATGTTTAACCATTATCCCTTCCAGGGTTTGAGGGCCTAATAGCTTGCACTAAATGATTTCTGAAGGTCTATAATTCTGTATTCTGTTTCTATAATTCCGTATCAAAGCAGAAAAAGTACCAGGAAGAGCTCTAAAAAGATCAACAAGGAAGTTGCTTTGTTGTTTGTGTGGGGTTTTTTAATGCCGACTCAGTATTTTATTTTGTCTTTTTAGGTGAAATACCTTGGGTAGAAGAACCATGTGTATCACTTGAAACTCCTCAGTGTCCAGATGGGTAGGATAAAACAATTTTGTCTTCTTAGCAAATAAAATCATGGTGATGGTCAGAAATACTCCAGTGGCCTGAAACAAGTCTTCATGAGGTTTCCATATTTACTGAGAATAAGGTTCCTGCCCTAAGGAATATTCTGTAGAAGCAGTTCGCAGATAGCAATGTTTTTGCTTTCTGAAACCTTTGTCATTTTGTTGCACATTCATTTATCATTTACAGTTTAGAGCAGAGTACAGGAGTTCAGATTGAAAGTCAGTATGCAAAGACCTGGAAAAATTGTTAGAGTTATCTCAAGGTTCATGTGTCACAAATTGTTCATAGTCTATTTTATATTATCTGTGACAATTCAAGGAAATCGCCTTATGCAAACTGTAATAACTGTTAGAATCTGTGATTGCAATTCTTTATCTAAGTAACAGGGGTTTTTTGCTCAAATCATCTGCGGGAAGAAAGGTGTGTTAAAAAAGAAGCTATGAAAGTAGCCATATATCTACAAGTGCTAGAACATGGTCATTCCAATGCCCACCATTAGATATTTTGCTATTTGTGCAGTATTGCAGAATTACAGGTAGGGGCTAGGCAGAAACACAGTTAAAAAAGTTGTTCTTAAAGAAAAATTGATTATTTTTTAGTTCAGTTGTGGTATTTGTGATGTTATCCGTTTTTCTGTCTATTTTACTGCCAATTTACTTTAGTTATAATAATAATAATAATAATAATAATAATAATAATAATACCTTTACTATTGTGGCCTCTTCATGGGTCCCTGCATGCATCTCCCAACATAGGTGTAACAATGTACTTTTTCAGTTAACAAATAACTTGCTGAGTTAACACAGTTTCATAGGCTAAAGCTCAGAAACTAGTAGAGGAGGACTTCTTTAAGTGCTGTAAACAGCATTGCTATATAAAGCTCCGTTTAATTTCAGATTCAAATCAGGAAGCTGTTTTATACGAACTAGTTTTATACGAAGTGCCAGTATACTTCCATGTTTTGGAAAGACCACTGTGAATGAGAAAAGAACTGGGGTGGTGATTACTTTCTTATGTGGATACATAACATTTTTTTAATAGTTATCACTCAAAGTATTATTCAAGAAGTGGTTTGGAGTCAGTTATCAGAAACTGAGTTTTATTAATCATTTTCTCCCCCAGTATTTTCCAGGCTTATGTAGTGAACCATTCCTATAAATTACACATAGCTGGGTTTATTATAGATACTATGTATAGTGAAGCCTGCTTCAAACTACATTTTTAATTTGATTGCATGTTTACAGTTTTTATGTTTCTTTTTATGCTTCTGAGAAGACTGAGGAATCTATAAAGATGGTTAACAAAAGGACTACATTTGTAGAACTAGATCACTTAATTCTACTGATTTTGTCACTTGATGTTGTGAAAAAAGGTGCTATAGCACCAGCACTTCATACCTACTAATGCATTTTTCTTTAGGAGTCCTCTTAGGCTGGTTAATGGAAAGGATATTTCATAACTTCAAGGTTTATTTTCACAGCTAGCACCTCCTAGTTAGAATTTTTATAACAAGAATTTCAACACTGTTCTAGAGATCAGCTGCAGTTTGTGCCTGTTTTCTCATACCTACTGTATGAACTCAGATCTGAGGCTTTTATCCTTGTTTCTGTATGTGAAGTCTCACCCTAAGGACATTAGTAGATGCTGTGTTTCTTTTGTAGCTTTGAGTTCAGTTTGTCAGGGGCCTTGAGGCAAAGAACCGTAAGAGCTGGGAAACTTGAAAGATATAATCTACAAAGAACATGGGCTGCTTAGTGATGTGGTAAGGTACAGGCTCAGCACAAACCTGGCGTTGCAAAGAAATCGAGTTTCCCAGCACTGAGGCCAAGTGACCCAAACCACTTGCTGGGTGATTGCTCTAGTTTTACAGTCCTTGTGCAGCTGCCTTGAGAGGCTTTTTAAGATGCATTGAGAGACAAGAGACAGAGTTCAAACCATTACTACGTACAGAGGTACGTTGGCTGCTCTATACTCTGGGCTTGTATTTGAATGCTAGTCGGCAGCATAGGTATTTATTTGTATTTGTAATTAAAATATTAACAAGACCCAATTTATTTTCCTAGGTTCTGTATATACTGCATTTTGTTCTATAAAAATATATTCTATGTATTTCCTAGGTTCAATATATAGCGTGTTTTATTCTACAAATACTACTGCTATATTCTATATATACTGTGTTACAGTGTTTACTTGTGTTTTATTTGTTCATGATTTTTTTTCAGGAGGAACTGTGTATTCGCTCTCAAAATTCAACTATTTATTTATCTCACACTGTTATATTAATTCTGGGAAGTACATGGTAATTCTGGTTCCCACTTTCAAAAGTAGAATTTGTTATTAAAGATCTTGACAAGTCACCAACTCTCCAAACTCCTTTCCGATGACAAACTCATATTTTCCTCTAGGTTTGATCTGCCACCACTTATCCTTTTTTCAATGGATGGGTTTAGAGCAGAATACTTGCAAACTTGGAGTTCTTTGCTGCCAAATATTGAAAAACTCAGTAAGTTACCAAGAGTGCTTTGACTACTTTCTTTAAAAGTCAACATGAAACCTCTCCAGTCTCTTTTGCACCTGTCATGCATGTGTGTTACTCAGCAATAAGAAAATCACAAACCAGGTCTCCCTCATCGGTTGTGTATTTTCATTATATGTTCTACATTAATTCTTGTATTTGAGGGCACAGGAAACATGACTTTTTTAACAAGGCCTCTAATACTGGTCAGCAGCTTTTTATTAAATACTTTAAAATATACATTCAAATACAGTTTAAGACTGAAAAAAAACTCCCAGAGAAGGATTTCCTGCATTCTCTGTACTCCATTGAAAAATTCTAGCTGATAAGAAGATCATTGTTAATGTATATTATGAAGAGAAAATGCATTAGGTTATTGGGAAATTTTCCTCAAATATACACTTTTTAAAGTCAGATATTTTAAGTTATTAAAGAGAAGCTGCATATTTAAAAGTATATCGGTGAATATTACTATATCAGATTTAAATGCAATGTAATTTACATATAGGTATGATTTAATATATTGATGTGATTGCAGTAAGGTTCAAGTAGCTGTGTCCCAGTATTTCTGAATATTGAGACAAAGAGTAAGTTGAAGATATTTAGCTTGTGCTGTAAAGGGCTCTAAAAAGAGAGACCCATTAGTGCACACTTAGTTAAATTTTCTTGAATATTTCAGAGCTCAGCTCTTTATATGCTTTGTACCTGGACAAAATGTCTGCATGTTTATTCATTTCTTCTCAGCAGTAATAGTCTAAATTGAAAGTGTTCGTATCTGTTCTGAATTTATCATATTCTGTTTCTATTGTGGTCATTTGAAAACTTCACATGGATGTTACGAAGTACTACATTTTACTGAGTAGTTTATAATCTTATTTGTGGATAATGAGGGTATGCAGAAGTCTGAACTTGAAGGAGTGTGCAAACCTGACTTCTTGTGCAAATATTTTATGCTTTGATGCCATTCTGACATTGGAAGGAACTTGAATCAGTGAAAAAATCATGCAAGCAGAAGTCAGTGTTCAGTTTCCGTCTTTTAAAAAAAGTGAAAAGGAAATGCCAAATTGACGAAAGGCATGGAAATGTGTATGTTTACAAGAAATCCTTTTAAACAAGAACATGATCTAATTCAGCATTACTCATATTTGTGGTAAATGTTAACAAGTGCTTATACTTCTCAGAAATACGCAGTGGAAAGGAAAGGGAAATTGATTTCTTTGCAAAAGAAAAAACATAACGCTCATTTGTAGCATAAAATATTTCTTCTCTATTAATTCCATTAATCAAGGACTTTCAATAGAGCTGATCAAGCTAGTTTTTATAGAATATATACACTATGAATGTAGTTCTTTTACCATTCAAGAGAAATCCATTAAAAAATATGCTGAGTCTCTCATGTGTTTGTTAATTATTCAGACCTTCTTTAAACAATCTTTAAGCCTTTTTTTTTCTGTATTGCACCAGAACAGTTTTCTAAAATATTTTCAGGGTTTCATTGTTTAGTTGAAGTTGTTTAGTTAAAATCAGTTTCTGTTCTTTGACTGAAACACCTTACATCAAATAATAAAGTGTGTTTGAGTGTGAACCAAATAATCATCTGACTACAGCTTAATACAGAACTGTTTCTCCACCTCGGTTAGACTAAAAAATGGCAGTAAGGCATCTTCTAGCCTTTACACCTTTGTTTTGTGCGTAAATAAGTTGGATACTGCAGTGGATTTAGATATTAGAGATGTTCAGGTGTGGTAAGTGCCTTAGATTGCTGAAAAGTGATGCAATGTTTGGAGATAAAGGTAGGACACCTGGGGCAGGATTCCCTCCAGAGCAGGACACCTACGTTTAGATATGTGTTCTTGGAGGCATCTGCATGTGAGATGTCTGCATGCTCATTGTAGTCAGTGTGTTTGTGCTTAGTACAGTCTATACGGCCCAGTGCGAAAGCCTAGAAGCAAGTCAGCTCAACCAACAGAGGGTGCCACAGGACAAATTTTTGCCTAAACCTGGATTTCTAGTATACTTCAGAGTGTGGTGGCCTGTTCTAGGTGGCCTTCTAGCTGTGTCAGAAAGACACAGGTGTCCCAGTGATCTTCCATCAAAACTGCCTTTTTTTGTGCAGATGTCTTGGATATCTGAGTGTGTCTCAAATGGCACCAGACTACAGGGCCTGAGCAACTGAGTCCTTCCCGTGCATGTGGTC
Organism: Pampusana beccarii; assembly: GCA_013399365.1. Classification (NCBI taxonomy): domain Eukaryota; kingdom Metazoa; phylum Chordata; class Aves; order Columbiformes; family Columbidae; genus Pampusana; species Pampusana beccarii. The sequence continues at coordinate 470,383 of VWYH01004338.1, read as the reverse complement.
GCCAGACAGACCTGCAGGATACTTCTGCTGAACTGAGACTTCACTCTCATTGCATAAACTTACATGTCTGGTGCCGTTTTGGGTCTCAGAAGTATCTGAGACACTTATTTGGGTTGGCAGACAGGATGTGGGAGCAGCATCTGAAGGCCAGGCAGGTTCATTAAACATGTCTCAAATGGCCTGAGGTGTATAGGTTTTAGGCAGTTGAATCGAGTGTCCAGAGTCTATTGACTGCAATGGGATGGTAGGCCCAGCTCACAAGGAGACACCGCAATGTGTGCGTCTTAATTTGGAGTCACATTTCCCCTCTAATACCAGAACAACTGACTTTTGATTTTTTTTTTGTTTGTTTGGTTGGTTGGTTGGTTTTGTTTTTAAGACTATCAGTTTTCAGTTAAAAGAAAAATTATATTCATTCGATGATCTGTTGCAGAAACATGTGGCACACATTCAAAATACATGAGAGCTGTTTACCCCACAAAAACCTTTCCAAACCACTATACTATTGTCACAGTAAGTGAGAATTTGCTATTTTTCCTTTTCATTATCTGGATGATATAGAAAAGATATTGTGGTGCCAATCTTTTTGTGGGACATGGGAACCGAAGCTATAGGAGTAAAAGAGAGAGATGCTGAGATAAGACCTGCGGGCATGATCTATGTGGCCATATGTGTATGCTCTCTGATTCTGTCCTGTCAATCAGTTATTCCTGATACTTGTCAGTCCAATTGGATATGGCTGAGTATGGATGAGGACACAGCCCACTGATGAGAGTGTGTGCTAGGGTGGGTTTGGCAGCTGAGATACAGCTACATGACATATATAGTACTTAATTATAGCACATCAGGTTTTAACAGGGCTGGGGAGAAAACAGAGAAACTCAAGGGAACATGACAGGCACACTGAATTCATCAGCAGGAATCTGATGATCTGTGTGGGTTGGGAAAGAGTGTTCTGTTTCTGTGGTAAAGTAGCCCTAAAAATAATTGCAACACTGCAACAGTGTGCATTGCATTGTAGTTTAGTCTCCATTTGATTTCAAGATTCAGTGTCTATTTTGTTTGTTTTCATTTTGCAGGGATTGTATCCGGAATCTCATGGAATTATTGATAACTCCATGTATGATGTAAACTTGAACAAGCATTTCTCACTGTCGGGGACAGAAAAATTTGATCCTTCATGGTGGAAGGGGCAGCCAGTAGGTTTCTTTCTCATCATGGTATTCCTTTATGTCTAGAGCGGCTCACAGGCTGAATTATAAAACAAACAAGATAATAAAATGCAAAGCTGTGTCATATATTTGCAGTACTTGCTAAATATCCTGTAGGCTTCATGTTGCAGACTACCTACAAAACAGTTCGCTTTTTATGAAAGTAGAAGAACTCTTAAAATGTTAATTCTGAGAATTAAAAATTTCACTTAATGTGGTAGTTAGTAAAAGAGACTTAAATATTTTGGCTGGGATTGGAATAAATCTCTTGCCATAGGAAGCCCCAGTAAAATTTGGATGTGGTTTTATGGTGGGTTTTTTTTTGTTTTTTGACAACAAGCTACAAAATGAAATCTAAAAATCTACTTACAGATTATATCCGTTTACAAATACGCTTTCAAAGTCCAGGCATGTAAAAGCAAGAAAGGGAATAGCAAAGAGCTTAATTTCCAGCAAAATGAACACTTATATATAACATATGGCATATTTAATTAAGAAAACCCCACCCTGATTGTACCTATGGTTATGATTAATATTATTAATTTGCTAGAAATATAAGCTGTAATAACAATACAAAAATATTTTTTAAAGCATATGTAGTATTAGTACATCTACTTAATATACATCTATATATTTATTTACATGGTTGTGTATATATGTATTTCTTTGTAGTCATGTTTATAGTATACTCACAGAATCACAGAATGCTAGGGATTGGAAGGGACCTCAAAAGATCATCTAGTCCAATCCCCCTGCTGGAGCAGGAGCACCCAGATGAGGTTACACAGGAAGGTGTCCAGGTGGGTTTTGAATGTCTCCAGAGAAGGAGACTCCACAACCTCCCTGGGCAGCCTGTTCCAGTGCTCTGGCACCCTCACTGAGAAGAAGTTTCTTCTCATATTTAAGTGGAACCTCTTGTGTTCCAGTTTGTACCCATTGCCCCTTTCTTATCATCGGTTGTCACTGAGAAGAGCCTGGCTCCATCCTTGTGACACTCACTCTTTACATATTCATAAACATTAATGAGCTCACCCTCAGTCTCCTCTTCTCCAAGCTAAAGAGACCCAGGTCCCTCAGTCTTTCCTCGTACGGGAGATGCTCCACTCCCTTAATCATCTTTGTTGCCCTGCGCTGGACTCTCTCCAGCAGTTCCCTGTCCTTCTTGAACTGAGGGGCCCAGAACTGGACACAATATTCCAGATGTGGTCTCACCAGGGCAGAGTAGAGGGGCAGGAGAACCTCTCTCAACCTACTAACCACCCCCCTTCTAATACACCCGAGGATGCCATTGGCCTTCTTGGCCACAAGGGCCCAGTGCTGGCTCATGGGCATCCTGCTGTCCACCAGGACCCCCAGGTCTCTTTCCCCTACATTGCTCTCCAGTACACTCAAGTACACAGGTTTTGATGCTATTGTTTCCTGAAGAGTCCCATCAGGTTTGTAACAGAACCACACCTGCACTCTTCAATAGAACCATGTCTTCTTATAGTAAGGTCATATAAGGTGTTTCAAAAAGATGGACTCAACTGAGAGGCGTTTGGAATTAATTCAACTGTCATCTCAATTTTGTCTGTACAGGAGTTGAAGGGAACATAGAGCATTTATACAAATGTTACTGAAACTTGATAGCTCATTAAATGGTAAATTTTTGTGTAATTGTGAATATACTGCTTTGAAATCGGGTCCATCTTTTTGAAATCCCCTGTATAACTAGAATCCATAGACTAGACTAGACTAGACTAGACTAGACTAGACTAGAATATTTCAGTTGGAAGGGACCTACAACAATAATCCAGTTTAACTGCCTGACCAATTCAGGGCTGACCAAAAGTTAAAACATGTTATTAATGGCATTGTTCAAAGGCCTCTTAAAAACTGACAGGCTTGGGGCATCAACCACCTTTCTAGGAAGCCTGTTCCAGGGTTTGACCACCCTCTCAGTAAATAAACACTTCCTAATGTCCAGTCTAAACCTCCCCTGGCACAGCTTTGAACCATTCTTCCATGTTCATGATTCATTCCACTGGCATTTGACACAGGAAAAAAGATCACTACCTGTTGCCAATTACAGAAATACCTATATTTTTCTATGCTGCAAATACCCAAGAAATGGCAACATCCTGGCTTCCATGCTGCTAATTTTTCTTCAGAATGCCTAAGTAAAAAACAAACGTCAAATCAGGTATGGTCATTGGGCATCTGTGTGATGTGTGAAAGAATAAAGAGAAATGCATACTTGCAGCCCATATTCCTAATCTAATTATGTATTTTTACTTGGTAACCTGAGGTCCTCCAGTGGTATAACTGTGATGAAATAATTTGTTTGTATGTTTATCCATAGGTCTGGCTGACAGCAATGTACCAAAATTTGAAAGCAGGCACCCTTTTTTGGCCAGGCTCTGATGCTCCGATTAATGGAACATACCCCACATTGTACGAAGTATACAATGGGTAAGTTTCTGTAGGGCTTGTAGTAAATTCCTGTAAATTACTCCAAAATGCCATATGAAACTTGAAGGAAATGATTTTTAAACTACCAGATTTTTAAACAACAGTCTGAGAGATAAGCGCCATGTCACATTTTCCTGGTTTTGCCTTGCAACTGCCAATAATAGTTGAAATTTTCGAAACCGTTCAGGGTATTCACAATGAGAAAGTAAAAGGGTACTGTATATTCTCCTCTCCTAGACAGTTTCAGCCTACTGCAAACCACTGACCTCGCACCAGGAAAGCATCCTGTAGCTGGTTAGTAGCCACTGCTACACTATACCAGTGATTACCATATTTCCACCCATAAAACCTACATACTATATAGCCCTTTGAAGGCACTTGTACTTAAGAATAAGCTTTCAGATAACTTATAACCTAACATAATGAACACAAACTTGGAAGCCATGGCAAATGACTATAGAAGGCAGAAACTGAGTGAAGAGAGATTTCTGGATAGGGAAGCTACTGAAGGAAGAGGGGATCTAGATTAATTCCTTCTTGTCTTGCTTGTGTGATAATATGCACAGTGCTGCTGAATCACAGTTATCTATGTTTTGTCTAGTTAATTCACACGTTACACAAGTGAAAATATAGCAATTATCTTCATGCTGTTTTTTCTTTTTTTTTCTTTTCTTTCTTACGGAACTCATTGATATCAGTAAATTATTTCTAAATTTTCATAATTTCAGTAAGTCTCCCATGATTCTTCATATTTACAAAGATAATCTAAAGCAAGTATATAACTGTAAGTCCCTATAGGTAACAAAGGTTTTGTAGTGATGTGTAGGATTGGTACTCAGAAGACACTTGAATACCATAGGTAACTAACATAAAGCTTGTGCGTGACGTTGGGGGAAAGCAAAACTATTAATGGGTGAATTCCTTCATAGGAGGGAAAGTATGACCTCACAAAGATTTGGCTGGGGACATTACTTGCTTTTAAAATATTAAAGTTTGAGGTTTATTCATGATGGAAAGAATAAAACTTATTCTGACTTGTACTTCAGGTTTATGTTCTGAATGTGAAATCTCTGCTTTGCATGTATTTAATTATAAATATTTGAGTACTCCACCAACACCATGTGTTTCTGTTTGCAAAATCAGGATTTGTCCAATTTACCGCTAAAAGAGAGTTACCTTCAATCAAAAATGAGAATAATAAAACTGGTTACTAGTACCTTGTTAAGATACATTATTCCTGATATCCAAATCTGTAACTTTACTATATGATTAGAGGTTAGACACTTTCTCTGTATCTGAGAATTAGAAGTGCTTATCAGAAAAGCCTTGTTAACATCCTATCTATTTTTTTTTCAGTTCAATGACCTATGAACAGAGGATCTCAAAAGTATTGAAATGGCTTGATCATACAAAATCGGAGAGGTAACAGTAATACCTATTTTTTTAAATGAAAATGTTCTTTTGAAATGCTTTTTCCAAATTTTCATAATATTCCATTCTTATTTATCTCTAACTCAAGACCTGACTTCTACACTTTATACATTGAAGAACCAGATTCTTCTGGACATTCATTTGGACCAGTTAGTGGTGGTGTAAGTAGTTTTTGTGTTTTTCTTCGACTAAATCACACTAAAAATGGTGCTGTACTATGAACTTAACCAACTTATAAACTTGGAGAGCACAGTAGCTCAAAAATTCTCGTGACGGTTTTATGACTTTTTATTAAGAACTCTTGGGTATGATTGAGCCCATCGTTTTGATTCCAACACTGTGTGTGAATTGAAAGAGCTGTAAACCAAAAAGTCTGGCAGAAAATCATTTCAGCTCATGCTATTAGAAATAAATTTAATGTATGTATTTAGATGAAACTTTAATTTTATTACCAAGTGATATTTGGAAGAATACGGCCTGGAAACTTCTCGGAACTGTCTTTTATTTATTCTTAACACTGTAATTCAATGGTTGTTAATTTGTAACCCAAAAATACTAAATTTTTATTTGCATGCAGGCAAAAAGTTCAGTCTTTAAGGAGCTTAGGACTTATCACATCAGCTCCTTCCTGGAATGGTCTTGTTTAATATATTTGAAAATGGTCTTCAGCAAAAGGCCTTGCTGTAGTAGTGGACAGGGACAGAAAAACTCATCTATGTAGTATAGTTTTAGGCTGCCTAACTAGAAACTCCATTTCTCTTTGTACATAAATGGCTTGAAACCCCATTACTGTATGTGTAATTGTGTATGTTTAATTGTATTTGTGTACGTTGCCTGTGCACACAAGACATACAAGAGAGTGCAGCAGAGTTAGGGGAACAAGAAGGGTGCAAGTGCTCAGATGTCGTCCGTACTGTAGGACTTACAGGAAGACTGTAAGTCAGCAGCACCAAGTGGGGAAGAACCGTCCTCTGGGAATGGCTGCAGGGTGGGTTGTGCTGGATTTCTCCTGTGTTACTTCAGTGGTGGTTGATGGTTTTCTATAGGAAGCTTAGAGGCACTGTACGTAGGAGAAAAGGGCACCATGCCTTCTTGGATGCTACGCTGGTCCTATAGGTAATACATGTGTGTAAATATTTTTTGAAATGCTGCTTATCATTAATACAATGACATGCTCATGCCACAACAAAAATTGTATTTAATGTTATAAATCTGATATTTTATATACATTTGGGAGTAAGAAACAAATTTGATCTGAATGTTTTAATTTTTTTCTTTCAATAAACATATTTTAAAGTTCAGTTTTTCTAAGGTAGTAGAGAAGAAGTGAGTCTTTTTAAAAGTCACATATTCTGCACTACAGTAGCAGAATTCTGCACATCTATACTCTAGTAGTGATGGAAAAAGAAAAGAAGCAGCAATATTAAGAACCTGAAAACTGACAGAAAAGTTCACTTTTCAGACTTTGATGATTACATTTAAGTGAGAACTTGAAATCAGAAAGAAAAATTCTAATGAAGCTGGTTTATCTCACAGGTAATCAAAGCCTTACAGCTTGCAGATCAAGCACTGGGGATGCTAATGGAAGGACTTAAACAAAGAAACCTGCACAAATGTGTAAACCTCATTGTTTTAGCTGATCATGGTAATGTATATAGTTCTTTTTCAATGTAAATTTTACTGAGTCATTATTTTCTTCCTCCAGGTAATATGTGTGCTTAATAGTTTTAATCTATTTTAAAGTTCACTTTATATTATTTGCTATATATTGTACATAAAAAATAACTTTTTCTATATTGTTCTTTAGGGATGGACATGACCTACTGCAAACAATTAGAATATATGACTAATTACTTCGAACAGATTGATTTCTATATGTATGCTGGACCTGCAGCTCGCATTCGAGCAAGAAATGTTCCAGATAATTATTTTACCTGTAAGTGTGGACTAATCCTGGGATTTCACAGTGAATATAACAGGAAATAAATAAATACATAGGAAAAATGGATAATCAGTAGTAATCAGCAGAGTAAACAGCCTTCTGTTTCTCTTAACCTGGCTTAAACACCCATGGAAGTTTGTTGTGTTTTGGTTTTGTTTTTTGCAAGAGCAATGCCTTTAGATGAAATTGAAGGTTAGAAAAGCTTGTTGCAGACTCTGATTTGCATTTTCTTGGCATGTGGAAAGATCAAGTAGAGATAGTTTTATTGTTTTGAAGTGGAACTTCAGGTGTTTCGTAACTCTTCACTGAGATCTTGTGCAACATTGGTGGAGTCAGCCTTTTTGAAGCAGTGACTATTTCTATCTGTGTCTACGAAGTTATGGAATCTGAATCTTATTACAGTGGGATCTAAACCTTGGTTGAGCCCTTTAGCTAGTATCACAAAAGAACACAAAATTGAAACCATGTGAGCTGACTCTGACTTGGGATAGATACTGTGGTACCAGACTGAAAACAAACAAACAAACAAAAAACCCAAACCTTTCCATATCAAGGAAAAGAATGGAGGGAGGTAAAACCATATAAATGCTCTATTTAGTGGGTTTATAGAATTAATAAAGTATTCCGAGAGGCATTACTCTGGCAGATCTCAAATAAGAGCTGGGATCCCATTGTATTTTTTATTTATCTGTTCTATTTGTACTTATATTTGTGGGCACAATATAGAGCAGATTTATATTTGTAGATTTGCAGATTTATATTTGTAGGCACAACATAAAGCAGACTTTCCTTGGTTTAAGTAGAACACAGACTAAGTCAAATAGGAGCAGAGTAATAAGCAGAGGAGAAGATAATGATGTCTTGTACATGTCATAATCTCAATATAGTTGTTGTCTCATTCCCTCTAATGGTCTTACTTTTTCTGAAGGAATTTTCTTTCTGTAAAGTGTTCAGATTTGTTTTTAGAAAGCTAATGTCAAAAGGTTAAAGTCATTCTTTGAGGAAAGTGAAAGTACCAAGTCAGACTGGATTTTTCTCTGTGACTGCTGCCGGAAGTGGAATACAAGACAGGTGTTGCAGGTCCATCCACTTCAATGTAAAAAAGGTTATACCTCAAATAGAGGTTAGGTGGGAGAATAAAATTTGGTTCTGATGAGATGTCAGCTTTAGGTGTAGGCAGTCATCCCTACAGCAGTTTTCTACAGTCTGTCTTGATGTACCTGAAGTACCTTTGGAATCATAACATTCCTACCCATGGAAGGTTATGGTTACCATAATCTTCCCAGGCTATTGAAGAAATTCAACTTTGCAGACAAAAAACATGTTGAAATTTTTCTCATGAGGCTTTGGACCTTCAACTGTTTGAATGTATGTTAATTCATCTTTTCTTTTTTTAACAGTTGACTCAGAAGGAATTGTTAAAAACCTCACAGTGAGTAAATATTTTCGTAGTTTTGCCTCATAGTTCCTCTATATAAGAATCTGATCAAAAAGCACAGCTCATGAAAGACTGAGACTACAGCGCCAGTTTAAATAGCCCACTGACTCTGGTGTACCATGGGAGGCAGTTCTGAAAGTTGTTGAAAGATGATGCACAAAGGTTTGCCATGAGTGATCTCTGTTCAGAGCAAAGGAGTTTTCTGAGCTTCACTTTGAATGAGAAGAAGTGGCTGACTTCATGTGGAGAAAATAGGGTGTACCTTCACTGTAGAACATAATACAGCACAGAGATGCTTTAGATAGTAGGCACCTGTTAGGTCTGGACCACAAATGCTGCACCCAGGCTAGGTTAACACAACTTTTCCACACAACAGATAATGATGTTGTAGAGCATATTGACACAGTGTGCTGTAGAGGCTGGAAATACAAATGGGAAGGGGGCATTTTAGACAAACTAATGGAGGACAGGCCTGTAAGGGCTATTAAACGTGATCCACAAGCAAGCTCTGACTTAAGAAATCCCTGAGGTCTAGAGTAAACTGAGCAGGTACAAGAAAGAAGGTTCATTTAGTACTTGACTTGTTTTTCCACACTTTCTCTAAGTATCTGATTCTGGACATTTTGGAGATCTGATTGGAAACAGAGTACTAGGCAAGATGGGTCTCTGGCATGAGGCAGTATGGCTCTTTTAGGATCTTTTATGATGCATTACTTAAGTGCTTGCAGTGCTTTTAGGTGTACTGCACTATCTCTGGGCCCCATCCTGATAGTTCTACTGGGGTCTCTGCCATACTGGGTGGATGTAGCAGTTCAGGGCAGGTCCAAACTTGTCTGTGTCTCCCACGTAGACCATGGATCCTTGTGGGCACACTCCTGACAACTGAGTTCTGAATGGGGTACAAAGAAGTGCAGAACAGAGTGCAAAACTAGGGAGACCAAGCTTGTTTCTGTTACTGAAAGGTGATAAGATGTGACAGTCCTTATACTTTTTTAGATAGATAATTTGCTGGATTTTTTTTTTTTTTTTAGTGTTTGAGATTGCTTTAATACATGTGGGATGAATGTAGTGGACAAGCTAAAATGCTTGTAGGAGAGTTGTCTTTTTGTATTTCTATGCATTTATAATTTACAGTGAGTTAAACATTTAAACTGCTTGCTTTTTATGTATTGTCATAATTTTCCATTCTTTCCTCCATTGCCAGTTTGTTTTCTATTCTGTGAGGAGTCTTAGGCCAAGCAATAGGCAGGTATTCTGATACTTTTAGAATAAATGCTCTCAGCTTCGCAAAATTCTGGGCTGTCTCAGCTGGGTATATTTCTGATAAATCACCACTAGAGGGCTTCCTTTAACCTGTTGAACAACTCAGTTTTGCCAAATTACATGCAGCTTTTGCCTGCCGCTGAAGTCCAAAGAGCAGTGAATAATTCCTGTTTAATTTTTTCTTGATTCTGCATACCTAAGAACATGTCCTTTATTCCCCAGCATCCAAAGTAGGTGTGGGAGTAGGATATCAGTGGTTGAGAAGGAGAAGCAGAAGGAGTTTTTTCAGTGCTACATCCCCATCTCCATTGTATGATGTAGAGCCTTTCATATCCAAGAACGTTAGCATGAGGGGAATAGCACAATCTGCGTGTTCTCAACCCCAGTTGCAACTGCAACTGCTAATAGTTACAGAGATGGGACATCTCTGCCTTACAGTAATAGCCTGGTGTTGGGACATTTCCTTTTTCCTATTAATGGGTACTTAGAGCTTCTCTATTTTGTCCCTTTCAAGTTCTTAGAACTAGGGTGTTGGGCAAAGAAAAGAGTTGTGTGTTGTATATTAATTGCTATTCAGTAGACATAAAGTAATATTATATGTTTATTTCCTGTATTTTTCCCTTCTATCAGACTATCTTTTGTAGAATGACCTCCTCTCCTTGGCTCGCAAACCCTTTGAATCCTTCTTTTTCATGTTTCTGGATTCTACTATGCTTCTTTGATGAATATCCAGTCACGCTTACTCTCATTTCACATGGTCATGTCATTCTGTGTAGAGTATATGACTCTAGTACTTGGAGGTGAAGATGTCAGAGCAGACTCCAAGCATGCTACAGTTTGTACAGCCTGTGTGGTAAAAGAGATCCACTTCTCTGTCTTACCCAGCTTCTGAGCAGCTCTTCCCTCAGTAGTTTAGATGTTCTATGTTGTCCCAGTGCTGGATTCCTGATCAGGAGCAACACTTCTGAAACATTTGGAAGCCAACTGCAATGGCTCCTGATGGCCATATGTAGTTAAAACTTTGCCATATGTCGTGTGGTTGTCATTAGGCTCTCAATGCCAAACTCACTCATAGCATGTCTGCTATGAGTTATATTAACACATTAAATGTGGATGTAAAAGCTAAGGCCTTTAGCTAACAGTTGAGCATTGGACATTTACACGGCATGAGAGTACATGTTCATTCTTGCAACTGGAAGCTTAGACTGTGCCATGTTATTTCTACTTGGTTTTCTTTGTTACTTATTGAATGGTAAAGTAATAGAAGATGGCAGAAATAAACTGCCAGGGAACTTTCTCTTGTATAGTATAATCTTACATACTAGATGCCAGTGACATTAGTATGGACATATAGACTAAACATGACTACTAAATGTCTTTGATCCTTAGGAGTACTTTAGCCACAGTATTTGTGAACTTCCTATACACATTATAGTAGTGTATTTTCAAACAGTTCCAAAAAAAGCTGCTTTTCCTTTCATTGCTTCTTAGGCCAAAAATAAGATCTGCAGGTTATCTGAGAAGCTATCTGTGAATAATGTTCTTTGTGCTTACATTCCTGTCACTAAGATGTTTGTGATAATTTTGAATGACGGGTTTACTTTTGCACAGTGCAAAAGATCTCCTCAGCACTTCAAGCCTTATCTGACGCCTGACTTGCCAAAACGATTCCACTATGCTAACAACATTCGTATTGATAAAGTTCATCTTTTGGTGGATCAACAGTGGCTGGCTGTGAGGTAATGTAAATTTTGTGCCTGTTATCTTTGTGAGTGTTATCTTATGTTTTTTGCCCCATTCTCATCCTTTTAATTTCCTTCAAAGCTGCCTCATTTCCTGCTTTGCTGCAGACTTGTTCCATTTCTGTTTGCTACATTTAAAATCTCACTATGTGTGAAAAGGGAAAATGCCTTATACATAAAGCCAAGAATGTATTATTAGCATGATTCAAATCTTAACAGTCTAAGAAAAGAATCATCACTACTCCTGATCAACTTTTTACAGAAAAAAAAGGAAGAAAAAAGAAAGTAAAGAAGAGAATACTACTACATAGAAAAAGTCTCTAAAATAATGCAGTCAAAATTGTTATACAAAGCCTTCTTAGTATCTAGCCCCTTTCCTGGTGTTACTGTCACCCCTCCACCACCCTTCTGCCTCCTAAGGTCAAAGGCTTCATTCTGGTGCATGTGGATATGGCCAGTAATCAGCATCATGTGTCCTTCATCAGGAGGAATATGATGTCTATGTTTCTTCTTCCTCACTCTGTGATCCGAATGGACTCCTTCCCATATGTATGCTAACACTACAGCCAGCTCATTCTTCACTGGCCTGCAACTTAACACGACATCTCAGTTCACTAGATATGGTGCATTCTACATGTGTTAGATATTTGTTCTTTTTTCTCTTTCTTATCTCTAAGTTCGGCTTTGCTCGGTTACAGATCTGCATTTCTTTAATTGTCCATCGGTGAGTTGTTTCTAGCCTTGGGGTCTCCATTCTACACAGAATAACTGGTTGTTGCTACTGTTTGTATAAAAACTGTCTTTGCCATGCAGAGATATGCTGATAAGATAACAAATTAGACATAACCGCCTTGTCATTACAGAAAATTGCTGTAAGAGCTAAACAATAAAAATATAGCCCTGAGCGAGTCAAGAGCAGTTCAGACAAGCCTTAGTCCTGAGCCTTTGAAAACTCAATACAAAACCTGTGATGTTAGTAGCAACACTGTATTTACTGAGCTACAGTGTTGCAGTAGGAGAAGCATAAGCCAACATGGAATTTCAAGACCCTTCAAATAGTAGAAAATGCCTGATTAGTATATGGCTTCATTGCTTGTTTTGATGCAACCGAATAATTGTCCTGGACATATAAAAAGAAGTGTGCACTGAAAAGTTTCATATTCATCCTCTTTTAAACTGTGCTCAAACATTGCACCTCTGAAAACAGGATACATGTGCTTGACAGCTGTGCATTGAATCAGTATGGGATGACTGTCTCTTTATCTTTCCATGTCTCTCAGCAACGGGTAAATTAAAACAAGTGTTAGTCATTATAACTCAGACTATTCTGACATGTTATTAATTCTATAACCCCCCCCACACACACATCCACATCTCTTCTTCATCCTTTAGAATCCATGGTGAAAATGTAACACAAAATCCCTTGCAGTCTTATTTATATTGTTCCACAGAGGCTAACAACAGTGTTCTCCCATTATAAGTTCTTTATTAAAATGCAGATACCACAGGATATAATGGAAGAATTAGCCATTTTTTTTCAATTCATTTTGAAAACATCGATTCACTGTACACTCAGTAGAGACCTAGGATACTTTATTTCTGTCTATAGCAATCTCTGTTACAGGAGAAAGAGATCTTCATAAAAGTGAACAGTGGAAGAGCAAAAAGTGCTACAGTATTATGTCAGAGTCAGTTCTTAAGACATGATCCAGAGTCCAGTGATTCAGGATGACTGTTATTAACTGGTTCTATTTGTGGCATTTTTATTTACACTATGTGATGTTTTCTCCTTAGGGATGGAACTTACACGAATTGTGATGGGGGTAACCATGGCTATAACAATGAATTTAAAAGTATGGAGGTAAGATGATTTCTGTTCATGTCTTGTACCTTATACAGAAAACCATGATGTACTAGGTGAACCACCAGAATGTAGAATATATTATGTTTTTGCAGTGTGCTTTTTCTTCCACGTCACCCAGACATATAAACAGTGAACATATACTGGGTCCCCATATTTGTATTGCATTTCATTGATCTTTACAAGGCCTGCTTCCTTGGGATCCTGTAGCAGAACTTGTCGGGGCTCACCTTAACTCCATAGAGCCAGATAGACTACAGTAAACCAAGCATTCTGTGTTTAGCTATGGGACACCGAATTCTTTCATTCTTTTGTTCTTTTACTGAGGCAATGACTGAAAAATCTCCCTAGGCTCTGGGAGTTCAGTTGAGCATCTGAAAGACTGTGTGCCCAAATAAACTCAATCTCATTGTCTCTGCTTATCTTACAGGACTTAATCATATAATCAGAGCAAAAAAGTCATTTGTATAACCTGTATGTTAGTATAGCTCGTATTGCAGTTTTGTCTCATTTTCACTTCTGGTTATAGTGAAAATATTTTTGAGGTCTTGAGCTTTTAGTTTTTCACAAACTTTCTGTGAAGTGAACCTTTATGTAAGGTCGGCCATGCCACTACTAGTCCCATGTTTTGTGCATAAGAATCAGATTCTTCCAGATCTTTATATTAAAACCACATGTCAATATACTGATCAGAATGGTGCTGAATCTTTATATGGAAAGAAAAAGTAAATTCTGGTTAACATGCGAACTCTAATCATAGATCACCTTATGTTGGTGTCACAATGACTAAGGAAATTTCTTGGCTTTATAAAGGAGCAAAATGTCTTAATGTTTTCTTTTAAAAGCAAATTTAAAAAATCCTTTTCTGCTATAGGAACATAAGAATATTATTTCAGAACAAATCATTATCCTGTTTAGTCATATTTCCTGTATCTTATGGCAGGCAGCTCAGGAGGCTTATAAAGTAGTATAGTAGAAACTAATGTGAGACTGTAAGGATTATCAGTGTTATGCTACAACGCTTGCAGACCCCAGCAAAGGCTGCCCAGCACTACATTGTACCATTAGTGGTACTGATGTAGGACTCTGCTGAGCTTGGGATGGGTCTTCCCAGTTCCCTGCTTCTTGGCTCTGTAGTGACCCAAACACTTTTGAGAAAGAGAGAGAGAAAGAGAGAGAGAAAGAGAGAGAAAGAAAGAGAGAAAGAAAGAAAGAGAGAAAGAAAGAAAGAGAGAAAGAAAGAAAGAGAGAAAGAGAGAAAGAAAGAGAGANAAAAGAAAAGAAAAGAAAAGAAAAGAAAAAAAAAGAAAAGAGAAGAGAAAAGAAGAGAACAGAAGAGAAGAGAAGAGAAGAGAAGGAAAAAAAAAAAGAAACCCCAGCCCCCCAGTGCTTATATTTCTAGCTCAATATTAGCCTTTAGATTGGATCTGTTAGTGTCATAACTGCATTTGTTGAAATGTCATTGTTACTGAAAACATAAAAAGGTGTGAATTTGAAACGTAGCAAATAATATTTTTGTAAGTACGCATCGAAATATTAAAGAACAACTCCACCTCTCCCAATTAATTGTATAGTTTAAAGTATCCTGAAAAATGAATTTATGTTTTGCATTTTTCTTCAAATTATACGCAATGGGCAAAATTTGCCTTCTTTACCAGAACAATCCTGTATTTTAATTTTTGTGACTCTGAAAAGACTGCATTTTGTTCCAATGTCCCTGTTTCCATAAAATGCAACTGCATTGCGCTTTAATTTGGATTCCTTTAGATAACAACTTCTGTTTTATTACAATCTAGGCTATATTCTTAGCATATGGCCCAAGCTTTAAAGAGCAAACAGAAGTGGATGCTTTTGAAAACATCGAGGTTTATAACCTTATGTGTGGTGAGTAGAACCAGTCCAGTACTTTAGATGATAAAACAATGGCATTTTCAAATACCAGTGTTTTAAGAGCTAAAAGAAGAGTAATTAAAAATTCAGTTAACTCATTCAGAAGCTAGGTTTTTCACACAAAGCACTGAAGCCATGCTCTTTCGCCTTCTGCACAGTGCCAAAAATTAACTGCCAGAAATTTTTCTGCTTTGAAGGTTGTTTCTGATTGCAGAAGGAGTCCACTAAAGAATCAGAGAGAAGCTCTCCTGCCACGTGGGCTTGCTGTTGAAATGGTGCCTGCAGAATAATTTTGGGATAAGAATCTTGTAGAGAGTTACTGCTCTTGCTTATAACTTGAGATGGACCAAAGTGGTGCCAGCAGTGAGCAGTTAGGAAGTATGTGCCCCAGAAAATATGGATTTAGGCATCACACAAAACTGCAATAGGCTATTTTGCTTCACAATGTGATCTGTTTGCAATCAGATTTGTAGTCTGCATTAAATTATCTAATTTTATGAATGTTATGGCAATGTATAAAACTGTATCAACAGTACTCAAATTTATAATTACCAATTCTTTATGCAGTGGAAGACAGAAATGAACCTTCCCATCTAGAAAATTGCAAGTTGATGGTAGTAGTTACCGTAATAGTTTAGATAACTGAATAAGCTATTTCTTCTATATTTAGAATGAATGTATAGGAAATGCACAGAACTGGAAATATGACTTTTGAAAATGCTATTTTAGTCCTAAAATAGCTTTAAAGTATATTTACAAATTCCAAATGTTTCAACAGATTTGCTTCATATTACACCAGCACCAAACAATGGAACACATGGAAGCTTGAATCACCTCTTAAAAACACCTTTTTACAATCCTTCACATGCAAATGAAGATTCATCTCCTTCTTCATGTCCAGTTTCTTATTTGACTCCCATAGATGATCTGGGATGCACATGTGTGAATGTAAGTAGAGGCTTCTGGGATCTTTTAATCATCTTTGTCAAGTGTGTTCTCTTTATTTTCTAAACTATGGGTTATTCTGAATGGTTGTCTTGTATTTTACAGGTATCAGATGTTTCAGTACTAAATGAGAGGTTAAATCTCACTACAGAAGAAAGTAAGTAGCAAGAA
The DNA here is from genome assembly GCA_013399365.1 of Pampusana beccarii. Classification (NCBI taxonomy): domain Eukaryota; kingdom Metazoa; phylum Chordata; class Aves; order Columbiformes; family Columbidae; genus Pampusana; species Pampusana beccarii. Next base: position 454,038 of record VWYH01004338.1, on the reverse strand, counting down.
ATGAAAAGGACAGCAATATTTTTTTGATCTATGCCTGGTTTAGATTTTATATTTTTGGTTTCAGTGGGAGTTTTTGCAGTATTTTTTACAATTTAAAGTGAAGTAGGAAAGCCAGGTAGGAAGCATAACTTTTTTTTTTCCTTTGCATTACTTTAAAAAATGCTAATTGATACTGTTATAGCAACAATTATGCATAGGAACAAGATCTGAATCCCATTAATATCTTGGAAAAAAACATAAAGGTTTCAGTGATCTTTGGAGAAAGCCTGAGAAGTTCCAGGCTATTTGCCATAACTCTTGTTCCCCACCCTGTAACCATAATTTTTACTTTCTCTGGTCAAAAATTCCCATAGATATTCCTGTGTGTTTTTTCATGGTGTTTCTGCAAATTTTAGGAAACATTCCTATCCTAGTCAAATAAGATGTAAATTGCCCTCCACTGGCAAGATAAGTTCACAAGATTTATATTGGTATGAAATTGTGAATAAACAAGGATTTGCAAGTCTGATATATTACACTGACTTCTGTATGTTAAACATAACATGAAAACTATTTTCTACTTTTTGTATTCCACTCAGAAGCTACGAGCTTAAAGAAACACATGCCCATGCTTACTGTTGGTTTTATTTGTATTTATTAATGTTTTAATTTACATTTTTCTCTGCTCCCTTAAACCCTTGTGCCATCCAAGATGTTATAGAAGAATGAATCAATAATTATTGTTTAAATTCTAGTAAATAAGGCAAACTCAGATCATTTGCCATACGGGAGACCCAGAGTTCTTCAGAAGCAAAATCTCTACTGCATCCTTTGGCATCATCAGTATGTGAGTGGATACAGCTATGACATCTGGATGCCACTGTGGACTGCATACACTGTGAATAAGCCTGTAAGTTATCAAATATCTGTACTGTTCTTAAATGTGTAATCTAACTGTGTGAAAATGTGGTTCATTGATAAGAAATCCTGGTTAAGGACTGGTGGATATCATGTGACTAAGACCCTTATGTCTGAAAAATTGTCTTTGATATCTTTTAAGTTTAAGCTATCTTAAAATATTGTTTAAAAAAGTGTGAGTGGCCATCTGTTAGGGACACAAAAGATACAGAAGAGTAGAGCTGCTGGTAAGCTGGTTCCATTAAGCCTGTTCTATAAAAGGAATAGGCTGTTGAGACAATGCTCCAACTTGCCTGTCAGTTCCTGAGGAAAAGCAGACTGTGATTTCCCAAACCAGAAGCTCATAAGCTTTCCTGTGAATATCATTATCTTTTTCCTATGAACGAACCTTTGTACAACTCTGTAAGACAGTTTGTACTAATGCATATTTCTGTATGTTCTGTTCATTTGCTCTCTGTTACATTATTTCAGAAAATTCTAATTATAGCTGAATGAACCTCTGGGAGTTCAAGGGTATGTGGCTTTGGAATAAATTGTTTGAGTTTTCAGGGTCAGTAAACTAGTGGATATCCATGTGCTTAATTCCCCCTATAATTTGACTGTTTTTCTAAGTTGCCCTGATGAAATAACGTTTCCACTGATTTTTCTGTCTGAAGAGAACTGTTATTGATGTCTACATTATTTCTTATTTTATCAGCACAAATATGGGGAAATTATTCTAATAAAATATATCCTGCCAGAGTGTTACTATTTCAGAAAGTTTTACTCCGTACTTTCTACTGATTTTTCACAATCTGGGTGAAGGATTGCAAATCCAGCTCTAGGAAGGCTTAAAGTCTAGTGAAACAAGTGTGAGTTTCAGCAAAGATTATTTTTACTTCATCATATTTGAACAACTGATCTTATAGCTTACTATGAAAGTGCATTGCCCTACTGAAAACCAGTTAATTGTGGGAAGATTTTTATCTGATTTTGCTTTAAAAGATTTCAAAGTCTCACCAGAGCTGCGGTCTTTTTGATATTTCAGAAACAGCAGCAAAAATTTCAAAAAAGCAAATAACTTTTCAGACATTTTCCTTTGTTGACAACAGAATTCTTAGTTGAAAAAGAAGTGTATGAAGTTCTTACCCAGAAACACATATTTGTGGGAGATTCTTATAGTGGTTGTATTCAACATTGTGGGAAGGAGTGAATAACTGAGACTGAAGTATTGGAGGGTATAGTTCACAGCAGATTCTATACTACAATATATGTTTTCTATAGAAAGAATAGGAAAGAATAAGTTTCCTCTGTAGAACTCTGAGACATAATGGTGAAAGGTTTTAAGTGCAAGTACTCACTCACTGACTTACCTTGCACAGTAAGCTGACACCACGATTTTTTATTCCAATACGTATTAATTGAGAGAAAAAAAGCTGTATAAATTGTAATAGCAGTGGAAAGAGAGAGGGATACAGCTAATGCCTTTGACTATAAGCTTCAGCTACAATACTTGGGAATGACAGAAAATTGCAATTTCCACAGATTTTTTTATTGCATCCTAGATGACTTGTGTTGTGGATAAAGGCCATGCAGTGATTAACATAATTTGTAAGGTAGGGCATTTCTTGACATGAGGTAGCTATAAAGAAGGGCTTAAACAGTAAAATGGATGATGCAGGTTGGAGTTTTGCTGGTTTTATGTGGTTTGGAAGTTTTGAGACTGCACTGGCTGACCAAGCCCACACAGTATTATTGTACCTGCGTGTGATATCAGAATCAGGGACATTATGAAAAATAGATAGTTACAGATCTTAAATGATGCCAGATAGAGTTTTGGTTGCTTAATATTCTCAAAGGAAAAATTAAGATTGAAGGACATTCATTTTCTTGAGGTTTTATACTCACCTCCCAGGGAGGAGGGCAGATTTTTTTGCAAAAAGACACCTGTGGAATTTAAACAGCTTTGCTATGTAGAATCACTGAAGTTTACTATCAAAACATATCAGAATGTATAACATTCTTATCTATCCTGCAATTGCATGAAAACAGCAATGAGACATGTATAAATCATTGGGATTTTTGGAACTAAAGCTCAGTGCACAGATGCTTAAATTCTGTTCTGTAGTACAAATAACTCATGCTTCTCAACATTAATTACTAGCTAGTCAAAAGGCAATAACTTGCATCAGAAAAGTAATGCCAGTTTTTAGTTGTAATTCTTTTCTTCAAAAGACATCATGGTTCTTTGACCTGAAAGACAAGGAGCAAAAGGGCTTTTTTTTTTTTTTTTCTTATTCTGAAGTTTTGAGGCATTGCATATCTCTTCAAGATTTCACTTAAAAAATGACCCTGCCTTACTGATTTGGACGCTAGAAAGGACAAGTTGCTCAAATGAATTGAATGAAAGTTTTGTATTGGGATTTACATTTGCGTGACAATGACAGCCTATCTGCTCAGGTGTCAAAGGCAGTCTTTTTTATTGTATTCCATGTGGTATATCTATTTGCCATTAATATACAACCTGTCCATAATATGGACATCTACAGGAATCCTCATAAAAGTAAATAAAAGAATTATATCAAGGAGCACAAAGAGGCACAAGAAGAATATTCTACTTCTTTATTTCTGCTTGGTTTTAACTGATCAAAATCAACAATGTACTGAAAATCAATTTAGATGTTTAATTACTGTTTATAAATGCATAAAGCAAATAAATATGTTCAATTCTTACCAAAACAAATTATATGTAAATGAGTATAAAAAAAGAAAATGCAGTTAAACACAGAAAAGCAGATTCTGATGTTTTAGCGTATGCTATTGTAAGATTACGATAAAGGTTATAGAAAATGTTATAAAAAAAATAAAGGTTATAGAAACAATTGTAGTGCTCAGAATCACTTTTGGCCAGATCTTAGCTAGTGTGCATATGAACATGTCTCAGTTGAAGTTAGTGAAGCTAGCCAGTAAAATGTAGTGAAGTTACTATGAATTTATGTAGCTTTAACTTTTAGCAGCGCAGACTCTTATTATGGACATCCTCAGACGCTAAGATGAGGTGATAGTGTCATCTTTATATACTAGCTCATTTCCAGGAGGATGTGACATCAAGTTTGTGTTTCCAGAAATATAAGTGATGAATGAGCCAAACTTGTCACCCGTTTTTGCGTAAGGTATAACCTTGTTTTGATACTACAGTTTTACATGCTGCATAAGGATTTCCCTGAATTACCTAAAAACAGAAGTAGAGGAAAAACACTAGGCAGAAAACGTCACTGTCAGTTACTTGCATTGACCTGATTCACTATGAAAATAGGAGAAGATTCAATGAAGTCCATTCTAGAAAGTTAAAGCCATACAAAGCCACAGCTGTGGGTGTAATACTTTCTTTCCTTCTTTTCACAGGAAAGCACATCTGCTCTTCCTCCCACTGTTTCAGACTGTCTGCGGGCTGATGTTAGAATCCCTGTTGCTCGGAGCCAAAACTGTTCCAATTACCCAGAAGGGCTGGACTTCACCCGCAGTTTCCTCTATCCTCCCAGTGAGCACGGTGCTTTTTATAGCTAGAGCTTAGAAAGTCTTAATCAGCTGGATGTGGGTTTATGTTTAAACATATACCCAAACACCAAAACAAACTTATTCGGATCAGCATGTTGGGCAGAAAAAGGTTTCCAGTGTTTGCAGACTGACCAAAAGCAGGACAACTGCTACTTGTATCTAAATATTTTCAGTTTAGAAGACTTAAGTTTTTCTTTAAAAAATGGAACATCTTGAATGTGATGAAAACTGGTTGGAAAGATGTAAAGGCTTGGAGTAAAGGACTGGACTGTCCCTCTTCCTCTGTATGCATATTCATTTCGTGTTGTCAAATTTGAAAATGACTTTATCAAATAGATAGTACAATCAAATTTGGAGATACATTTGTAGTAGTATCATACACTCATGCTAAAATATCAATTTAATTTACAAACAGTTAGGAAACAGTCCTGGCACAGAGCTTTTTTCAGTACATTTCAAAGGTGACACACAACTTGATGTATTTCAGAAGGTACTTTCTGTTTGGGGGACTTCACAGGGAGAGGAAATCAAAAGAAAACACATCTCATGAAAGCTGAATAGCCTGGAAGCATTGGGTGGTTAACAGTGTGATGTTATGGTCTAATAGTGCCTTTATAGCCTGCTGCATGAGCAAATACAGTAAAATTCCTGTCTAAAATGTTACTTGTGACAAAATGTAGTTTGTATCCTTCAGTAGTATTTGCCATAATTATGAAGGAAGTTTTCCATCCAGCTTAATATACTGCAGACGTAAATGTCTTTTTACAATATGTGGCTTCAGATGTTGCATTCTCTCTTCCGCAGGCTAGCAGGGAATTTAAATGTTAAATGTAAGTTGAATTAACATTAAATGTAATTAAATTACATGTACCTGCTATTAATAGTGATGTATGATTAAAATTTGTCTTGGTATAGTATTTCATTAATGTATACGTTGTTGTTTTATGTAGACTTCAATTCATCTGCTATTGAACAGTATGATGCCTTACTCACCAGCAATATTGTTCCCATGTATACAGCTTTCAGAGGTACGTTGCAAAGTTTTGATAAATTTTCTGTAATTATCATCCTGGATTTGATATAGCTATGATAAGGACTTAAGAACATTAATGTATGGCTTGCAGTATATCCAGATCTTGTGCAAACACACCTAAAGCTTTTTAAAAGTAGATGTTTGAAATTGTAAAATGCACTTATGTAAGTTAAGGGGTTTTTCTGTATACAGTCCTGTCTGACCTCTGCTTAGGGGTACCTGTTCACTTTTGAATTTTCTCTTCGTCTCCTATGTGCTTTTCTAACATGGAAAGCTAGCTATGAAAACATGCCCCTGGGGAGATGCTCAAAGCAAATGAAAATGGGACGTTTTCTTTCCTTTTGCAAGGTCTCAAGAGAAGACAGGATGAAGTTTGGAAGCAATGCGCTGATGTAGTTCCTGTTTCATCAAGCAAAAACTCAAAACAGACAATATTAACCTTGGAATATTTATTTCAGGCGGATGTTTCTATTATACAAGTGCAGTAAGCTACATTAACTCTTTCCATCCAGCCTGACTCACACTTGTTTGTAATCATTGATAAGATTTTTTCTACAGCTGCATATCATCCTGTCTTACTCTTAGGCCTAGGCTCATTTTCCTGGAAAAAGGATAGAAAGAGGAATTCTGGAAGGAAAAAGCTCAAGGAAAAGCAATGATGTAACTACCTTTTTAATGCATTCAGACCTCTTTTATTAATTCACTCACTTATGTCATATAAGAAACAAAGATCCAGAAAACCTAAATGGCTTTAATCTTCCAAGTAAATCAAAAACATTAAAAAAAATCCGATTTTCCAAGAAAAACTCTGCAAAAGATTTAAACTTACCAGAAGTTGCTCTGGACCATAAGCAAGACGTCAATCAGTAGGGGATGCCCTCAACCTCCAAAACCCATCTGCTTTTTTTTGCCATGATATCTCTAAATATTTGAATAGTCACACTAGCTTATATCCTACAAACTGATTTTCTCAAATAACATCCGTGAAAAAAGCTAAATTGCCTAGTGATATTTGACATAAGTTCAAATTAACTCTCAGGTGGCAAATATTCCTCTCACAAAGCCACTATCTCAGTTTCTACTAATTGGCACAATTGTGGGTACTAGCAGATAGGTCAGAAATGAATGACCTCTCAGCTCTAGAATTGTAGTTTCAGCTTCAGATCGAATGCATTATCTCCAGTAGTGCAATGGACCTTGCAGAGCTATAATAACATTTACTGTGCCTCTTTCAATGGTAGAGTGAGAGTATGTCTCTTCTGATGAAATCCGAATTTCGTGTAGCAAAGAGTTGATTTTACAGGTAGTTTAGTTCAGAAGTTTTTATTATTTATTTATAGTGGAAAAGGAAATATGTACTTTTTCTTCAATAGTGAAATAATTTCAAATTTATGTTAATTATACTTATGTTTCCTTTTAATGACAGATATATGGGACTATTTCCATAATGTGCTTCTCCAGGAATATGCTAGAGAAAGGAATGGAGTAAATGTTGTCAGTGGACCAGTATTTGATTACAATTACGATGGCCATTTTGATACTCCTGATGAAATTAAGCAGTAAGTACATGAAAAAGCCAGAAGTCAAATTCCATATTATTTCCCAGTGTATTTCCACACAAATAAATGTCTTATCAAAAAGAACAAGAAACAAGTATCACGGAGAAAGAAGTATTTCCTTTATAATTTTACTTTATAGTACATTCACTGTTAAACATACAACAGCAAATGCTCTTGCAAACAGATACGATATTGTTGAAGTTCTAGTAAAGAGAAAAATGCTTTGCAGTTACATTTCTCTCTATGTACACATGCACAGATATGGACCAGTAACTTCCCAAGCTTATGCCTAGATTTTTGGGCCTCTGAAACAGAAATACTGGGAGGATATATGACATCTAAATATGCAGAAGATGTGTTTAAGCATAGTTTTCTCACTCAGCTGTTAGTTGTTTCTCCCTGTTGTCTCGAACTGATGTGGTTTATTAAAGATCAGATTTCTGTGTTTGCCTTCACTGAATCATGCAACTGGGAACATAACATGTAACATTCCTGAGTGGAACCTTTGCGTAGCTATGGCTTACACAGGTCACTTGAAGGTCTGACAAGTCCTAAGTACATTTTAGTGAGCTTTGGTAGCATAACAAAATACATTTAAAAATGTATCTGTGTATAGAAAAAGCATTAAGACAACACTTACATAAAAATATTTTAGAAAGAGAAATATGAAAGATAAGAACCAATTATTTCTGTTAGTGAGTGAGGACACAAGGAGGGAAAAACAGAATAAGAACAAATAACTTCTGTTGTTCCAAATATAGGGAAAATGCCTTGTGACAGTAAGAACGCATGTAGTAGAAAAGTGCTGGGAAATATATACAGCTTAGTCCGTCATTGGAGATGTTTTATTCAAGGCTAGACTTAATACCACATCTGTCAAAAATGGTTTGAGAATGGGAAAATCAGCTCTGCCACAAAGTAGGAGGGTGGAAGGGAGGAGAGACTAGAACTTCCTTCCAGGCAGAATGCTGTAATACCCAGTCAACCACATAAAGTCTACAGTTTGGAATAATCATGTTTTATTCAGCACAGTCATACAAAGCAGTATAATGATTTAAGTGACAGTGTTTTGTTGGATACGGAAGATGTACAGCAAATACGAGAAATATTTAGCTCCTCATAAGTTTATACACAAAAGCGACTATGTTCACAGAACAGCCAGAAAAGGGAGGCAAAGACGTTTTCAATCAGGTATCCTAAGCTGATTTCTATAGCACATAGCCACAAGTCATCATTCTGGCATTTCTTACTGGCAAGGAACCAGAAGCTAATTTTATTGTTACTCTTCTTCAATTCAGCTTCATGTGGTTGAAATTCTTAATGTAACGAAGGGCAAATACGATGCTCTATCCTGCCTCTACCAGATGTAGAGGTCTCTGGCTTTAGCAAAATGAGTGTTGACCACATAAGCAATTCTGCCGTTTTCAGTGAGACTGCTTGTAGGAAAAGGATTAATCCATGCATGTTTGGCCATTCATGAAACAGACAGTGAGGCTGTCTGTCCCGCCAGGTATTTATTCCAATTATAAAATAAAAGAAGGTCATACAGTAGTGAAAGATCTGTGCTAAGTTCTATATGGCATCATGGTTTTAATGGCATCAAGGGTTTTAATAATTGATATCTAGATAAATTCCTTAATTAATGTTTGTTTTGTAGGTATGTAAACAATACAGAAATTCCTGTCCCAACACATTACTTCGTGGTTCTGACGAGCTGCAAGGATAAGTCCCATACGCCACTGAACTGTTCAGGCTCCTTGGATGCTTCGTCTTTTATCATTCCTCATCGACCTGACAACTCTGAAAGCTGTGCTGTAAGTATACTTCCATGCTCCTGTGTGCCAATGAGCTTTGTGAACCGATTCCCAGTGGGATCCAGTCATCTGGTGAATCTTTAGAAGTCTGAGTGTTTAATCAATTCATTCCTCATGAGCTGAGAGTGAATTGAGAGCTAAAGTGATGACTAGGAGAGCAAGAAGCTCCAGGAGAGGTAGCGGGAAACTAATGAGCTGATAGGAAGCAAGGAAGAAGAAAGGAGGGTTTGACAGGAGGACTTGGAAATGCTGTCACCTGAGAATAGCTGGAGACAGCAGCACAGCCACCAGGGTGATGAGACAGCTTTATGTAAGGCTGCAGGATAAACTTATTCCAGAGTATCTGGAACTTATTCCAGTAGCATTTAGATGGATGGTTCTGCAGTTGAAATCCGTACTTTAATTAAATAAAATCTATGCTTAGCACTAACAGTGCAGATCTCATGTTTTGTAGCAAACAAAATAAATTAGCTGAGTGTATTATGTATTGTTGAACTAGCTGAGTGTCTGTTCCATAAATTCTGTGATGAAGAAGGCTGCTTAGCTCACTGTGTGTATTACAGAGTCTCCCCACACACAAGTATAGCTGCACAGACTTGAACTGGCCCTCAAAGCAATATAATTGTGTTTATTTGGTTTATTTATAACTTTGAACTCATAACTCAGACAGGTGCAGTCTTGTGCTGCTTAGAAACAAGTTGGGTGTCTCCCCATTTGTGGTGTGGATAATCCACAACTGCCCAGTAATTGTTTTGGTAGTTGAGAGTTGACTAAATACACAAAACAAATAATATGAATGAATTAGTCTTTATACTTTGGAAATTAACATCTGTTATTTCTAAAGTTTAGCAACAAATCCCAAATATCATTGCACTTTATATTAATTATATCTTGCAGTGACGTAAATTTAGTGAACCATTTGTCTCAGAAGCAGATATCGGTAACGGAAAAGCAAATTGCCATCTGTTTGTAGAAAAACTTTGTAGTAAAAGAATTGAAAACAACATTTTTGATTGATTAGTGCTTACATTTCCATTGTTTTCCTCGTTTATCTAGCGATTATTATTGCTGTCCAACAAACAAGACTGAGCTGCTGTAAGGGCTTTGTTCAGGTTGTCAGGTGCCTGTTATTTGGCTGGCCTGAGCACAGGGGCTAATTAATACTCTAACTAAAACTATCCTTACTTGTGCGTTTAAAACGTGGCAACTGTACTTTGTAGTTAGAAGTCACTCTTGCCATTTCAGCTTAATTTTGTTTCTCTGTTACTTTGGAGGTGGGGAGAGGGGACATCCATTCGAGTATGTTTAAATGAGATCCCTAAATGCCAGGCTGTAAAGATGTCTAGGAAAACATGAAAGAAGGTTTACCAACTGGAAGCCTTTAGTCTGTCAAACCACTTCCAACACTGGTTGTTGTCTAACAGACTAACACTGAACAACAGAGTGCATTTTGTGTGCTTGAACATTGTTCTCATTTGTTTTGGCAGGAAAATAAGACACTTTCCGAATGGGTTGAAGAAAGAATTCAGGCTCACTCTGCACGTGTTCGGGATGTGGAGCTGCTAACTGGACTTGACTTTTACCAGGAAAGAAATGAACCCATCTCAGATATCTTACAGCTAAAAACATTTTTACCAATATTTGAGACTGAAATTAACTGAGTGTATGTTAAAAAATTGCCAGTGCTTGGAAGAAAGCAAATTTAAGTGATTTAACATTTTTCCTTGCTAAGTGTGTAGGAAACATGACTACATCTTTTCTATAGGAAAACACACTTAGAGGAGCTAAATTGTTTTTTTCAGATTTGTGGTCAAGTGCTTTGTACCAACTGAATAAAAATTACTTAAAGTAAATTAAATCATCATTGTTGAGCCAGGCTTTCAAAATGGAGAATATTATATTAGTAATGGTTTGAAAAAAAACTGCAAAAGGAATATGTTTCATAGAGAGATCCCAGAATTGTAAACTGCCATTCCTGTAATGGAGTTGTTAAGTGAAACAGTTTGACAGGAGTGTGTATGTTTTTTTCCCTTGTGTTTATCAGAGAGGTTGTGGTTATTTAATACTAGTATGTCCTGAAATGTTCTGAATTTCTCTTTCTCCACATATTAATTTACATGGAAACTGCTATGTATTTAAAAAACATATTCAGGCTCCCCAAAACTTTGTGTAGAGTGGAAGTGTATTCTACAATCATTCCACGTGTTTTCAACTTGGGTTAATTCATTAAGCTAGTAACAAGTGAAGTGAAGTTAGAGTAATTGAGCTATATTCTGTACCCTTCAGACATCTTAAAGCATTCTGAGCATGAAAAGGTAAAAGAAACACTCCAGCCAGAAGAATTTTGTCTGGATATTTACCTGTATTTGCAATGATTTCCAAATGTCTGGCAAAACCTAAATGTTTGTGTCTATTTGTAAGTAGTTAAACCTGAGATCAGAGCAGAAAATCAGTGGTGACATCTGAAAAATAGTCAGTGTTCCTTTCCATAGTGACTTTATACACAGAGATTCTCTAACTCGCTCTGTGCCATACACAAATTACCATTGAGGTCTGGTAAGTGGGACAAGGCAGTGGAAATTCCCAGATCCTCCTATTACAGAAATGTCATGTGTTAATTGAGTGTTAAGCTGATTTTCTCCACCGAAAACAGCGCTAAGTGCAGGTATGAATAACAGCAGACAATTGACCTTTTGTCTGATTTATAGGCACAGTGGGGGAGTTTTAAAGAAACATGTCAAACAGTTTTTCAATCTGTACCTGATTGTGGACTGAAGGAGATATATCTGTTTAAAAAAGGAAATTTTAAAAGCCTATACAAAACAAACAAACAAAACCACTACGGGACGTTTTTTCCCCACATCTTAGGTGTTCTGTGTATGTACATATACTCTAAAGATAGCTCAGCAATATTTATCTTACATCAAGATATGGGACCAGCTTGACATCAAGATTTGTAGCTTTGATTAAACCATTACACCAATTACTTGAACATGGAATTGTATTTCACCCTGCAACACCGTGGGATCTGAGTCTGTCCATCTAAAATGGAGACTTCTGCTAAACTGCCTCAATTAAGACCAACTGATTTTTAACTGAGTAGTAAATCATACTCAAACTTAGTCAATGAATCTACACATAATAGTTTAGGCATATAAATTGACTAGTCTAGAATCATAACATTAATTTCAGAGATAAGAAGAAACAGTTTCTTTAGAGTATAATATTTGGTATGTCTGCATTAGCAATTTAAAGTACATCCAGCTTGACTGATGTGATGTTGTTGTGAAACGATATATTTAAATTTGAATAAACCCCTGTATCACCAACCATGGCAGCAATACAAGCTTCAGGCCAATACTCCAATTGTGAAAGAAAATTTCTAGTGATAGATATGCTGTTGTGAACACTTACACGCAGGTTTGAATTATGTATATCTTTGGGTACCTGCATGATGAAATAATGTCTTTGAGGTTCAGCCAGACTTCTGACAATTAATTTAATTCATACTCTCACATATGACAGGTACTAGACTTAAATAGCAGCAAAATTAATTCACAGTCCTCCTTCGCAAGGTTCTTTAATATTCTTCTTTATCAAAATGGCTAACCTTTCCCCCCGCAAAAGCACCCCACCCTGCTGATAAATGTTGGCCCCTTCTACATAAAGATCCCTGTCTTATCAGGGTGATAAAAACTGTATTTCTCATTCAGTATTTGTATAGCATCCAACACTAGAGGATCTTGATCACGTAGCTGGGTTTTACACAAACTTTTGTGGTAATAGAGTCTGACATTGCAGTTACTCCAAGAAAGCAAATATGAAAGTGGTTTTGCTGTAGTCATGTTTATTTCCTCTCCTATTCGTTCAGCTGTCATAATATCTAGCATTCAAAAGTGTAATGGGTCATTTACAGATAAAGGCATGGAGATCGCGTAGGAATAACTAACTGAAAATTTTCTGTGAGTGAAGGACTTAGTTCCTAGCCTTTTATTCTTCCTTCAGCAGTGAAGCCTGGGTACGTTGCAGAGTCTCCAGCTTTCCAAGTGCCAATTCTCTATGCATTATCACACAGCTTCTGTCACATCCCACATCAAACTCTGCTATTAACTGCCGCTGGCAGCATTGTGCTCCCTCTTCTCCCCAGAGGCTGTAATGTCTGTCAGTTGACCTTTTGGTTTCACAGGCCTCCTTAAACCTATTGCATTGTTCGTTGCTTACTGGAACAACTACGAGAAGTTTTCTTTCCTCCAACACTACCGAGTTCAGCCAGGGAGCCTAGTCATTGGCTGCTTTAAAACACATCTGGATTTCTGACTGATTTGGTGGAAAACCGTGGGCTAAGTCTTCTTGCTTTCCCTTCCCTAGCTACATGAGCCAGGGCCTACATTGGAGATTTGGAGAACTAGCCGTGAAGTTGATGGAATGATGATTAGGGCCAGATTTGTCTCTGTGTACCACCCTTGTATCACATAACTAAAGCTGCACATGGTAAGAAGTGCAGTTCTCAAACCCTGGAGATTTATGTAAAGGAAATTCGTTGCTGTTTGGGCTTTAGTGGCCTTACCTAAAATTTTGACAGGTTCACAGGCTCGCACAGGCATTTTTGTTTAAATTTGAAAATAAATGTAGTGCCTTATCCATTTGCAAAAGTAAAAAATTAAAAAGTCTTGACAGTTTGTAAGAAAACACACAATACTGTGTACATATGGTTGCATTAACAGTGGAGATACAAGCTGAAACTTATGCAGTTCCCTAAGACACTTTCACAGATCTTTTGCTTTTTGAAATAGAGTAACTTCTGCAATTTGCATGAAGGTCGAAGTGAAGAGCTGCCTCAAACAGAATTCATGTGCCACCAAAGCTACAAACTACAGCACAGTCATTCCGAGAATCTAAAAAATTCATTTTATTCAAATAACATTGACCTGGAACATTTCAGCCATGTATGTTTCAAGACTCTTAACTGATTCCTTTTTTTTTTTTTTTTTTGCATTTCAAAAGCAAATACTTATTCCTCATTAAAGTTATCTAATATATAAAATTTCTGGCATGTAGAGGAGAGGGGAATAATTGCTATCTTGCAGTTCAAAGGCATTGAAACCCTATGTGACTTTCGAAGAGGTCTACCTGGGACACGTTCCTTACCGTAGGAAATCAGGAAAAAGGAACAGTTGACTGGATGTATAATATAGCAATGATTATTTTTTTTACTCAGAAATGCTGAGAAATTCAGAAGTGAAAAGAAAGAAACAGTAAAATAACAACAAATAGACAATAACACATAGTAAAACCAGCATATGGAAAATATTTAATTTAAAAACATACTCCTCTTTTGATAATCACTCTGCTTTGTCCTGAGAACTAAGAAATAATGCTGTTTCTGAAAGTTTCAAACTTCTCCTATTTCCTAGGGGATGCAGATATAATTCCCCCAAATGGCAAGCCCTTTGTTTCCATGTTATTTTATCCAGTTTTGGGACCATAAGTGTTGAGCTGGATGTGGCAGATGCACTCAAGCCCCCCCATACACACACTGCACTATCAATCTGCTGACTGTAGAAGCACATGTTGCTGAGTTCCAGCTCTTATAGCACCTTATGTGTGAGAATGAAAACTGTAAATTCCGTAAAACCTGATTTTCCACAGACCACTATTGAAGCTGAGAAACTCAGCACTCCTGTAGTCTTTGAAAATCCGAACTCGGGAGGATCTGGCTGTTTTCCTCTTCATGCTTTGTGGGGGGTTTTTTGAGTTTTAGAGTATTAGAACCAAACCTGAAAGCAAATATAAAAATTTGGCACCACCTATAGCTACTCTTGTCTCTGTAGCAAAGCAGAGTAATAAGAGAGCAGACAAGGGAAACACAGCCTACTCCCTGCTCCAGAAAACCTGACAGCCAGAGCAAGGTAAAGCTTTTTTTTAGCAAGTGCTACTGTTTCCCTAACATCACGTCTTGGCTCTGCGAGGCTGTCACCATACAAAGCAAACTTTTTTTTTTTAAGCTTAATATTTATTATAGAGATCGCTGGCTTTTTGTCAGTACCTCACTGAAGACTACCTCAAAGTTGAACAAAGACAAATGGCACAGAATACCCTTGACTCCTACCTTGAACATTCTTCCTTAAGGAAAATAGTATTAACGGCTATAGAAAGGATTGTTTTTTCAGATTACCTCCCACACTGTTCCTGCAATGTTTGTACATAGGATGATGGGATTTTTCTTATGCAAAATGTGGAAATGTGTTTATAAGTACAGATTTTTTTTCTGTGCTAACTGTGCTGTTTCCGTGCAGTGTGGGGAGTTCCTGTCTTTGGGTGAAGAACCGTCAATAAGGAGGCAGACAAACCTGTCATGCCTCTGGACCTGATGTCTTGGTGAAAGTCGAGGTTCAGAGGTGTCCTCTTAGTCAAGCAGCACTTCCCTGACCTATCACATTTCCCCCGAGGAACGAGAAACAAAGACTCCTGGAATTACTTTCCTTCCCATAGTCTGGAAGTAGCAGGAAATTTGAATTCTTCCCAGTCCCTGGAGCAGGAACCAAAGGACAGGACTGCCCTCAGAAGGATGAAAAGCTGTGGGTGGAACATGATTTGGCATCAGCCAGTGTCAGGGCTCAGAACAGCTTTGGGATTGAGATCAACCAGACATGAAGCAGTAGGAGTCTTTTGTGAAGGGCCCAAATTACTTTTCAGTATATTAAGGAGACTTGGCAACTGTCGTGGCATATAAGCCAAACTGCCCACTGTCCAGGAAGCTCAGCCACAGCCTGGTTTGCCTGTAGTGGCTGGAAGCTGGAAGGAAAGCAAGTGCTTCCCAAGACCGGCTGCAACCAAGGGGAGATCTCCAGGTCTTACTCCATGTGAGAGAAACATGGCTGGGGAGAAGAGGACTCCAGAGGCTCTCCAAGGAAAGGCAAACTTGCAGAGTTGTGGTTGCTGCCTAGCCTGCCTCTTAGTGCTGAGTCTGCTGCCTAATGGGTAGAACATCTCATCAAATGCATGTGTGTTTTTGCACAAGATGAGGGACCGTAAAGAGTGGTATTACAAGCTAAGAGGCAGGGTGATCTCAACTGGGCAGATGGACTTTCCTTCCAACCGAAGAAGAGGGTCAAATGATATGATATTTGGCAGGAAGGAAGCCATTTCTCTGGCTGTTTGTACCTCAACGTGTGATGTTGTTCACAATTACAGTCACAGCAGGGGGTGATTTAGAAACCACCCTCTTAAGACAGCCATGGCTGGACAACTGGACTTCGACCACATTGTGACTTCAGCAATATCAACTATTCACAAACTGATATGCCAACCATACCAACTCCAGCTGTGCTTGCAAGGCATACAAAAAAGGCAACTGAGGGCTTTTTAATAATTTGCATGACTGTCTATAGTGCCATGTAGCTGAAAGAGAAATGAGCTATTGGTTAGGCTCCACCCTTCGATGGGGTCATGATAAGCCAAAGTTAAGTTCTTCCATTTCCTTAAGAACAAAATCTCTGGCTTTTTTTTTTTTTCCCCTAATTCTTCCCTTTAGCAACCTGCATTATTCTAAGCAGGCTCCATAGTAATTCAGGAGGATCTCTGAGTGCCTACGATGACCACTTACAGGAGGGCCATTTGAAGGCAACCAGGAGGCTGATGTGGCTCCTGGTGAAAATGAGTTTGACACCCCTGACTTACAGCATAAGATGGAGGAAAACCCTGAAAAGATATGAAACTTGGAGTTAGTCTAGATGCATTTTTATATCCTTGTGAACATAGTGGATCTTAATACACCAAATAAGTTTTTTATGTTTAAGCTGAATTTCCTGTGTTTCAGTTTGTGCCCATTGCCTCTTGTCCTGTCCCTGGGCACCAGCGAAAAGAGCCTGGCTTCATCCTCTTTGCACCCTCCCTGTAGGTATTTATACACATTGTTAAGATTCCCCTGAGCCTTCTCTTCATCATGCTGAAGAGTCCCAGATCTCTCAGCCTTTTCTTGTAGAAGAGATGCTCTAGTCCCTTAATCACTGTAGTAGCCCTTCCCTGGACTTTCTCCAGCATGTCTGTGTCTTTCTTGTACTGGAGGGCACAGAATGGGACCAAGCACTCCAAGTGTGACCTCAGCAGTGCTAAGTAAAGGGGAAGGATCACCTCGCTCCATCTGCTGGCAACACTCCTAATACAGCCCAGGATAACATTGAGCTTCTTTGTCACAAGGGCACATTTCTGCCTCACGTTCAACTTGGTGTCCAGCAGGACCCCTAGGTCCTTTTCTGCCAAGCTGCATTCCAGCTTCCCAGTTGGTGTCAGCAGCAAACCTGCTGAGGGTACGCTCTGCCCCATCATCTAGATGATCAATAAAGTTGTTGGACACTGTTGGACTCAGTATAGACCACTACTGACCACTACTGACTACTCAGCAATGGGAATGACTCAAAGGTTCAAAGGCTAATTATTGGGGTTTTTTTTCAGGAATGCGTTTTGAAGCCAGTGGTTTTATTTATTGCTATGAAATTATCTTAGTGGCAGAATACAAGTTATTCTGTTATCCTGTAGGCAGGATAAAAGAGTTTTCTCAGAAGTCCTGCATTTGAGATATGCCAGATGTTTTTGTATGAGCGCCTTAACACTCATCGGCACAGACGGACACTGTATCAGTCAGCTATAAATATAAACCACTCAGTTTGATCAACCAAAAAACTTTTTCATAATGACTATGGGAACTAACAATCTTTCTATCCTTCTCTTATTATAGTATACAGGATATGCCACAGAACTCTCTCTTGAATCTCAGGAGTAACAAACTCTCCAGGGTAAGAAAGAGGACTGATAAGGAATGACTGAGAAAAAGTATTTTGGAAAGGAATGCTCCTTTTGCTTTGCAGGCAAGCCAGTGAATGTAATTTCCATCTATTCAGTTGTTCTGGTTTGGATTGTTTTTCCCCATTGCTATTTGTTTTCAGGAGAAAAGCTGATAGATTTGTGTCTAAATACCAAAACAACAGCTGTGAATAACATTTCTATAATTTCTAGAACATTTGACGGATATTCCCACCAGCCAAGAATGCAAAACATGCTTCAGAAATGATAGTTGATTTTAATCACTCCTTATGAATTTCTCCTCCATTTTAGGCAAAAGGATGCCTTTTTTTGTACCTGGGAGCACCTTTTAATGCAGCAGAAGATTCCAAAGAGGTTAGTTTTTAGCCTGCCTTTCCATTCTTCCCTAAGGGGCATTGTCTACATCTTTTCATCTCACCGGTTTACATTCTTCTAAATTTTTTGTTTAGATTACAGATGCTGGACATCTCCCTAGCACCATTAAGCATTTCAGATCAGTCTTCAGTTACAAGAAGGAAGAAGGGCATAAAAACCCCACTGTTTGAAGGCACTAAAAAATAGAATATTCAAGTTTTGCTCCTTGGCATTTTTAAAAGCTTAACTGCAGACCCATGGGAAAGGTGAGTTCAAACTGTTGATTACTCTAATTCTTTCCACAGAACGAGAAATCTTGCCTCATTTCCTTTCCTCAGTTATGAGTTAGATCATATTTTATGTGGTATGTGACTTAATTTTATGAGTAGTACATAGTTTTGGAGACAGTCTAGCTGCATAGGCTTAGGAAATGCACATCATACGATCTCGTATTTGTTTTAGTAGATTTTTATTTATTAACATTGCCAACAACTTTCAGGCTCTGTTGGCATATCGAACATGCTTCTGGTGATTTGGCAGCAAGTAATTCCCTATAATCCTGATTCCTAAAGGCACTGTCAGATAGAGTGGCAGCAAACAGGACACTGTCTTGTGGGAAAGCAGAGGAATGAGAAAAGAGGAGATGTCAGTGAGGCATGTTTCAGAAAGGACTGGTAACATTTCTCTAGAAGACTGTGGGTTGTGAAGGGCACAAGGACTGGCCAATGACCCTACTTCGTAGTTCACCCATAACACTGGCTATTAGGAGCAACCACATCAGTTTCTTTTTTTTGTGCAGTGTGTCACTGGCTGTATCTACTGTCCAACATCTTCCTTTTCCCGTGGTTCCTGCTTATTGTTTTGCTTACTCCAGTGTGGGTCTTTTTCTCTTCCTAGCATCTCATGTTTCTCCCCTGCACTATTGGCTCAATGTGATCTTTGGCTTCTCCAGCTGTTCCCACTTGCAGTGAAAAAAGTCCCCATTCATTTCTCCAACTAGGCCTTTAGCATTTGGCCCAACTGTTCATATGCCTGCCATATTCCTTAAACAACTAATTGGGAATAAAACCAGTAAACTAGCTCACTGCTCTGTCTTTGGGACTGTGATCACTGCCACCTGTGCTTTCTCAGACCAGGAATCATGCTCCTTCTGCAACACAGGACCTTCAGAAATCTTAGTGTAAAAGTGGTGAACTTAGTCATTAAAATCATATGGCTTCTTCCAAAGGAACAGGGTGAGCTATGAGAAGTCCAGAAATAAGCATTTTCAATAGCAAAAGACTAAGATTTTATTATAACATGTACATAGTTAATAACTGTCCTCTGAGGTACCGGTTTCTTTTAGCGTACTGGTGTAAACACCCTTGGATAGAAAATTTCAGTTGGTCTGAGTGACTTGTGCATATGAAGTTACAAGCAGACATCATTGTATGAGAACCGCTGTAAAACTGTATGGATTACAGAAGTATGTCTAGTCTTACTTTCAAAATCTTCCTCACATGTAAAAAGTTTAAGAGCAAAAATCCAGTGGAAATGTTGTCAGAGGTATTACCAAATATTCTAGTTGTTAAAAGCTACCAAATGTTCAAAAATGTGCATAAAAACAATGTGGAAGCTTTCTAGAAATAGAAATAAAAATAGAATGAAAGTTTTTTGCATCTCACACAAAGACAAGCAGTGTATGGTTCAAAGTAGGAGGCTGAACTTGTTGCCTGCTGTGAGCGCAGTTATGGAAAGCTCCCTCCTTTACCATTGTGAACAACCTTGTATGACCATGGGCAGATCGGTGTGATATTGCTTGACAAATTTCCTGACTGCTGTAAGAAACTGGTCCTGGTGAAACACAATTGATGAATGATATAAAGTCAAAAGGGAAGTTGCCTAACTGATTTCTGGAACATCTCAGGAACTTTATGAAACCTGCTTTAACAGATTGTATTTCTTCATAAGGATTGTTTTTCTATTTTCTATTATTTGTTTCTATACTGTGATTAATGCAGAATAACTGCAGAGAAAAATGGCACTCACAAACTTCGTATGTTCTGGCTAAAGCTTCTGCTTTATGAATCACTGAATCCACAATCTACTCGTCCAACAAAGCTGCACAGCATTCTGGACAGTTATGGCATGGGATAATGATATATGGGACATGACGCACCAGCATGTTGTTCATGTTCAGGGATTTTTCCATGTGACGTGGATTTTTTACAGAGGTTTGAGGTTAAACTGAAGAAAACAATTATTTCCTCCTGGTCTCTGATAATCCATCTGGTTTTTTTTAAGTACTTGGTGTCATTTGTGAACTGCTGTTGACTTCTACATATCACTTTGAACACAAAGGTGGTGTTGCATGTGTATTTGTGTTTATAGAACCATGTAGGCTTGGCTGGACTGAGTGACAACTGCAATGATGCCCTTATGGCCAAGTAAAGAAGAAGAAACAAAGAATTGTGTAATTTCTTCTTTAGATACCAATTCTGAGTGGTTTTGCATATAGCTGCTTACAGGTTTGGCCAGCTCAGCCTAGATGATGCAAGGATTATCTTGTAGACCTGAAATGACCATCACTGGCAGTAAACTTCCAGGCAAGTGGTCTAAGTCATGCTGAATCATGCAGAGAGTACACCCAGAGCTGCAGCAGGCCCTTGCCTAACTGAAAGCTTTCTTCAAAGTGAAAAAGTGTATGACTGTCACTGGTGGCACCTCCCCACCTTGGATTGTTGATTGTCAGTAGCTAAGCAGCTTGTTAAAGAAGTTATTCACATGTTCTCCAGTGGTGGTAGTTGTAGGTCGAGACAGAGTAGAGCTGATGTAAGGCTGGCTAATGCACATTGATGGTACATTTTTGTTGCTGTTTAGTACATGAAGAGGACTTAAAACTGTAAGGGAACGTTGTAATTACAGTTACTGAAGAGGTGATTTCAGCTGGGAGCAGGAGAAAAGGAAGGCTCCTGCTATGATACGGGAAATGAAGTGCCTATATTCTTACCTACTTTAGACTCTTTTCAAACAAGAAGAGATTTTTGAAAGCTTGTCTTGTTTAGTGAAGCAAACCCAGAACCTGAGAGGAGATAAACCACTCTTTCTAGCTGTATTGCTAGGAGTGATAGTAGTGATTAACAGCAGAGAAATTTAAAAAGGGCTATCTGTTGTATAGAACAGTGTTGGTACCAAATAATTATTGGTGTATATAAATTTGCTAGCAGTAGATGCCAGCTGGAAATCAGAAGACGGATTGTCACCAGTAAGCTTCTGGAACAGCTACTCAAGGGAAATTGCAGGGGATAAACAAAAATACTTTTAAGAAAGAGCTTGGTCAACCTATGAATCAGCCTGAATTACACAGTTACCCATGATAACAGGGAACTGCCTCAGTGACTCAACTGGATCTGTATTCTTTGCCTCAACGAATAATGATTAAATGGGGAAAAAAAAAAAAAAAAAAGGCATTTTTACCATAGAAAGGTAATGCAAGATCTGTTTGATTAAGACAGTGCTCAAGGATACTTAATGGAGGTTAACACCAAAAGTCCTCGTGGCCAGAAACTTGAGGAATTTACCCGGGTTTACTGCAATTTAAATACAAACTATCTGTGTTGTCAGGATTTGTATGAGCACCGCTCATGCTGCCTTTACAGCAGCCTTAGCTCCCGCTCTGCTTTCACTGCCGGTGAATCATCTGCCTGAAGACAGGAAAACTCTTCCCTACTTGCTTTACTTCCAGCTGTGTTTGTGAGGTTGGGACATATGTGTGTGGATGAATGAAGGAAAAGGTGGTGTAGAGGTAGAGAAGTCCTTTATTCCAAGGGTGGAGTTGTAATGCAACTCATCAATACCTCCTTCCTGTATTGTCTTAATTGACTGTTTTGCACAGCATCTGCAAGAATGTGCAAGAGAAAGCCTCTCTGAAATGTAACAATAGGACATGTCATGCTGAGCCAGAAAATTTCTGTACAAAGTGCCTTTGACTAGGTAGGGAAAAAGGGCATGGACAGAGTTGGTCAGAAAAAGCTTAATAAAACTTAGTTGGGGTTTGGGTATTTTTTTGGTATGAATTAGTCAGCTCACTGAAATGAAATAGCGTTGCAGAATCTGAATTTGCTTTCAGTGGTGTCCCAACACAACATTGTCAGCCAAACAACTTTTAGAACAAGGTTAGATGCCAAGACATCATGTCCATGATTTTTTTCAGGCTTCTCCTGAGCTGACAAACAACCTGAACTCATTAAGCCCTGGCTGACAGCCATGTTGCTCCATTGATAGCTAAGCTGACAAAATCCATAGTTGAAGCAGCTTGCAGGCACGAGCTTGATGTTGGATTTTGTACAACCTGAGTGTCTTAACAACCAACCTGCTACTTGTTTTGTTGCCTTTCTGTCTGACTGCTCTCCCCATCTGAAGGATGGCTATGACCTGGTGCAGAATGTGAGAGTTTCTGAAGTCCCCAAAATTCCCCAAGGACAGGAGATATTTTCCAGCACAGCATTTCTGCCATGACTCTCCTCTCCAGCACATCCAAAACTCATGCTGTTGTCCTTTCGTTCTTTGCCAAAGTCCCATTCCAACTCCTCATAAGAAAAAGATACGTGAACTTTAGTTGGAACGTATACAGAGACTGCGGCAGGGCAGCCTGGCTAAAAAGAGCCCAGACACATGATGGAGAATGTGGTAGTTACTGGATCTGCTCAGAAACTTTCATTGCAGAGAAGCTGCCTTGCAGGTCATTCCCATTTATATCCACTGTGAGCAGTCAGGCAGAAGATGGAGAAGAAATACAGGAGGCTAAAGGCAATTAAATATATTAAATCATCTAGATGGGAGAGTTGATTTAGTGAGTGACTATTGTTTTGGATACAGGATGCAGCTGTTGATCACTATTCATCAGTATCATTTTTTTGTTAGTGGTAGAAGACTACTCAGCTGTTATCCTAGGAGGCTGGACAGTGGAGAGTTTCATAGTTTGCAGACTTCCAGAGTAGTCGAAAAAAAATTATTCTATCTTTCTGCCCACCTTTCAACTACCTAGAGGACACATAATGTATAAGATAAACACCAATGGCTGAGAAATAACCTCAGAAAGAAGATCAGAGGGAAATCTGTTTATATGCTTGAGCTGATGCATGAGCTAAAACTGGTATGCTGGGGCTTTGGATTTTTATACCATAAAGGGCAAGAATGAGCAGATTTACTGCCTTGTAGCTTTTATAAAAAGTTTATTCCAAGTACTTTCAATGTAAGCCTTGCAAGGATTCAGTATTTATGTAGTTTATAGGGTACAATTAATGCTTACTTATCTCTGCTCATCACATAAAACTTCTAAAAGGATAGATGTCTGGCATGTACTTCGAGACTTTAAGCTCACACATAGAAAGGAGTATAATAATATTTTTCTTGCATACTTAAAGCCTACTCCATTAATATTTATCTTCCAATACTTAGTGGGGAAGCTACATGATAATAATATTTGCTAACATGTTGGCTTTTGTTTATAAACAAAGTATAGACTGAATGGAGTACTAGGGCAGCGGCACTGTTGAGACTTGCCATCGCTGTTCGGGATTCATCCCACCTTATTACCTGGTGCCAATTGACTAGTTAATTTTTGGGACTGGTGGTTCTGGTGGGAGACCATGTCATGACAGGAGCCTCACATGTTGATCCTGTGTAAGTAGGCCTCTTTATCAGGTCAGTCTTCCTGATCAATCTCAGAATTGTTGAATTGGATTTTCTCATGATAGATGCACGTCATGGAAAGAGACAGGCTTGGGGCTTCTGTACTATAAATTGTGCTAGTAAAGAGCACTGTGACAAAAGCCAGAGGAAATGTCTCTGTGAGGCATCAGGAGAAGAAACTACAGTTTGTCTACATAGGTAGATAGTCTGTGATGTTTCTGTGGAAAACCTAATCTGCATTTATAGAATCCTCTTAGACACTTCCATTGCTCTCTAAGAATGCCAAGAAGAACGTGGAACCATGCCCAAAGCTTTCCTTGTTTCATAATTGCGTGTACATGCTTTGAAAGCCCATGGGGCATTGTGGATTGCTAAACCAGAAAAACACAGGCAATGACTTCTGACTGTCAGTTAAATCACATAATTATTGCATCTTAAGGAATTGCTTGCCCTACCCCTCTCCTCCATGGAGTGTAATTCAAAGTAAACTCTTGACCTTTTTCTAAAAGGCTATATTAAAAACATGGTTTGAGTTTCAAAATATAAGATTTTGTTTAGCTGTTTGATTAACAGTTCTAACCATGTGTCACAGGGCATTGCTATGAGTGAACTTGCTGTCAATAAACATTAGCATGATTATTGACATTAAACAAGCCTAAAGGGGCAACTATCAAAGAAGTGCCTTAGCACAAATGCTTTACTATCATCAAAATATCAGCTATCACTACTCTTCAGATGTTTTCTCTGCAAATTATGCTGCAATTAAGAAGAGTGACTAAGTACAACAACCCCTGGAGAGTTAAGACCCTGGAAGTGTTATAAGAAGATACCTTCCAAAGACAAGCAATTCTTCAGAAGCTTAAATGGCCAGTCTGAGACAAAGTGATTTACCAATAACTTGTAAACTATGTGGCTAAGATATCTGGTACACAGAGCTCTTGGAACTTTCCATGAAAAAAGAACCCAAGACAAAAATAAACATTCACTAAAAATACACCATATTTCTTTCTGGGGTGAGAGTAAGATGCCTTTTAAACACCACTAACACCCTGGTTGAGTCAATTCAACCTCCCTCAAAGTACATAGTTGGGTTTGCTTGAACATCTTAGTTTTTAAATGGTGACAGTCTAAAGAAATATCCCTACAAGAACTGACGAGAGAAATGAGGGTTTTTTCTTCATATCTTCTTACAAAAAGACAAATGAATAGAAAAAGTAATAGAAGAAAAGAGCTTTTAAGCTTTCCTCTGAAGGAACTCCTTGTCAGGCAAATTTCATACACCTGTCTTTCGAGATATTTTCCTTTTTTCCAGCTTGTTAGTCCTAGCAGGAAGAGCTCATACGAGAAGCCAACACTTACACAGAGGTTACATTACATATCCTACAGTGAGTGGGGCTTAGCCAAGATTTGCTGAGTAATACAGACTTTCTCATAAGTGATGAACTGCTGAGAAACTGGTGACAAACAAGTTTAGGCAATAGAAGCCAATATGGAATGAGCAAATCTATCTCTGACATCTGAAGATAATCTGGTTGTGGCCTGTCCATATGAAGGTATTGCTGATTTATTTTAATGTAGACATCAGCAAAAAAAAAGTTTGTCGACAAACTTGACATAAATTATTTGAGAGTTTTGTAAAGGATACTTAACTCTGCCCTTCGGAAGATTCATTTGCAAATTAAACTGGAACAAAGAGTGGATTGAGTGATGAACAGGCTTAGAGCCTGCTGCCTGAAATACCGCATGCAGGCTTGGAGTCAGCAGAGGGGTGGATGCTCTGTTTCTGAAGTACCTGCTTTTTGTTATTCTATCTCCTGAATGGATTCAGCAGTATTGCCTTCCAGTTCTTTCACCAGCCACAGGAAAGTGCGAAAGGAGAACAGCAGAGACTGGAAGACCTAAGTTTTCAGTATTCCTTTTATACTGATTGTGGAGCCAGTATTGACTAACTTACCATGTGTCCCTTTAGGACTGGCTTAGCATGTGTTCCCTAGATGGGGTCTGTCAGTCTCACCTGTAGACTTCAGTCTCTTTGTCCGTCATCTCTTTGTCCACCACCAACATAATGATTCCTAACAACATACTCAAATTCTGCTCTCAAAGTAGAGGAGTGGGTTGAGCTTGGATGGCAAGATATTCCTTGTGATCTTCTGGACTCCAGAAGATCATTCCTAGGGCACCTTGAATCAAACTTGGAAGAATGCACTTCCTGGCAGTCAGACTGCAGCCTGAATTAGCTATTAGCTATCTGAATAGTCTTTTAAAGATGCTTGGGTCTAGATCTGGTCATAAAGTGGCAGGAATTCAGCAGTAGGCACCCTGCTAGAGACTTCATGCCTGTTCTCAGAAAAATGGGCAAGTGCAAGTGCCCTGTTCCAGAACACCTACTGCGTCCTTGAGATGTCATCCTGAAAGATTTTTTTTTTTTGACAATTATTTAAACATATATTGTTTCCCTTTCCTAGTGAGCTTCTTGTCTGGGTCATGTCCCAGAAAATGGTTTCATTTCATCACTCTGAAGCAGCTTTACCAGAAGCAATGTTGTGCATCCTCTTGTACTTTTATAAATATTTCTAAAGATCTGTTTTCGTAAAAGCAGAGGAGGCAAACCATGGAGCTCAAAAGGATAATACTAAAATGTTCTCCTGGAAATTCCCTGGGTAGTTTTTTGTTGTGAGAATCTGAGAGGACGTGTTCTGGGCTAGCTGGGTGTCAGGGCAAAGCTGAAGACTCTAGAGTTGAAGGAGGATTGGGGTGAGCTCAGGTGGTGGTCACATCCATTCACACTGTTTGGAGACGAGAGAATGGACATTTCCTACCAGAAGACAGGACTTCCCTGCTTGGTGAATTTTTCTGTATGTGTGTGCTCACATCAAGCCAGAAGCAGCACAGGAGCAGAATGAGTAAGCGGGAGTTGTGCACCAGCGAGGAACTCAGGCAACAACTGACGTGGCAGTGCAAGGACAGGCAGTTATTCCTGACAGCAGTAACATGTAAAACTCTAATGTGAGATAGTTGTTTCCATTGGAAAAGGCTTACAGTCTTCCCGAGAAAACACAATGCTAGTCAGCTTAGAGAACTCTCAAATTCATGGTTGATCAAAATTCATATACAGCTACTGCTCTTTAATAGTGTTTAAGCCTCCAAAAGTGTTTGCGCACAGACCTCTCAGGATTGCAAAACCAGATGTCCAGCGAAGGCTGTGATGGTCAAGACTCCAGAAACATGGGAGTATTTGTTGTTGCTGTTACTCTGAAACACAGAAGTGCTACAGCTATTCAAACTACCTGGAGGCTTTATGGACATCCTTTTATGGAGGGGAAATTTGATCCAAACAGCAAAGCGTTTTCAATTGGTGTTTTGCTCTATGGAGTTTGATCATCTCCTAAACTTAAAATGCTTGCATATACAGCACTGAAATTCAGCTGAATGAGAAACAGCATCTGCAGCATTAAAACCCAAAGACACAATTTCCCCTTTCTTTCCCCACAGGTGCTCCTCTCCCTCCCTTCTGGAGAAATTAGAGTTTTATCTCTTGAGTTTTCCAGTTGATCTTAGCATTATATTTGTAAAGTATAATGTTAATGTTAATGATGTTTAATGTTTAAACTCCTGTCTTATATCTTCATTTGTTTTTTTCTAAAGGAATAACAAAGGGTAATTCTCTCATTATTCGTGCACATAGTATTTTAATTTTTTGTGGATTTTATTGAGTAATATCATATTTTACAATACCAGATGTTTCCTTAAATGTGCAACAAGTTCCTGGATCATTTGTGGTCTCTTAAAACACTGGAAGAAACAAAACAACTTGCATTGTGAAAACCGCAACTATTTTTTTTTCAAGATAATTCAGTGCAGCCAGTCTTAAAGCATCATTCTGGGTACTTTTCAAAAGTAAAGATATTTTCCAGGATCTTGTTTTGATGACATTTTAGTATCAAATAGATGTTGTTGCAGCAGCGAAATACAAACTTGGCATTCCATGCACTTACTTCCAGTAAAGAGGTAGTGAATGCCAATGCCTGTAGCTGTTAAAAAGGAGACATGCAGCATTGGAATGGTAATGCCACTATACAGGGCATAGGACTTTCTTAAATTACATTGACCTACATATTTTACATTATGACAATAAATACTAAAATTCAAAGAGGTATTTCTTCAGGCACCAAGAATTAAACTGCAAAACTTCCTACTGTACACTGGGGTAGATGCTAAAAGTGTGTATGTGTTCAAAAAGCCATTAAACATGATGAAAAATTATTTCAAACAGTATTTAGCAAGACACCTTCCCTTTGGCTCAAAAATCGTCTCAGCTGCAGATCTTTGACTGCTGTTTAACATGATTTAATACACCAGATGTTGTACTCTTAGGCATGAAATAAAGGTGGATTTCAAAACTATTTACATAATATACATAATTTAGGAATACAAAACTGTCTGGAGATGCAGGATCTGCATTCCTAAATTCTTTAGGCATTTTTTCAAACATCTGCCCCCAGCTGACCATCTGTTTTGAAAGCCTTTCCCCCCCCATCCCATCACTGTTTGCATTGGACCTTGTTCACTCTGAATTGTCGAAAACCAATGAGTTGTAAGGGGATTTCTCATTGTAATTTAGGGTGGTGAGGCTGAGCCTTAGGAATATATCTAACAGATTCAGAGGAGAGATAGTTGATGTAATTTCACAGTGGTCTTTCTATATAGGTCACCTGGATCACAAAGTTTTTACATAGGTCTTAGAAGAAATGGGTTTTAAGGCAGGAAGTGACAGAGGAGTTGGTTGTAGCATGTCTATATCGTGCAGAGACCAACATGGATGAGAACACAAGTATGCCTTCTGTTTATTTATCTAGGTTAAATTGTAACACAATATTTAACCTGTGAAAGAATGTTTTCTCTTCTTTAAATCACCAGCTAGCTGCAGTGGATGTTACATTGCCTACATTATTGCTTTGTTCTGGACTCCTCTCAGATTGATAAGTACTGGTTTTAATCTCACTGGAAGCAGCACTGAATTAACTCTTCAGGTCTTCAAGAAACCACTGGATTGGTGTTGTGGTTTAACCCTAGCTGGCAACTAAGCCCCACACAGCTGCTCACTTATTTTCCCTTGGTGGAATGGAGGGAAGAGTCAGAAGAATAAAATGAGAAAACTTGTGGGTTGAGATAAAGACAATTTGATAGGTAACCCAAAAACTGTGCACAGAAGCAAAGAAAAACAAGGAATTCATTCACTACTGCCCATTGGCAGGCAGGTGTTCAGCCATCTCCAGGACAGCCAGGCTCCACCACCTGTTACTGGGGAAGACAAACACTGTAACTCCAAATGTCCTCTGCTTCCTTCTTCTTTCCCAGCTTTTATATTGAGCATGACACTAATCGTAGGGAATACACCTTTGGCCAGCCTGGATGTCAATCTAGGTGCTGTCCTGTTATGCTCCCTCCTACCTTCTATGTGCACCAGCAGCTAAAAGTTGAAAAATTTATTGGCCTCCTTAGCAACAGCGAAAATATCAGTGAGTTATCAACATTATTCTCATTCCAAATCCAAGACACAGCACCACACCAGTTACTAGGAAGATTAGCTCTATTACAGCTGAAACCAGGACAACTGGTTACTCTTATTTTTCCTTTTTTTTTTTTTGTTTTTCTTCTTGCTGGTGAATATCCTACAATTTTTCCACCATAGGTGCAAAAGTATTCTTCCTGGTAAAAGGGTTGCTTGTGCAGACCACTTGCATATAGAATCCCAGAACCATAGAATGGTTTCGGTTGGAAGTGACCTTCAAAGGTCACCCAGTTCAACGCTCCTGCAATGAGCAGGGACATCTTCAACTAGATCAGGTTGCTCAGAGCCCCATCCAGCCTGGCCTGGAATGTCTCCAGGGATGGGGCATTTACCACCTCTCTGGGAAACCTGTGCCGGTGTTTCAGCACCCTCATTGTAAAAAAATTCTTCCTCATGTCTCATCTGAATCTCCCCTCTTTTAGTTTAAAACCATCACCCCTCATCCTATCACAACAGGCTCTGCTAAAAAGTCTGTCCCCATCCTTCTTATAGGCTCCTTTTAAGTACTGAAAGGCAGCAATAACACCTCTCTGGAGCCTTCTCCAGGCTGAATAACCCCAACTCTCTCTGCATGTTCCAGTCCTCTGGTCATTTTTGTGGCACCC
Source organism: Pampusana beccarii (assembly GCA_013399365.1). NCBI lineage: Eukaryota > Metazoa > Chordata > Aves > Columbiformes > Columbidae > Pampusana > Pampusana beccarii. The sequence continues at coordinate 424,171 of VWYH01004338.1, read as the reverse complement.
CTCTGGACAGTTGACAGATTAGGTATTAAAACTGTTTGCTAGAGAGATTACATAGATAACAGCATAATGAATGTCTGCTTGGGTAGCATTTAAGTATTCAAAAATCTTACAACGTGTTTTCCACCAAATACTGCCAATACATTGTCGTCATGTCAGGATTTTATAGTTTAAAGGTGCTTAGGCATTTTTTCTGAAATGAAATCAGGGCATTTTTATGCAGCTTATAGAGACAGGCAATCACTGTCAAGCAAGTATTTCCTGTTGCTAAAATAAAGACTTTTCATAGTTTGATTGTATTGTTGCTAGCAATCTAACAACTGTTAGATTAACAGTTACTAAATTTGCAACAATACGTGCCAAACTAAGACTGAAAGCAAGTAGGATTATGCCATTTTTCATCGATACAGGAAATATTAGGTGATAAGTTTATTATCCTTAGATCATATTTTTCTTGAAGACCAGTAAACCAGCCAAAAATGGGTAATTCTTTGCAAAAACAATTTTATTTGTGTTCTTACGAAAAAGGAGGCATCTTGGGGAGCAAAATTAACAGATTCTGGAATGAGCTGTTATAAAGGAATAACTAAGCCACTCTAAGATTTTCCTGACAAAGAGACATCTTGATGGAAAGTTCAGAACCCAAGCCTTGCAATGTGTGTCCTGAAACTTTACCTTGCTCTTGTGTCTTGGATCTTTGCTCAGCTATGTACTGTCCCTTGATGCTGGTTTCACAGATCTAAAAACCACAGTTCACTCTACATGGTTTTATGTGCCCATAAATGTCATGGGATTTCTGATTTCATTTTAGGCATTCCTGTCAGACACAATAAAACAGCTTCAGAAACATCCTCAGTTTTACTTGTCCCTTTTACTAAGGATTTCTTCCATTTCTGTAAAGTTTTAGACATACTTTGCTAAATGAAACTCTTTATATGAATATTTCAAAAACTAAGGTAATTGCTAATTTTTCATTGGTTTTTAGAAGAGTTTACAATGCAGCTCTCATGCAACAATTCCAGAGAAGTCCTCACAGCAGGAGCCAAGAAACAGAGCTTCATTAGCTCCCTTGAGGTGAAGAGTCCAGCACTACACTAAGCAGCGATGTTCTTTAACAAGCAGCTTCAGGCTTTTAGTCTGGAGCTTCTGGCCTTTTTTTTTATGGCCACAGAAATTTTGCTGAGCATTAGAGACAATGCAACATGAAATAGTTGCCACAACCACCAACCACTGAGAGAATATTTATGCTGCAACTGAAGGGTCAAGACCCAGCCAGCCTGGAGCGGATTATCACAGTCAGCCTTGCAGGATGGTGCTCCTCTGCCTGAAAACTCAGCCTGTCTCCCTGCTGTGAGAGCAGCAAGGGGCTCCACGCTGGCTGGAGTGAGTGGACCGTCCACTCATGCAACAAGGTACAGTTGACACCCTCTGTCGCTGGCCCATAGCTCCTATCGGTGCCATAGCCACCTGACAAACTGGGGTCAGATTAGGGTTATGTGGGTACTTGCTGTTTGCTCTGGTCTTTCTAAGAAACAGACATTTGGTGGAAATTTTATCGAGATAAAAAAATGCAAGTCGCAAGTGTCACAAGCTTTGAGATGCAGCAGTACGGAAAACTCCGTATGTTTACCTTTCTCTCCTACTATATAATTTATGTTCATTTGTCTTCCCTGAATCCACTATCGGCTGAACGAGAAATTAAAATTTATAATCTCTGATGACTCCCATTACAGATGAGGTCTGGAAACACAGCTGGTGTTGGTGCTGTTGTCCCTTGACATTTGGTGAGGCAGCTTGTTTCAGTCACAGCTGGAGCTGGCAGCAGCCCTGGCTTCCTCAAAGGCTTCCTGGTCTCTGTTGAAATAGCCACAGCCAATTCTTTGGAATTTGGATTTGCAAACTCAGTAACCCCTGCACTTAATTCATTGCAAAATGATTACTTTTGTCACAGATTTATTAAAATGGTATTGACTGCTATTTAACAATTTCCTCCTAAAGATATCAAGCAGCTGTAGGTTTCTGAAGGTTTAATATTGGAAATGTTTCATCTCTTCTTCCAATATTCAACAGAAGACTTTTCATCTGATTTCTTCAGCATCAAAACTTAGTCCTTTCTGATTTTTCACTCTTGTCTAGAGTAGCTTGACATCCTGTCAATCAGCTGAAATGAGTGTGCTTCTTACTGGTAGGCTTATTATTTTCCACACTGGTTAATTATTATCCACACTTAGCCTGAAGCACCTTAACTATTTGTATTGACACAGAAAGAAATTATAAAATTGAGGGTGTTTCATGACTACTTGCACATAGGAAAGTAACCGTTAATGAATAGTTACTGAACAAACAACTCAGAAGTTAGTTCCAGCTGCAGAATATCCTTTCTTTCTATGGAAAAAAAGATACATTTTTGTCTGCAATGTAGTTATTCATAATTTCCATTGAATCATCAGTACACAGCATATACTATTCAAACTTCTGAGTGGATGACTTACAGAAGAAAGGTAATTTCTACTTGACTTACTCTTAAAATTAATCAGAAAACATCTTTCTACATATGAAAGCATGAAAATGAAAAATAATGTTTTCATTATTTGTAAAAAAAGAACCAAAACAAAACCAAACACCTAAAAACTTTTCATTTTCTGTTTGTTTTTTTTTTTTTCTTTTAGGGGCAGAAGGCATTTTCTTTTCTGCCAGTGTGACTGGAAACAGAAAGAAAGGTAATATTTTAACTTAAAACCATGTGATTGCATTGTCTTTTCATTTTTAGGAAAAAAAAAAGTGAGGTTGTTACTGCCCCTTGTTGTGTTGGTTATTAAAACCACACTCACTAACTAAAAACAAATGAACAAACCACAACAAAACCCCTCACAGTCAAAATCAATTTGGCTATGTCAGTTTTTATGAGTGTTCTAAAATTATCAGGCAATCAGCATTCAATTTACATTTTTGTAATAGTTCAAATGTCAAAATCCTTGAACATATAATAAGTTGGCGGCTCAGCTGGACAGTTGTTTGAAATGCTGCATTAATGGAATAAAGGAGACTCCTACTGTAGATTTAAGAGCTTAGTTCTCACAGTCTGTGTTGCCTTTTATTTTCTTTGCACTCAAGTGAAATATTAGTGTAGAAATTCTCAAGACTGCACCTATGGAACTTTACCAGATGACAGCAGGCAGCTCTGCAGTAATCTTCAACATGCTGTGAGCAGCAGCAGCACTACAGACCAGCGGTTATAGAAATGCTGTATGTTTACAATTATTTTTAAAGGAAAATTGTAGTGGCAGCTTGACTGTGCAACTCAACTGAAATAGAAAACAGAGCAACCACATTTTGACAGGGATCAAAATCACTTCCAAAGGAAATTTTCATTTCACTGTAGCTACTTTTCAGAAAATACAGATTTTGCCAGAAACTATAGAAGTGCCACTCTTTTCTGAGTACATTGACAGCTAAAATAAACCTGCCATAGACTCCTCAAGCCTGAGGAAATCAAAATCACCATCATCTTAGAACTGAAAGTCTAATGTCAATATACACCTTATAATAATTTGAGAAAAAATGGAAAATTAGATTATTTTAGGAAGTTTAAGCTTAAGTATACTTTGCAAGTCTCGATGCTGCTGAACACTCTCACATCTCAGAGAAATGGCGAGTAACACATTCCCTGGAGCCAGCAGGTGTAAGGTACACTCAGGCCCCACAGTAACAGCCGTACCACACACACGGACCCAACCGGCTTTCCCCACGGGCAGACAGGGTTGGTAAAAATGCCAACAGTGCTCCGCTCCCTTGCCAAACAGTGGGGCTGAATTTAGCGAGAATAAGCGCGAGGCGATAAATTGGAGCAACATGGTGTCTGTCTAAATACAAGACCCAACTACGGATTTCATCCTTGTGTCACCACACACACCGAGCACGGCCTGGAGGCAGTGAGCCCAAAGTCACCCCAAACGAGGAGAAATGTCCCCTAGAAGTGCACTGAAGCCGCCGGCCGAGCTCCCGCTCCGGTTGTGCGGGTACCCGGCTGGCCCGATGCCCCCCGTGTGCGGGTTTCCGTGGGCGTGAGGGGTGAAGCCTGGCAGGCGGGGAGTGAAGCACCTCCAGCCTGCGGGGGAGCCCGGCAGCCGGCAAGCCCAGCTCCGCTGAGCCGAGCTGGGGTTGCAAACAGGCACCGGGGGCTCGCTGCGTGCGGCCGGCGGCACCGGCACCTCCTCCTCCGCGCACACCTGTGCCGCCGCCGGGGCCGCCGGGCGCCTTCGGGGAAGGCCGCGCCACCGCCTCCGCCCGCTTCCCGCGGCGGGAGTCGGGCAGCGGAAAGTTTCTCCGCGCTCCCCCGTAAACACGGCCCGGCGCCCTCCCCCGGCCGCTATTTTGGAGCGGCGTGATGTCACGGCGAGCTGCCGCCGCACCTCCGCTGGCCCCGGGCCCCGCGCCTCTGGCCCGCAGGGAGGGGTGGCCGCGGCCCGCCCTCACCTGCAGGGAGGGGGCGGAAGGCGGGGGGCGGCCGAACGGGCAGGCAGGGATAGAGGGAAGGAGCGGGGCAGGAACAGCCCGCTCCCGCTGCTTGGCCGCGGCCAGCGGGGCTGCCGGCGGGGGAGCGGGGGCCGCCGGCGGCCGCGCTCCCGGGAGGGGCGGGGTCGGGCTGCCGCGCTATTAATAGCCGTGGCGGCGGGCGGAGAGCAGAGTGGTAGGCAGCATGCAGGGCAACGGGCAGCGAGCGGCGGGGAAGGGCCATGAGGACTGTGTGGACGGGATAGGGGCGGCCGACGGCGGGCAGCAGGCTGCGGCCGTGCCCATGCTGCCGGCCATGGAGGTGGCCGAGGAGCCGGAGAAAGCTCCGGGAGGCAAGAGCAAGGACCCCAACACCTACAAAGTGCTCTCTCTGGTAAGGGCTGGCGGCCTTCCCCGGGGCTCCCCTCGCCGGCGGGTGCGGGAGGGAGCGGTGTGGCTGCGGGCAGGTGTTCTGCCCCCCGGGGCTGGGGACAAGTCACTCCCCGGCCCCTTGGGGACGAGAGAGCAGCCCCTGGCACGGCCTCCAGAACCTCCTGGGGAGTCTGTCCCGCCGGTCTGGAGGGGGAAGCCGCCCTCGGCACCAGCGGCTCCTCGGGAAGCCCAGGGCAGTGGTGCTGGGGACGGCTCCTGCCCTCCCGCCTCGGGAGTTGGCTTCGGACAGAAGTGTGGTGCTTTAGCCTATGTTGTTGCTCGTAGACAGCGACCTGCCTGAAAAGGGGGGCTGTAATTTTTCAGTTTATTTGTTTTACTCTTTTGACAGCGCGCAGGATTGAATCGCCTGACTTGTTTTGTAGTGTTAACGGTTGTCCCATTTTCTGTCATGTGGTTTTAGCTGTTTGGTATGAGGGCACATTGGGGAAGGCAAAACTGGGTTAAAACATTAAAATGTGTCTGGAAAAGCTAAAAAGAGCTGAAAGGATGGCAGAAGTATAAAAACGTGCATGTCACTGAATTTGAAGCACTGTGGATTCAAAGTTTGTCTCCAAGTGCTACTTGGAGCCCCTTTCAGCCCTCGTTCGAAGGCCTTGGTGGCCAAAGCCATTGTTAGCAGGTAGGTCACTTTCCAGTTTTAGCCACACTGCTGTATTATAATTATCCTTCCTGTAGAGATGTGAAAATAAGAACTTCCAGTCTGCCTGGAGTGATCATTGTGAGGCTAAAATCATTATTAAGGTAAAAGAATGGCAGCATTCTTGGAAGGAAGCTTCAGTGGAGCTGCAGCAGACTTTATCACTATATATGTCTATATATCTATAGTCCCCTTTCAATGCATTAAAGTATAAGGATCAAGATACCTTTCCAAATTTATCTATAGCTTTGCAATCTGGTTACTGTTTCAGATGTGCTGTCTACTGTGTCACAGTGACTGCATGTTGGATGTACTTTCTGACATGATGTGTGATAAGTTGTGTGTCAAAGTTTGTCAGAACATTATGAGAAAAATACCAAAATTCATATGAGGGTCTGTGGTAGTTGTCACGTAGAAGACTTTCTGGCAACTATTTTGATGAAAAATTCTCTGAAATACAGATAGTGGTTTGTAGCTTGTGTCATTACTCTGTTGTCTTCTGGGGAGTTTAGGTTGTGCCATAAAAGCCATCACAGTTGGATGGTGAAAACAGCTCAGCTTTTTTTCAGGCTTAGAAATAGGTAGTAATAAGGGAAAATAATCACATGCTATTCAAAACCTGTTGTTGCTTGGAGCTTTTTAGGCTCTAATACCACAAAATGTTTAGAGATACATAGCCACTTAAAGTCTGGAGTTGAGTAGGAGTTAAAAGGTTTGCAGGTACTTACTCTTCTGAATTAAGTCCTTATTTTCCAAACCATCGCTGTTCCTTGAGAATTGGCAAAATCTTCATCCTGCGCTGACTCAAGTGTCAGAGTGAAATATATGTCAACTATACAGAAATAATTTTAAGCTTCTAAATATAAACAACCATGCAATATTGGTTTTGGCTGTTGCAGACACTGAGATAATTTACAACATTCAGAGAGAACTTGAAAAACTTAGTAAATACTGCAGGTGATGTTGGGTTGAGTAAAACAAGAATATGTTAGAAAGTGGAAAACTGGAGATAGAAATGTGAGTTTGTTGTTTCTCGCAAGCCAGTGCATTTATAATGCACTGATGATATTGTCCCTATGTAAAAAGAAGTGAGTAGGCTTATCTGCTCAGTGTTCTGGGTTGGGCAATGTGAAACTATAAGTGACTAGCCATAGGTAAACTCCCTTTGCCTGCATTTACCTTAGTTGTATGCACTGTTGCTTTCTTTATTTGGGTAGGTAAATTTACCCCAAACCAGTCTTTCTTCTATGTTGAATTTTTTTTGTAAAAACTGCTGAGTGCATTTCTGGTGACCAGAGAATACTTGAATTACTTTTTTTCTCTTTCCTGGAAAGCACAGACTGGTTTGCATTCCCTTCTTCCCTGTCCATGTGCTCACCACCCATAGATGTTTGCACAATTTGCGGACACAACCTAGATGTTCCCAGCTTCCGTCTATGAGCTGACCGTACCCAATTAGAGACAAACTGTGGAATTCCCATGCACAAAAGGTTGTACCCTGTAGAATCTACCCTTGGGTTCTGTTGGTTGCTCCAGAAGCCTCTGTGTTATGTGGCAGTACTTGGTTGTTAGCTGAATGTGTGTTGGTTGAGGGAGGATGTAGGCAGATAAGAAGTGCTATAGAGTCACCTCCACTTCTAGCAGTGTGTGCTGTGGCGGGCATAACTTTAAGTTCTGCTGTAGGTTTTCATACCATACAGGTTGCTCTTCTGTCTCTGCTGCACAGGGAGGATTCTGGAAATGGTGGGATGGACCAACAGGGCTTCACTAACCCCTGGTGCTTCCTTGAGGCAACATAATTAAAACATTCAGCTTTGAGCAATCATGGGAGACGGTGATCCTTTTGTCCATTTATCTAATTTCTGCGCACACCTTTTCATCTAGTGTCTTGCCAGTTTTCCGAGCTTGTACCTTTATCCCTCGAAGCCCAAGGAGCTGTCTGCCTGTTTGTGATCTTTCCAGGCTCACCCATTGCTGTTTTGTGACTGAGCAGCATCCTGCTGCCCAAGGGCAATGTAACTCTTGCTTAGGTTTGAGGTTTTCTATTCCAATTTGACAATTACTCTCAGGCTTTGCATTTGGTCTGATTCACTCGCTCCATTAAAACAACATTTTCCATGCATTTATAACAGCCAAAACGTTGAGGAAAAAGTGACAAAAATAGTCAGTGTTTCATTTTGACAGTTTCAGGCTTTCTTTGTCAGAACTGGAAAACTCATTTAAGCTGACGCTTTCGTTAGAAAATTTTGTAAGGAGTTTTTGCAATTTGAGAATACCTGGAAATTTTTGATAATTCTTTTTCTCATCAGAAAATGTCCAGACTGAGGCACTGAAAGTGTGTTAGTCTCCTCTAAAGAGAATAACTCAAGCATTTCAGAGAGCATAAAGATAATAAATTATGAAGTTTTTAAAAATGTGGTGGTAATACACTTAGGCATATTCTGAAAGACTGGGATTATTTTTTCCTTGTACTTTTTTCATTAAGGCAGTCCAGTCCTTTTTTTAAGACTAGTGTTTTATGCACGTGCCAAACACTAAGCGGTCTTCTGAAATTTTCTTTTATTCAATTGCCTTCTGCAATTCACTGAGAGGTTAGCTAGTACTTTTATAATATCTGTGAACTGAAATAGTTTTACCTAACAAATTAAGACATGTTTCCTGCTCCCAGAAAGCTGATTTGTGTTTTGCAGATGCAATGAAAAGCCATCCAGGATATGTAGGTGCACTCCCGTAGGTTTGATTACTTTTTCTTTTGGATGGTTAGTGAGGTCTCTATTGGCCTGAGGATCAGACTGAGGTAGTAGGTGGGACAAGGCTTTGTAATCATCTGTGAACTGAAGCCAGTGAAGGATACCACAATAAAGATGGCATCCTTGGGAGCCTCTCCACTGATCTCAGTTGTCTTTTCATCTAGCAGTGAAAGTTAAGCGTGCTGGGCTGTACCCCAGGACTGGTGAACCAAGAGATGTCTTTTCTTTCCTTGTACTTAGCACTTGTTAGATCCCACCTGGAATCCTGTATCCAGGCTAGGACCCTCCAGTACAGGAGATATCAATGCAACAGGAGTAAGTTCAGCAGAATGCCACCAAGGTGGCCTGGGGCTGGAGTTCTTCTCCTGTGAGGAGTGGCTTGGGGCACAGGTGGCTTGGGTGAGGAACACCTAACAGCAGCCTTCCCATACCTCTGAGATGTCATTAAGAAGATGGAACCAGGCTGTGTACTGGTGTGCACAGTGAGGAAAATGAGACAATAGCAGTAAATTGAAACAGCTGAGGTTCTTACTGGATGTAGGGGGTGAAATCACTATGAGGATAATTAGGTGTTGGAAAAGGTTGCACGGAGAGGTTGTGTTGTCTCCACCCTTGAAGTTTTCAGGACTTAACAGCACAAAGCCATGAGTAGCCAGGTCTGAATTCTATTTTCACCCGACTTTGGGCAGGAGATTGGACTAAAACGCTGTTGATACCCTTCTAGCCTTATTATATAAATCTGTTTCTAGTTGTCCATTAGTCTCTATATTAATTTTAGTGTGTAAGGTCTGAATCATAAACTACCATAAATCACAAATAAGTGAGACAGTCTCTGCCCAAGGGAGAGTATCTCTTATCAATTAATATCTGCTATTGCTGCAGTCAGGAGAGAGTCTAACTTTAGAAGAGATATCTGTTGGCTATCAAGTTATTTTATATGAGAGTCCTGAAAGTTTTTCATCACTTTCTTCTAAAGTAACCCATAGCTGCTGACTTTCTGCTCATACAGGGAAAGATGGGTGTGCCACGTCAGGATTTTGGACCCGATGCCAGGTTTGTTTGTGGTTTTTTTTTGTTTTTTTTTTTTTTTTTTTTTTTCTTTCCCCACAGAGATGAAGGTGAGGAAACAACCTTTTCTTATGTAGGTGTCTGAAAGATTGTGTGCCTGTTTTGTTGTTTTACTGCTCATTGTTTTCCTCCTAAATATGAGGTTGCCCAAACCTTCATATAGGTTAGTACTTCCTTGGAATAGTGCATTTCTATATTCTTTCTCCAGGAAAGATGAAAAATGCCTATTTAATTATTTTATCTAATATACTTGTCAACTTAATCTTTTCTTCTCCAACAGCAGATGTAGAAGAGAAAGTAAGATGGGGAGCAGTTAGTGAGAGAGCAGGTGGGAGATGAGGTGGACTTGTTGAAGTAGTGTGTTGGCCCAGACCCTTAAAAAGCTTGTTCTGCTCTTGGGTTTGGGCTCCTGAGAGGGATGTGATCACTGGATGAAGTCATCTGTCTTCTGCTGTTGCTGCAGTGTGGTCTTGACTACCTAGGGAAGGGCTGCACAGAAAGCTGGTTCCAAACTTGTGGATTTTTCCCTTTATGCTCATCAGGCAGACTTGGGAATAAATGTAACTCATGTGAGTAAAGACAACGACAGGAAAGTGTTCGTGCCGAAACCTTGTATAAAAATCTTCAGGGAAGAGTAGGGACTGCCTTTGTTTATAACTTGGAATTCATTTTAAATTTTATTGACATTGACTTTGGGTGTGGCTGTGTCATGGTCAAAGGTGCGATTGTGACTTTGTTAAGCATACTTCAGCTTGCTGTAATCTGGTTAGTTTAGGTATTCAGCATAGACAGTGTGGAGTTCAGGACTGGCTGGAGAATGCTCTCTCTTATGTAGCTGAGCTGGAGGATTTAAGCCACCTGGAAGGTTTTGGTCACCCCTCAGTGCAGTGTGTGGGTGCTCCTGGCTTCCTGGCCTCCAGCTGGAGTGCAAAGCTTGGTACAGGCTGAAGTACACCTGGCTATGTGACTTGTGTGCCTCTGTCAACACTGCTGGCTTGTCACCTGCCTGAAAACATCCATGTCGAGCCTAGGAATTTGACTATAGACTGTCTGTTGATGGAGTGGGCTGTAGTGTGCTAGGATCAGCCATTTGGTCCATCTGGGTAAAACAAATGAGTGACTGGGGCCGTGATTAGTGTCACGTGTGCTTGGACTTCCTTCTCAAGCATTCAGAGTTCTGACTCAATCCATGCCTTAGAACTTTCATCACATTTCTTTAGTTTTGCATTAATAGTCTTTGTCTACATGTCAGGCACCAGATGATGGCAGGTAGTGCTGAAAGAGAAAGTGAAACTGTGCCCAGGAGGGACAAGAAGGCAGACACAGGCAGTGGCCTCCTTGAAAAGTGACAGTCTCACCATACCTAAGCAAGGTGAGCAAAGCAGGTTTGGGGATGCTAACCAGGTTCAACCAATAGTCTAGATTGCCAGATGAGTATATAGTGATGAGACAGGTCCAAGATCAAAGAAGGAAGTAAAGTCTGTGAGTTAGGATCAGGGTCAATAGAGTGCTTGGCCGGGATGAACATGACTGCAGTGTGGCTCTATCACAGCTCAGGCAGGGACAGAGGCAAGAGCTGGCTAAGACAAGGTGAGGGGTGACTGCTGAGGCTTCTGCTAGCTTGTTCTTGAAGAGCTGTCTTCAAGGCTGGTTGAGGTTTCTCAAATAGTGCCGTGTGCTCTTGGTCTGAACACCACCACCATGTAGTTCTGCATGGCTTTCTGATTCTAAAATAATATGAAACATATTAATAGTTCAAATGGATAGACTTTCTGTAGAGACAGTTATTAACTTGAATTCAGAACAACTTAGTTACTGTGCTAAAACTGTTAGATATCAGGCAAGGCCAACAGTATTATGCAAGGCTTCCTTCCAGCCCCTGCTCTTCAAAATTTTCCCTTGGCATTCTTTCACTAATATCACTAATCTTATACAAGGAGTGAATTGTTCTGATTTGACCTACCATGGGAGCTACGTTTCTGTTGCTTTCAGCTGAAAGGAGGAGCGAAGCAAATGAAAGGCTTTGAAAACATGGAAGGTCTGAAAAGTTTCTTACATTGTAGACAATATTGGAAATTAATATATTGGCAAACATGGTGACTGTATGCTATGCATGGTGGATATATACTTGTTTTAAATAACGTTTTGTCTGACAGAATTTGGCGATGTGTTTCGTCTCAGTAGTGTCCCATTTGAATGCAATAGTAGAATGTATGACTTTCAGAGAAGTTATTTTAAAATGATCAATATTGGAATGGTATTTTGAAAATGGGACAGGAAAGATATCAAAACAATGTAAAAAAAATACATATTTTCTGCACTGAGAAGCTAAAAATGCTTTCATGCACAAGTGTTGCAGAGATCAGCTATATAAAGTTTTCTTTAAGGATACTTACAAGACAGCAGTGGATTTTGTTGTGAATGGGATGTGGTGGAGGGCAAAGGAAGGTAATATAAGTAATCACGTTTGGCAAATAGGCTATTGTTTAACTGTTTAACAGTGAATAAGTTAGCTAAGGAGAAAAGGGAGGTAATGGGAAAAGATGAAATATTTTCATTTCTGAAGAAACTAGAGTGTGGACCTTGTCCCAGTTCTGCAAATCGACCTGTGTAGTAATTTCTAATATGTGGTAGTATTTGGGTACAAGTTTGTGTTAAAGGTTGTTTGTTGTTCGTAGAATAACTAAAAGTATAATGTTGTTATAGCTGCTTGCACGGAAGTCAATAATCAAACTCCGCCAGTTATCTTTCATTGTGCTTTTGATCTCTAGTGTGGTCCAGTGGGCCAGTTTTTGAGTTCTTTTCTGGCTGAAATTTGTTTCCATGTTGTGAGGTGTCAGAATTTGGTAGTCTGCCTTTTGTTTTTTCAGGGGCTGTATTCAAAGGGTGCAGAGGTAAATAATGGTCTCTGTCAGCTCTGCCTTTTGTTTTGGGAAAATGGGGAAATGGTTTAGGGCTAAAGATGTGCCTGTGATCGATACCAGTGTGCTTAGTAAAGACCCATAGTGAATAGCTTTGAAACTTGATTTGTTTCATCTTCTTCTCTTACTGGTTTGTGGCTCTGTGGTTTTTGACATTTTGACATTCTTAAAGTGTTTTACAGGATTTCTTCACTTGCTCTTTCAGTTTGTTGTGTCTCCCTGCTCAGCCTGATGTTGCTGTCACGGTGGCAGTAGCAACAGCATCTGCCATCAAAAAAATAGAGGTGAATATAGGTTTACTTGGTATATCTGGTGATATTATCAGTACGCAGTAGAAGCAGTCCCCATTTATGCTGTTATTCTTACAGCTGTCATGACAGTACTACAAGTTGGAACAGCTTTAGCTTTATTCTTGAAAACAGATTTTTGGAATAGGAAGAGCATGAAAATGGCTCAAGGCCATATTTTCTTCTCCAGTTTTGATTTTATTCATGGGTCAAGTGCAGCTTATTTGGACAACAGTTTTGAGTTGGCATAATACTGACAGTTTCTTCTCTCTCTATGTTACTGCATTCCCGTGTGCATGCCACTAAAGCAGATGGTATGTAGTGGTCTTTGTTCTGTGTTCATAGTCCACTGTGGTGAATAAAAGAATTGTGTTTGAAAGTAAATTATATACTTTTCTCATAAATCAGCATCAGTTTTCAGTCCTGTTTATCCTTAGGTTTTGACAAGAACCTGCCTGCTGATTAAATAGCAGAATCAACTGCTGTCTGCTTTCTGGGAATTCAAGCAGAAGTTTTATGTATTCTTCTCTGTGGCTAGCATATAGTTGCACTTTAGTTTATCTCTAAATTCTCCCATGACATAAAATACATTGAAAAACAAAACAGATGGGGTAAAATGTGTGCACTTTGACAACACCTTGTGTTATTGCCTTCCAGGAGGATATGTACCTATACAGTTGGACAAGCAACAAATAAGAAAAATATTTTAGATCCTAGCTGCCAGATGCTAACTGTATATCTTTTTGTCTCTTTCTTGTTAGAAAACAGATGTTTGAATAGTTTTGGAAAGTATTCAGAGAGCTATAGTACAACAATGTCTTCTGCTGATAATTTTCTGCTGAATGAACAGTTATCACTCTTTGGTAAGCTCTGTGAAGGCTTTTTATAATACCTTTCAGCAGCTCAAGCTACCTTTAAAACATTCTTGTCCTTTGAATGATGTTAGGTTGCAATAATATGTAATAACAGTCTTGGATATTCAATAGAAGCAGAGAGAGCAGACATTCTGCGTGCTGCTTTAAGAAGGAAAACAATAATCCCTATATGTTTTTAGAGTAAATCTTTTCAGCTCTGAAAAGGTTTTGGGTCTAAGTTTCAGCTTTTCCATCCACTAACTTCAGGATAATTCAGTCACCTTCAGTGTTTTAGAGCTGAGGAGGAAGAGAACCGCTGAGGCTCTTAGGTCCTCATTGTCCTAAGTGTGGAATGTGAATCAACAGAAGCAAGTCTTTGAAGAGTATAAAAATATTTACAAATGTGGAAAGAAGAGATGAGTGGTTCAAGAAGGAAGTGATGTACTTGTTTTAGTGCTGATAAGTGGTGGGGTTTTTTTGTTTTGTTTTTGGTTTTTTTTGTGTGTGTGTGTTTTTTGTTGTTTTTGTTTTGGTTTTTTTTTTTAGGTTATTTATTTAGCTATGTAGCTGTTGATGTGAGTGAAGTATTCACCTCCTTTCAGTTTTGTAAACTTTAAGTATCCCCAGCTTTTGAGTAAAACTGAGCTGTCAGGGGGGTGGGGGTGGGTTATCCCTGTTTAAAAATAACTTTTACAAGCATTATGCTGCCTCTGGCAAGTGTGGATAAGGCTTTTTCTCTGTACAGTGTGCTTTCTGCTTTTTTAACAATGCCTTTTAAAAGACAGAAAGTGACTCTGTTCTTATTTGAAATTCATGATTTATTACTATGTTCTTTACACTTCTGCAGATGAGGTTCTTTCTCAAAGGTATTTCAGTGTTAAGGTCCAGGTCACTAGGCGTCTATTCTAGGTGCACAAAACAGTGAAAATGTAGTATGGCCTTCACAGATTCCAGTGGTTTTGGAAAATTCCATGGGTTTTTGTAATACTGGCATTATAGACCTGGTAGAGACGTGCTCCCTTCATGGATAGACATGACACAACTGTGAGAGTCAATCATGGAGATTAGAATGGAAAACCAGTACTTTGCATTGATGCCTTGTTAATTGTGTCATTGTTAATGGATGTGCCTGAAACCTTGGAGTGCCAAGTTTTGTTGGCTGTGGAACACTAGGGATGAAGAAAGGCAGATGGAAAGCAACTGAGTACATGGTGGGTAAAGAGTGAGGAAGACCAATGCAGAAAGAAACTTGATTCAGAATGATTATTACTTAGAGGAAATATCAATGCATTCTTTGCCGAAGAAAATGCAGAATAGGAGAGTGAAGAGGGAGTAGGAGAGGCAGACAGAGCTAGGGAAGAGTGAAAAGGAAGGGGTTGGTAGCATTGGCTGTGTAAAGGAAGAGTGAAATATGATACCTAAGGCTGGTAAGACTTTTCTTTGTATGTCCCCAAGACGTGTACAGTTGACCACTCTCTTTGGGATCTGATGTCTGCAGCCTGTGTGCCTGCAGGCTCGGTGGCCCCTCCACCAGCTCCCCGGAACCACTGCTGAGAAATTATCTTCAGCTGCAGTTCTAGAGATGCTTGACGGAAATGATCTGCTCTCTAACCACTTCATCGTATTTCCTTCTGCCCAGCTCAAAATAAAAGGCTTTTGAAATGTTTTCAGAATTGCAGTTTTCCAGACACTCAACCACCTATTCCCAGCCACTATAATGTGTACAAAACAGAGCTTTTATTGCTTCCTCCCACGTAAAGGAAGCAGTGATGGGACAGAGATTCATCCCTAGATGACAATGTTTCTTGATTCCAAAACAAACTTTCTAAAAAATATTTTTAAAACAAAAAGGGACACTTTCTTCTCTGCAGTTGTTACAGTGTTTGTTTAAAAACATTTGTCAGATATTATATTAAAACCAAATCTGACATTTTGTCCTAGCAATCTCTCAAGTTACAGACCATAGAAAGTTCATGTGCTGCTTTTGTGTACAACAAGGCCAGGTTCTTTAATTTTGCTTGCCTTCCTACTAAATGTTGGATTCCCATATTCTTTCATAATTCCGCCTTTTTCTCAGCTCAGGCAGATTAAACTTTGAAGGTAGGAGTTAGCTTGACAGATGCACTATTGCATCAAGTAGCATTACCGTTTTGTAGTATTTCTTACCCAAAAGAACATTTATATGCCTCAGTGAACATAATCCTTTCATGTTTTTGCTTGTTGGAATTAATTATGTTCATGGAAGTGTAAAACTGAAAATTTGGAATACAATAAAAAACTGTGATTTTTTTTTTTTTTTTTTTGTAACATTTGGTGCCAAAATCTCAGGAATTATTTGTGAGAACTTTAGTGAGGATTTAGCAGCTTTACTTGAAGTATTTTAATTCTACTAGTTTGGAATAGGTTTTATTTAGATGTTATTTTTGTATTAATTTGGTGTCACAATTAAATTCCTTGTTTAAGCATGCATTACCTACACTGAAGCCCCATAAAGGAGCATTAATAGTCCATTTACTGGTACTATAATGTGTTTTCATTACAAGGATGCCTTGGGTGGCATAAGTCCTATAGATGATGTAGCTGTTTGATGATATTGGAATAAAGCTCTTAGAGNTTTTTTAGGGTAGGTGTGGTGTTTTTTTTTTTTTTTTTTTTTTGGTTTGAAAGCGTGTTTGTGGTTACATGTCAGGGGATGTTCTAATCTTTGATCTTAGAAGCAGGACTTGGAGGGAGTAGACAAGCAATATATCATCACCCTGAGATAAATGCTCTCAAGTTGGCTTTTTAAAAACAAGGTAACCAATTTGTAATTTCCAAATAATATGTAAGTTAAAAAGACTGTGACAGGTTTTGTGCTCTCCACTGATTTTGCTGGGCTTTGACATCCTGCTTCTGATATGCTACCTACCTAGCTGTGCATGTGCTCTTATCTAGGTGATATTTCATATGGAATATGCCAAAGGTCAGAACAATTTACGTGGAAGATAATACTGAAGATACTGACTTAACAGAAAATGTCTTTGATATGGCATGTATTACTATGATTTTAAAAAAAAAAAAAAAAAGCAAGTACAGGACTCTGCCCTTGTGGTCATTCTTGCCAGCTGGGTTAATGGAGGCTTGCACTTTGCTATCAGTTGTAGTGTATCCTCATTCTTTTTATTATTTTCTGTCTTTCCTTGTCAATTCAGAGGTAGATTTGAACTCAAAAAGTACTTATTTCTCTGCCAGACTTTGCATTGAATAATCTGATTCCAGACTTGCCTGATTCTGAATTATAAGCCAAAGCTTCATCAAGGCCAGTCTGTCAGTGGATCGTAGAATGGTTGGGGTTGGAAGGGACCTCTGGAGGTCATCTAGTCCAACCCACCTGCTAAGGCAGGTACACCTAGAGCAGATTGCACAGGAATGTGTCCAGGAGGGTCTTGAATGTCTCCAGAGAAAGACTCCACCCTCTCTGGGCAGCCCGTTCCAGGGCTCTGGCACCCTCAAAGTAAGGAAGTTTCTCCTCATGTTTAGATGGAACCTCCTGTGCTTCAGTCTGTGCCTGTTGCCCCTCATCGTATCATTGGGCACCACTGAAAGGAGTCTGGTCCCATCCTCTTGACATACACCCTTGAGATATGATTCCTTTTTTTCATTAATGCTATCTAGGTAATATTTTTGATCTTGATTAGCATGTTTTATGATAATTTGCACTTCACAAATCCAGAATAAGATCTGAATTTCAATTCTACACATTCCAGAAATTGCTTTCTTACAATTTTCTTCACTAAGCAGTTAATAGTATCATGAACCGTACATTTGTTATAAACAGCACAAACAGGTGTGTTTTTTTACTTAAATGTACAGACTTTAAAGAAATAATCTTGAGAAATAATTAGTTGAATTTTAAAATGGGATGGGTTTTTGGCACATCACCACATGATTCAGGCATCATAAAAAAAATGACTCAGCAGCTTTTGCTGATGGGAGAGGAGGAAAAAAGGGAGAGACTTTATGTAGACATGGACATAAAGTTATTGAAGTGTTGCTTGAAAGCAATTTTTCCTCAGAAAACAATGACTGGAAAGATTACGTGTATGTTTTCACCTACCCATACCTCCCCAAATACTTCTGAATAAGAGATTCTGCATTGAAGTACCTTCTCTTTCGGGACTTTTGGCAAACTACTTATTACATTCTACTCTTGAACAGGATAGCCATCATGAGTGCATTGTTGGCTTTCCTGGACTCTTGAATTACTGTATTTGCAATTACGATATATACACTTCTCCTGAAGAGTTTATCAACCAAATCTAATACTTAATGATGTTAAAAGGAATCTTTCCCTGTATTTGAGTAGGCACTAGATCTTGCCCTAAAATGCTGGGCAAAGACAATACGGTGCTTGTTTGATAACTTGTATGCCTTCAAAATCCAAAATAAACATGGCCAATAGTTTCTGGTCAGTGTAAGACACTGGTCAGTCTTATGTGACATCCCACAGTTGCTTACCATGGTGTGGACCAACATCTAGTATGAACTAGATCCTAGGAAGTGGGAAAAGGTTTTCCTGCCTAAGAAAATTATAGGTATCACTTAAGGCCCATGCCTTCTGTTTGTAGTCTGTGGTCAATGGCAAAACTTCACTTTCTTAGAGCAACCTAGGAGGAAGGAAGAAGTGGAACAAAGAAGGCTTTCTATAAAATTTGTATGTGAGTAACTGTAAATATCTTGATTTTTTTTTTATTTGTGAGAAAGAAATGTATCATCATGTATACATGAAATAATTTGATAAGACATTAAATACACAGGCCCAATCTTTAGAATATTCATGTTCATGCAACAGTAATTAATTGCAAATAACGTAACTACTGTGTGAATGAAAACTGGTTGTGAAAGCAGTGAAATCAGCCTCCTAATCTGCATGTTCATAGTTTTCAGTACAATCGTATAGCATTATAGATAAAATGAGGGCTTACAAAACCGTTCAGTGGTCATTGAAGATTAATTTCTTTTCCTTCCTGTCCCGCAGGTACTCTGCGTCTGCATGTTAACAACAATCCTAGGATGTATATTTGGCCTGAAGCCTAGCTGTTCAAAAGATGGTAACTAATATGCCTTTTAGTAATATTTCTGAGCAATTATTTTTTTTCCTTTTTGTAAACTAATTTTGATATTATCAGAATGCCACCCTTTCTTGCTGCAGCAAGAGAATTGGATGCATTGCTTGAAGCAGTTTCAGTTACGGAGGAATGAAAATACCAGGAAATAAACCTCAGGTGTACTCAGTACTTGTGTGTGCCAACTTGAGAGGTAAACTGATCCTGGCACTCATCGTCTGGTCTGGCAACTTCCTTGTATCCCAACTGTGGCTGTGGTGATGTCACATGGCTGTTTTTTCTCAGTTCACTATAAAAAAAAAAACCCAACAATTTCTATTTCATGTTGTCCTGGAACATTGGGTTTTCATCTTTTCCAGTCAATTATGGGGGGAAAAAAAGTTATTTTTTACTAGTTAAAATTGTAGTCTGAAAATGTTTCTTGTGGAATTCCTCTGGCTGTTTTCTGTCCTGAAAAATGTGGTTTTTTTCAATGGTGAAGTTTTTTCAGGTAGAAGGTTATGAATGATATTTGAAGAAATCAAACTTTGCTAGAATGATTTTAAAGTTGATTTGTTTAACAAACCGTCCCACAATGATTTTTAACCAAAATGCAAATTATGAATTTTCCGCTAGAATTCCCATTTTATTATGGCCTTGCCGTACTGGCTCATTATTATCTCATTTTCCTAATACCACATACCTTGAGATTCTTGAGAAGAGGCACCAAATGAATGAAGGATTTGCCTCATTCCCTTCTGGTGATTGCACAGGATGAAACATACTGACCAGTTACTTAAGCATTAATGCTTCACATCACTAGTTTCTTCTTTTTTTTTTCCTGGCAACCTCAGTCTAGTGGAAGAATGCTCTGCCATTTTTTACATTAAAACTGAACAAAAAATTGAGCCAGTGAGCAGTACAATCAAGTTCATGTCTCTTGTGTCTGGTTTGGAACAGCCCTTCTGTGTTTTGATATAGTACCTGAACCATGGTACAGCAGGATATGGAACTGGGGGTTCTTTGGTTCCTGTGATTTGTATGAAGACAGTCATTCAAACAGGGCATGAGCACGGGAGAGTTGCAAGCATAGCCAATGCAGTCGAGATTCTAATTAATGTTTATTTGTAGAAAGTGGAAATCATCGCGCCCAAAAGTGGAGATCAGTGTTCTCTGCAAAAGCATTTCACTGTTAAGGGCACCCTTATTGAAAACCTATGTTCAGATTTCCTCCGACAGAGGTCTTCCATGTTCTGAATGACCATCCTTGTATCTTCTGGTGACACAGAAAGGCAGAGACAGGACAACTGGAGTTGTAGTCTTCTGTTTCACTTGTTTCTGCCAATAATGAAATGCTGTGTTCTTGTTAAAAACGAACAAAACCCTGTGTTCAATATGATGAAAAAATATTTTTGTTCAATAAGAGAAAATAAACACTTAGTTGAATCAAGAGTTTCCTTTTCTTTTGGCTGTCACTGTTCCTGCAGACATCCCATAAGTTGTGGAATGACCAGCTGTGTTGTTCCATGCGCTGACCTTATTAATTTCTTTTGCATGTTGACTGACTCGGGCTCAGCCACTGACATCTAACACTATTCCAATATTACAGTGAAAACCTGCAAAGGTCGTTGCTTTGAAAGGACCTTTGGAAGCTGCCGTTGTGATAAAGATTGTGTGAAGCTTGGAAACTGCTGCTTAGATTACCAGGAAACATGTATACAGCCAGGTAAGGATGGAAAAAAGCTATGGGGGTGAACTCTCCTGTCCTGTGACATGGGACAGCTCTGTGTATGTGAGTACCGTTGTAGTCAAGTGCCCAGCACCCCTGACTTCTGCCAGATGGGCTGTGAGTGCAAGCAGTGGGCTGCTGAGCAGCAGGGTGCTTGTCATGTCAGTGGTGTCCCCCTCTTTGTGCTCCTTCCCTTGCAATCACGGGTGGAGTCTCAGTGGTGATGGCAATACTTGGGGACTCCCGGGGAAACATCAGGGCTCTGGTGCAGCTGTGGGACACAAACAAAGCTTGTGTTTCACCCAGCCAGACTATGTAGGAGCTGACACAGCCAGCAGGCTGGCTTTCCCATAGCTCCTGTGCAGAGAGAGGCTGCGAGGGACCCCCTCCCCCTTGGTAAGAGGAGGGACAAATGGAACTCGAGCTCTGAGCCAGCCTTTTGTTCTCTGTCCGGGGGTGAGAGAACAGTGACCCGCATTGTCCCTAGTGTCAGGGACAGCTCCCACGTCCTCAGGCAAGCCAGGAATAGAAGTGTGTTTTGTATATTGCATCTTCCTGTCATCGCCTGTGTGGAAAATAAAAAGGGAAGGACAGAGCAGCTCTTTGAAACCTGCTGTCGTTCCTTACCCACCTACTCAGGCCCTCTGCCCTGTTACTCTGCAGCTTGAGTGTGAAGCAAAGATCGTGTACTGGCCTTTGGGATAAGGCAGGATGACAAAACAGTTTGCACTGACGGAGAGTGACTGCAGAGTGAGAAGTGGTTCTCATCATTTGTCAGAACACAAAGGTTAGATAGGCAAAGGTGTGAAAAATACCGTGGGGAAGTTTTACAGGGAAAGATTTTGATGTTGGGTAGTAATACTAAGGACAGAACTTGTTTTCTCTACTTTACTTTTGCCTTAATACTCCACATGCAGCATTCTTTTCAGTTAACTAGCTTTCTTCCTACTTCTCTTTATGTGTATTTGTAAAACTGATCAATGTAGTCTGTCCCTAATGTTAAAAATTCCAATATTGACTTTTGAAACCAAATTATTAAACTGAGCTCAGATCCCTGCTTTAACTGACTGTTACTGGAAGGTTCTCTAAACTGCATAAAGCTTTTTTGCTTACAGAATAGTCGTATGGGATTTACTCTCTACTTTGTTTCGTTATACCACTCTCCCTCAGTTTAAAGCATTCTTTAGACACAAACTGGAGAGTCTGTCTTAGCACAAAGAATGGCAGTTCGTTGCTTCGTGTTTTTTTCTGTGTGTGGTGTGGTGGTCTTGTTGTTGCTGTTTGTGTTTGTTTGTTTTTAAATATATATTAGCCTTAGTATCAGTGAAGAATCAAATTCTGATTTCCAGATAGTATCATGTAACTAGAGCTAAAGCCATAATAGATTCTTCTGTCTCTCACAGAAGTAAAGATTTACTGACATGGGTGGAGTTAGTGAAGTTCAGTATTCCTGAAAGTGAGATTAACCTCCTGAGAATGCTTTTGGGGTTTTCTATTTGCTAGGCATATGTGAAGATCAGGTATTGACTGTCCTATACCCAAACATTTAGATTTGGCTTCCGTGCCTGTGTTAAGACCTTCACTTAGGTGTTCACTCGGTAAATTCATGTTAATCCTCACTAACTGCATAGGATCAACTTGTGTTTACAACTGATAACAATATGATTTCTTCATATGATACAATGTATTGGATGACTCTGTTCACAAAAATCAATTTGATTCAGAAACAAACAAACAAACCCCAAACCTCTACTGAAAACAGCAGTGGAACTGAAGTCAGTAGGTTTTCCTGTGAGTTTGCGTACATAGTCTCAAATAGTGGCAGAGGTATGCCTATGCCTAAGAGGTGTGAAAGAAGCTGGAGTGCTTGATGACAACTGGCAAAATCCATTGCGACTTCAATGCAAGTCAGAACAGGTTACTGCTGCTCAGTGTTTTCTAGGCATTTCAAATTCAGACTCAAGTTTGGGGTTTTTCTGTGGGAGTTGTTTGGGCACCTCTTTATAGTACTCATTTACCAGATTAAACTCGCATCATTTACCATAATTAAAGAGGTCTGTAAAAAGGATTATTTCTGTTGACCTCTTCTGATCTGTGATATTTATAGCCATACACTGCATAATCGTAATCAGATGGCTGTGCACGTGGATTATTTAGCCATGGTTTTCCAGAGTGCCAGAGCTTGTAATATTATGCATGCATGAGATACCTCAGAGCTGTTTGTCAGTGAGTACATATTTGAGATAGAATTTAACACTCAGTTCAGTAATTCTGCACTTATGCTGGTATTAATCATTGTTCTGTCCTTCCCTCTTGTCTATTTTTCAGCCCATATATGGAGCTGCAATAAATTCAGGTGTGGAGAGAAGAGACGACCAGAATATCATTGTTCCTGTTCAGATGATTGTGTGGAAAATCAAGATTGCTGTGTGAATTATGATACTGTTTGTAAAGGTAAATTTCCTCAACAAATCCCTACAGTCTCTATTATATGTACCCTTATTTGTATGAAAAGAGCAAGGGCATAATATAATTTTAAAAGCATCCAATAAAATGAAAAACTTGCATTTATCAGTAAGAATGTACTGTCTTAAAAATGCACTCATTTGTTTTAAGGAGAGGCAAGCTGGGTTGAAGAAGAGTGTGAGGACATTACTGAACCTCAGTGTCCAAAAGGGTGAGGATATTGTATATTTGCATAGCTCTGCTCTTTGCTTACATTTAATTTTTGAGATTTTTTTTTTTTTTCCCTACTATGCTTTCCTGGGACCCGCTTGCCTTTCTTATGCATAGTAAAAGCAGCTGCCAGACAGAGAAGGACACTTGTTCAGCCAGCATTTGGTAGCGCTTACTAACCGATCAGGTTGCTCTATCCCAGCAGCACTCCTGTATCCCAGCACTTGCTTGACTTGAAATATATGCCTATTCCTGAACCCTGCTGTCTCACAGATGTGTGTGCTCTGGGCAGCTCTGCCTTGTGCCAGCCTCATTGTTGTCCTACGGGCACTCCGATACCCCTTGTCACAAATATTTTGGAACCCACTCAGCAATCTCAGAGTCCTAAGACTGCTTCTCTCCCCAGTCATTTCTAAAGACCTTTCCACTTCCTTGCTTGTTCCAGCGCCGGAGCTGCAAGGTCTGGTCCTGTGGGCAGGTCACTGTCCTGATTTCACCAGCCGTGGGATAACATTATTTGCAAGCTGTCTGAACTACTTTCTTTAAAAGGTGTAAAATGCATTGGGATCCTTTTATTTTCTGGCTCAGCTTCACATTGGGCCTGCCACTCCTGCGAGTTATGTATAAACTGTGTGAGAAATGACTCATCTGGTTGATGCATCAGCACTCAGGCTCAAATAGTACAGCAAAGTTCCAGCCAGGAAAAAAACTGTGGGATCTACAAATTAAAGCTGACTGCAAGCTATGATTGCATGTATGATTTATTAATAGAGGTGACTTAAATATTCTTGATTGAAAAGTGTCCCACTGGAAAATAGTTTGTAAATATGTTTTGGGGATGAGTTGAGTTCTTGTCTGAAGTGTCAAAAAAACCAAAATGATTTTCATTTTGATTTTGGAACTATGGTGTGTTGGGGATATTTCTTGTACAGTAAAACCATTTCATTTTATTCTTATGTCATCACTTTTTTTTGACTTATGTGAATATATTTAAGTTGTGCTGTATTTATTCACTGGAGTTATAATACTGTCAAACAAACAAACAAAAACATTTGGTTTTGGAATATTTTTACACCAGACAGTACTTTTCATTCTGATTCAGAGCAATAACAAATGCTCACACTTCAGAACCCTCATCAAGACAGAAACTGGAGCTTCTGTCCAGTTTGGAGTCCAAGTCCCTGATGAGCCCCCATGTAGGAGGGTGGTAGCCAGGTGGTTCTGGAAGCTTTTGTCATTAACTTCTGTTCTGGGGCCAGGGGCCATTCAGGACTGTGCTGGGAACTGACTCCAGGATGCTGATTTCCCTGACACAAGATGAGGAAGTGTTACCCCCAAGGGGTGGATAAACAAGAACAAACCATGTGCAGATCAACAAAGTTAATGGCATAAATGCCATAGGGCAACTCCTGTTGGCTAACTTGTTTTTAGGGTTTTATGGTGGTTATTTTTGTTCAATGCGTGAAATGGATGTGTAGTTATTCTACTAAAATTGTTTTAATCCTGGCAAAACCAGAAATGTTGCAATAAAACCCAGCCCAGGAAAGGGTGATGTGTGGTCAAAGTTGAATCAAACAGTGTTGGCTGAAGGCTCATCTCAGACTATTGGCACACAAGCTTCTCCCAAAACTAACAACTCTGTAAACAGTCTACTTATTCCTGTTGTGGGGTAGGCAGGGGTGCAGGTGACTTCAGCTTAGTGCTCATTTTGAGGCCTCGGGATATCAATTCTAATTCTGTGCGTATTAATATGACACATTTTGTGGGTTCAAATTGCTGGTTTTATACTGTTTTGGTTTTAGGCGAGTTTGCTTGTGTGGTGCAGCATAGACAAAAGACAATGCAGTGTTCAGTGAGTGCTTAATCTGAGAAATCCCACAGATTTCAATGAGACTGATCAAAGGTTTAAAATTAAGTACACACCTAAGTCTTTCCAAGACTAGGTTTTATGTTACAGCCTGTTAACCTTATAATATTATTAAATAAGATTTCAAGAGTGATCTAGAGCTTCCTGTTATTCTAGGAGAAAAATAATACTCTGAGAATCTAAACCTACTTAAGTAGTTTATCCTGCTGCTTAGCTGGATGGTTTTCCTGATGTCTTAATAGCTTTTGCTGTACTTTAAGCCTGTTACAGTTTGTTCTGTCTTCACTGAACTGGAAGAGCAGCTGATTCCTTTTCTTTGCATATCTCTCCTGTGTATTTGAAGATTGCTATTATGCCTCTTGTTGAGACTTTACGTATATTTAGCAGAAAAGGCGGCTTTATCTCCTATGCTTTATGGCAGGATATGGTCAGTAGCGTGTGTGTGGGGGGGATAGGAAGTTTTCTACGTAGGAAGTTTAGCTTCTCAAGGGCCTTTCTCGTATTTTCTTTTTCTTCTATGTGTGTGTGTGGTGTGTTTTGGTTTTTTTGTTTTGTTGTTTTTGTTTTGTTTTTTTGTGTGGTGTTTTTTTGTGTGTGTGTGTTTTGTTTTGTTTTTTTTTCCTTTGCTTCTCTCTCCCTTTGATTGTGGTCTAACTTGCTTGTGGTGAGGCAGGTCAGCTTGGCAGTGTGGTCTGTGGTTCTGGGCTCTTGATACCCAGACTGGTGAACCTGCAAGACCACAGCAAGCCTGTGTTGCCTGCATTATGTTTCCATAGAAGCCAGTTTATAGGAGGGGATAATTACCAGTGCATTTCCTTCATTTTGGAGTCAGGATGTGACTGTGGCATACGTATTTATCCAAGAGCTGTGAAACACCCTTGTCATACTGTTTGGACGCAGCCAGCATGAATCACTGGAAAGGACAAAATTTCAGCCTCCCAAGGCTTACTTGCTCATGATAGTGCATTTTTGATGTAGCAAGTGTAACCTTGGCTGCTGACAGGAAAAAGTATCACCAATGTTTTTCAGAAATGAGCTCAAGTCAGTTTGGGGGTTTAACTGGAGCTGTTCCGAAGAGAGTGGAGTTTAACATGGTCTCTCACACTTTGCTTTCCTCAGCACAGGGCAGATCATTAACTATACAAGTTTCAGCATCTGTAGACTATATGAGTAGTGAACTGGCCAGTCTCCCCACTTGTGACAGTAGTCTACTTTGCCAATTTTAATTTTATGGGGGCATCAGTAGCTGGATTTCCAGACAACCAAAACATATACTTAACAGTTGGTTTACTTGTAAGTGCCAAATCAGAAACGATTGTGTGAAATCCCTTTCGAAGGTGTGGTGTTGTGTGTTGGTTTGGGGTTTTTTTTCTCCCTTTTTCTTTAAAAAAACAAACAAAATCCCCCACCCCCAAAAAAAAAAAAAAAAAACCACCCCCCAACCAAAAAAAAAAAGGAAAACAAAAAACAAAAACAAAAAAACAAAAACAACAACAAAAAACCCAATAACAACGAACTAACTAAAAAAAGACAAAACCCAACAACCAAAAACCACCACAAAACCAAATTTAAATTAGACTTGTCAGTAAGTAATATTGAACAGCCTTTGACTCAAAGATCATATGTTATTGCAGGAAACTTCACGATGGAGATTTTTAGATCTCTTCATTGAAGGGAATAAATTTCTGGGGTGAGGAATGTAGAAGGTATTTGCAAATGTTGTACAGATCAGAATCTGCAGTTCAAAAAATACTTGTAATATGGGCAAAGGTCATACATGGAATTTCCCTACTCTCTTCTGCCAAAGGGCTTTAGTCTTGATCTGAATATCATTCATTTCTTATTCCTAACTGCCCCACTAGGATTTTTCAAAAGATGGTGTTAAATATACCATATAAATAAAAAACAGACCACAAACACACATCTTACAGATACATCTTAATGTTTTATTCTGTCTTGGATGTGCAGTAGGCTTTGTAATGGTTCTGACTAATGAAGTCCTTGTGGCTGAGCTGTTGTCCAAATTGTTAATTAATTTTTTTATGATAGACATTTTCTGGTTGTCTGGCTAATCTTTGTTTTAATATAGTCACATTTGTTTGACTGAAATAAGACTAATAAATGTTTCACTTGTAAATGAGTGTTTGCATTTTTTTGTGGAGTACCTCACTAAAGAAATTGTCAAGGCTTTATAAATGATATTTCTCTTCTGTCCTTACTGTTTTATTTTGGGAAATTAAAATGACACAAGGCTTTTCTTTTAAAAAAAAAATCATTTTACTATTTGTAAACATGAAAAGGAAAGATCACCTTGCAGCTGGCGTGTAAAATATATTCAATTCTTTTGTGTGAATCTGTATTTTCAGTGGTCGTTGCTGCACTGTGGTGATTTTTGTTTTGCAGTCTCACATGTCCTCATTTCTGTAGGTCAAACATAGGGTATTTTTTTCTTCAAGGAAGAAATTACTGATGGCTATTCCCGTCTGTGATGCAATGTTTTAAGTACTTACAGTTGGAGAGAAATTGTTTGAACAGGGCTGAAGCTGGGAACAAGTCAAGGCTGGAAAGCATAGCTGCTGTGGAGACTGAAAGGGGAGAACTTATTTTTGCTAGTTTTAGTGAAAGCAGCTTCTGAAGGTGTTTGTCAAGTTCCAGGCAGAAATACTGTTGCAGCGTTCCTATCGTGGAGCCACATTTTTCAGTTTGGCAATTAGTAGTATTTCTGGTACAGTAACCAAGTTCTCCTTGGTTAAATCATTTTTATAAGATGAAAAATGTGTGTTATAGTTGCCGAGTTAACTAATCCAGTACAATAGACTTTCTTATAGTTTTGTGCACTGTATATGTAAAAAGATAAATTTATTTTTTTTCAGTTAAATTACAGGTTGTTCAGCAGCAAGGTGAATGAAGGAAAGCCGTGGCTTCACAGTGCCTTTTCACTCTCCCTGCCCTTATCTCGGGGTGGGGGATGGAGGGGCTGAGTGTTGCTCCAGTGGGTCCAATTTTGAGATTAGTACCACCAAACCCACCAGACTGAGGACATGAGCATCTTGGCTTGTCCTTTATTTTATGGGTGTTTGTGAAATCGGGCCTTGTGCTGATTTCCCGGTGTGTGCCCCACTGCAATCCCCAGCCTCTCCGGGCAGGGCTGCTGCACTAGTCTGTGAGCGGAGGGACCAGGTGGCCGCTCTGCTCACCTCTGCGCCAGCCTGGGGACCTCCTGCTCGGGAGGACTTACTGCCTTGGCTTGGTTTGTATTCCTGTAACAAACACCCCCACAATTTGGGGGAGACTTTATTTCAATAAGTGGTAGGAAATTATTTCTCAGAGTCTGTCTCTTTAATACTTCAATTTCTGTTTGTTCAGATTTACCAAGTCTCCAGTGTTACTATTTTCATTGGACGGCTTCAGAGCAGAATATTTGCAGACTTGGGGTGGACTCCTACCTGTTATTAGCAAATTACGTGAGTAGTTTCTTTGTCTAAGCAATATCATGATGTCTTACCTGAAAAATCTGTAAATGCAGCTATGCTTACACTTTAAAATCCTCACTCTTCTTCCATGGAAATAGAAGTTGTTGCCCTAAATGACGACTGTGCACAGAGAGCTTGAGGTGTTGGAGAGTGGAAGAGCAAAGAGAGTGGGCATGAGGAAAGAGCCCTTCAGATTTTCAGTGAAACCTTAAAAATTGAGTAGCCTTTGCTATATTTAGGAGGCTGATGCTTTTTGCAGTGACTTTCCTTTATTTCTTCAAAACAGAAATAGACCCATTTTTTTTAGTCTATATTGTCTCATATTTTGGTGGAATGGTTTTAGAAAATGGAAAGCAAGGTAGAAAGCATTTCATTTAATTTGAAAAAGAAGATAGAGAAGGAAGAGATTAGGAACGGATGATACCGAAGGGCTGGTAGAATGTTGTGCTGAGTCTGAGAAAACCTTAATTTAACAAGCATTTTCAGAAAAATGAGGGCCTCATAAGTACTTTTTTTTTTTTTTTTTTTTTTTTTTTTTTTTTTTTTTTTTTTTTTTTTTTTNGTGTAGTGTCCTACTTAACTTTGTAAGTCTAACTCTAATTACTTTTCCTGTTTCTGTTTTGGCTGTGGTCTGTAAAGAACCGATGGCATTTTGTGTCTGAAAAATATGACAATCTTCTTGTCATTCATAAATTACTACCTGGGATGGCTGGTTTCATTTTGACTAAAAATAAAAGTAAAAATGCTTGCTTTTTTGTACAGTGGTTGTTACAACTTGATCTGTTCCAGAGGACACCGAATCACAGATGTACTTGAGGTTTTAGCTTTTTTTTTTTTGTGTGTTGTTCAATGTTGGAATAAATTTAGATATTTGAAACAATTTCATTAGATGCAGTTATAAAAAACTTCAACTGAAGAAGACTTCTTGGGCATTGAGAAGAGAGACTGACTATTACAAATGGTTATATTATAGCTCTGGCTGAGATACAAGATCACAGTGCCTCAAATAATCTGTAGGACTTCCAGGCTGCGACATCCACTTCCACGTGTAAAGTTTCTTCATTCTTTGGTCTGGATAGGCTACAGCGCAGCTTCTTTCATTGACTTCTGTAATAAACTTATATTTCTGTTTCCTCTGAACCCATGATAAATTCCAACCACCAAGAAGTGCATATATCTTATCCTCATTAAAGTCCCTTCACTTCTTCAGAACCATGGAGTCTTTGATGGTCAAAACTAACATGTTTTAGACAGAATAAAATAAGGAATACTCTGGGAAAAAATATTATTTCTGCATTATGTATACAGCTCTACATTACTCTGGAACATTTTTTTTTGTAATCTGATGGACTTTTATGATATACTACAGGATCTTCAGCTTTCTCTTGTTACAAAACCTTGGTTTCTAGTTTCCCCCTGCCTACCCCATTCCCCTCCCTGCCCCACCCCCCACAAGAAAATAGTGGGTGAAAAGCTCAGGTAAGGCAAATGTTCTTCAGTAGGAGAAAAATAGTCTCATGAATGAAAATTGGTGTCACTGGGGTGTATATCACATGGCACTCTGATGACCTGTGGCTTCAAATCACTATGTGCTGCATATCCCATGTGTCTGTAGGCAATAAAAATGGATGCAATGATATTACAAAGATAAACAGTTTTATAAGTGTGTAAGTACTGTGACAGTATTTTTACTGTCCAGGAAAGCGTCATGAAATCTATTTCTCTGTGGTAGGTAAGTAACAATAAAGGATAAATTGCTTGACTATCACTGAAGAGTTGTACTGAATCCTTTTGGAGGTCATAGTGATCTATTTACAGGACTAGTAAAAGTTCAAAAAGACACAACTTATGACTGACAGCATTTACAAAGCAGTGGACAGTTATTCACAATAAATAACTTACCTGGGAGTCTCCTTCTTTATTAAATTAGAACCATGCTAAATCCCTGGATTTTC
Organism: Pampusana beccarii; assembly: GCA_013399365.1. NCBI lineage: Eukaryota > Metazoa > Chordata > Aves > Columbiformes > Columbidae > Pampusana > Pampusana beccarii. Next base: position 393,926 of record VWYH01004338.1, on the reverse strand, counting down.
CTCTTTAAAACACTTGATGACATCCTGTTAGATAATAGGAATATTTTTAATTCAGCCATGTCTACAGTGAATTTCTGATGTCTCCAAGGAGACAAGTTTGTTAGAGCAGATGCCTGTAAGATAGAATTTCGCTTTTGGCAAGTTTTATTATGCATACATACACACGCACTCTGCTACCTGCTGAAAGGTGGGCCTGGAGCTCAGGGTTCTCAGTGAACCCAGGCATAGCCATAATGTGTACATATGGGGTTCAGAGAAGACATTTTCAAGTACTTCTATGCTGTGATATCATAATTCTAAAATAAATCCTTCTTTTGCCTTCAGTTGTCTTTAAGGCAACAAGACAAAAAGAAGAAAGATAGCTTTTATGGAAAGTCCCAGCAAAACCCCCTAGGATTTTGGATAAAACAAGGTTTAAATGTATTTTTCTCTTACTTGAAAAACAAACAAAAAAACCCCAAACCTCCCTCCCTACCACTGAAAACTAGCATTTGGGAAAACAGCCTCAACAACAGATTTGGAAATGGTTGAAATGTGTCAAGTGTGTTGCAGTAGCAAAAAGGATACAAGGGATGATTTGTTGCTATGGAATGTAAATGGTGGGAGAGGATGTCTATGTAACTTGAAAGGATTTGTCTTTCTGGCTTGGCTTCTTTTTGTCTCAGTTAGCTCAAACTGAGCTAACTCAAGCTGAGATCTAATCCAAAACCCCAATCTAGTGAGTTCAAAATGCCTTAACAATGCCTTAACACAACACTTCTAATGTTACCATACCTTTCATTTCTGTTTTATTTATTATATAATAATGACCCAGAGGGCCAACAAAGACTGCCTAAAGGTGGTCTTTCTATAGGATCATTACTTTGGGCTCTTTAAGTGCTTTTTTTTTTTCTTATGAAAATCAGGACCCATATGTTTTTCTGGAAATTTAGGCAACTAGCCTAAGCAAGATTTGCTTAGGTGCTTTGGCCTAGTTGACCCTTCATACTAGCAAATATTGTTTGCTAATCTTCTTAAAAACCTGTGATTGTTTTTATCAAGGTGAAGACAATTTTAAGATTTGTCCTAGAATAAAGCTTTTTTTTTTTTGAATAAAAGGAGAATGCATAATAAATAATGATTTGACAGGTGATTGAGAGAGCCAGGGCACCATGGTGCCAGTGTCCACTTCACCTCTGGAAGCGCCCAGAGTCAAGTAGCTAGCTGGCCTCAAGCTGCAGACTTCACTTACCTGCACCAATGCAACTTTGGAGGGTAGTGATTTCTTTAATTATTCATTCTTATCTATGCATGCTTTTTCATAAGGACTGTAGGTTTTGCTCCTGTGACCATTGAAGTCAGTCATTAGAAATACGTAAAATTTGTGTTAGTACCCTTTTAGTCAGCTTGTAAATGAATGTGAGAGGAAATACAAAGTATTAGCTCCAGAATTTTGAAAAATGAAAACTTTCTGGAATTTTATTTTTTCTTTTTCCTCTTTATAATAGGTACATGTCTTCATAACTTAAACTTGCAAGGTTTTTTATTTCTGTAATTTTGCTGATTTTATTTCTTCCTCCCTCTAGAGAAATGTGGAACATACACTTCCAGTATGAGACCAGTATATCCTTCAAAGACCTTTCCCAATCATTACTCCATTGTCACAGTAAGAATTCCTCTATGTTATATGCTTCCAATAAAGAGACTGTTCATTATTAAGTTGTCTCTGAGGGAATAACGTATTTTTGATGGATTGTTAAAATAATAGGATTCTTCTTCAGAATATGAAAATTTATATATTATACTCTTTACCCAATTTAGATTAACAGTCTCTATAGAACACTACAGCTAAGTGGTCAGATCTAATCTTAGGAATCTAATTCTTTCAAGACTAGCTGCAGGAATTCCCATGTAGGTGGAAGGTCACATCACTTTACAACTCCTCATTTGTGTAATTATTTCCACTGAATTGCAGTGCTTGCTTGGAGTCTTGCAGCCTGACTCCTTTAAACTCCCAGCCCTGTTCCAATTCTTTAAGGTAGCTTGGCATGATGCAAAGAAGAGTATGAAATTGAAAGATTTGAACATTGCATTGATGTTGACTCCGTGAGGGACTGTACCCAAACCTGGACAGGAATGTCACAGAGCTGATCTTGTGAATTTGTCACTTCCTGCATATAGAAGGAAAAAGAAAAACAGAGATTTGCAACACTGAATGGTTGGAATCTAGCAGATCATTCTTAGCTTCATCATGTCACAACATCGGGTACTTGAGGATCTGCACCTTCTTTCTTATCTTCCCAGTTTGTTAGGGCTTTTGGTAAGTGAGTAGCACAGGTTCAGGAATGAGATGTTTAACCAGGTAATCCTCACAAATATCCATGAATGAATATGCAACTGAAGAGACAATAATCATGCCCTGCATCCATGTGAGAGTACCCCTTAATACAGTGCATTATTGTGAAAAATGGCAAGCATAGTGTTTATTTGGGTCATATTGGTGGTGGTGTTATATCCTTCAATGTAAGAAGGAACTAGTTTGCTTGAAGGCAGAGCCCACAGCCTGTTAAAACTACCTAACAGCTGGTGCCTCTGAGCACTTCTTATCCTCAGCTGGAGCTTTCAACCCCTGTTGTTCAATTCTCCTTTGAAATCCCCCGTTTTCGGTCATGGGATGGAGGTCCAGCATAGGTAATTGCTTTGTCATGGTTACTAAAGGTACAACAAATGCATGAACTGGTATGATGTCTTTCAGTTTGATCCTAGGGCAAGCTGCTTGCCTATTTTTTTTTTAAGCTCACTGAGAAACAGTTAAGAATAGGAAGGTAGGGCTTGTTAGCAACGGTAGGTGATGTTGTTAAGTTTGTGTATTGAGGTGTTGGTGGAGTAGAAGCCACATATAGATTATTCACTGGGCATATTTGTCTAATGGACATCTGTTTGTGTAGTCAGAAGGTTCTTTTCCTTTATAGCGTGTATACTCTCAATTACAGGGGCTGTATCCTGAATCTCACGGTATAATTGATAACAAGATGTATGACCCCAAAAGGAATGCATCTTTCACCCTTAGAAGTGAAGAGAAGTTTAATCCACAGTGGTACCAAGGACAGCCTGTAAGTATGAATATGCTACTGAGAATGTACATCAGCCTGTTGTTATGTTACTTAATATCACTTGAATGCATACTGATGTTGAAAGAGTACAGAAGGTACTTCTAAATCAGCCAAGAAGCATTACTCATCATGATTAGGAATTGTAATACTAGAGCTGCAAAGTGACAAACGAAACAAAATGTAACAGATTGTGTTGAACTTAAATGGAATTTTCTCTAAGGAGAAAACTAGCTTAAAATAACTAATAGAGATTCCAGATTTTGTTCTCTTTTTAATGTGGAGTGGGCTTGCAGTTCACTTCTCTGAGGAGATGGACAAACCAGTTAGTTTTAGTGATAATCAGTAGTAAATGATTACACTCTGCCCAAATGACTGCTAGGTCTAAGGATGTGGTTTCAAAAGAAAATGTCTTAGTTCAGTCATACAGCCATGGCAAATCTGCTGAGACTGCCATCAACATGAAGTGATGTGGGAAAGTTTGAGTGAGGGCTAGCATGAAGAACAGCAGGGGAACAGATTCAACTATTTGGTAACGTGGGGAGGACTGGTGTTGTTTGTGTTTTGTTTTGTGTGCGTGATGTGTGTTTTGTGTGTGTGAGGAAAGAACACAGAAGCGTAGACTTTGCAGGCCACAGAGAAGAAAGTTGTGTACGATTCAGGCAGGAGAACACACAGAAGGCAGACAGAAATCCTCTAATCATGAGATCAGCAGTAAGATCAAAAGAATTACCCAAAGTCTTGGTCTCATATTTCAGAGTATGTGGGGCATAGGTCCTCAGAACATTCCCATCTCATCTTGCTTCACTGTTTTTTGAGACGTTTCCCTTTCCTGGTGGGAGCTATTGGTTCCTGGTCCTGCCCCCGCCCTGGTGTAGCAGCCTTGAGGAGTGGGGCTGCAAGGTATATTTGGACTGCAAGATTGACTGTCCAGAGTGCTCCTATTAATGTTTTTAGTTTTTGATCTTGCTGAAGGGTGTGGAGCTGGTGAGGGCAGTAGTGGATCTGGCAGTTCCTCAGCTAATTTGATGACCTGCACTAATTACGGCAGTTGTATTTTCGTTCTGCAGATTTGGCTAACAGCTATGTACCAAGGTCTAAAAGCGGGTACGTTCTTTTGGCCCGGGTCAGATGTAGCAGTTAATGGAACCTTCCCAAACCTGTATGAAAATTACAGTAGGTACGTAAGCTCTTGTGTCTTAGGTGAATATTTCACTTTACCTGTTATAATGCAACAGATGCCAGAGAAAGCATAACTTTCATTCCTGCTTTTCTAAACAGTTGTACACAATATGAAAGATAGGATCCAATTGACTGTGTTTCAGTATAATGTAAATTCTTGGTCTAATCATGTTGTCATTCCTCAGGAAGCATTTTACAGGAAAGATGTGTAAAAAGCAAATTTAAGAGCAGCTAGCTTTGAAGCTTTAGTGCTTTTGTATTTATAAAAATCTTTCGTGTGTTTAGAGTTATTCAATCCAAACCTCTCATGCAGTGAATGGATTGGGTCTTGATGTGATATTGTCTGTGAAAACTAAAGTGTTTTGCTGTTAATTGTGGTAAATTGTTCCAGCTTAAAATTATTTTCATTGCAAATGAAATGTGGATGCCCCGTCCCTGGGATTGTTCAAGGCCAGGCTGATTGGAGCTCTGAGAAACCCGGTCAGGTTGGAAGGTGTCCCTGCCTGTGGCAGGGGCGTTGGAACTAGGTGATCTTTAAGGTCCCTTCCAACCCAAACCATTCTAAGATTCTATGAAGTTTTGAACTATTTCACATTAAGGTTGTCATACTTTAGTCACTGATTGCTCTTTGCTGCAGTTAAACATTTTCTGCCTAATGAAAATTCTACATAAATCTGTTTATCAGCATCTCAAATATCACCCAAGAAATCAGGCTTTTCGTTTCTATCTTTCTAGGATCATTTTCTCTTCCTACCCGCTTCATATAGCATTAACGTTCTGATTCTTGACTTACTACCTACTGCTTTTTTTTTTCTCTAGGAACTTGTACATTGTTACTTGAATTTATGTTAAGTAGCTGGATTACTAACTTTGCACCTACCCTGTGTTGTTGCAGGTCAACATGCTTATTGGTGGTCTACTTCAGTAACTGATATAGAGCATCTACTTTGTGACATAGTATGAGAACTTGTATTCAAACTGTTTAAGCATTAAATATAGATATATATAAAGTAAAATAACCAAAAAACCGAACTATTACTTTTTCAAAACATAGTATCAGAATGAAAACCTGCACATGACTGCACCCTGCAACCAATTATTCTCTTTGTATAATAAACATAAGCAATACTGGGAGCTTTATTCTAATGACATTGCAATCAATGGGGACGATATTCAAGGGAGCTTTAGATCAGGCCATTAACTCCTGTGGAGTCAAGGGCAATTAGCATAGATAAACTTGCATCTTGCTAAACAGCCATTAATGGCATCCAGTTGAATTCTGTTTTCTCTGCTAAAGTCCATTGATTTTTGTAATGGGTGACTAAAATTTTTTAGCTCTTGAACATACATGGCTGGTTGATCTTGTGTTGTTCTGATACAGCTCAATCCCCTTTGAAGAAAGGGTGATGACTGTTCTTCGCTGGCTGCGGTTACCAGAAGATAAAAGGTAGGTATACAGTTGCAAGTATAAGTTCCTGTTTGAGTGGTATTACAATTAATTGCTTTCTAAATAGTATTTCTGTTTTAAACAATATTTCATACATTATTTTAGCAATCTTAAAATATTGTTTAATGGAAGCCTGTTTCTGTGACTGAAACCTTTTTTTATTGTTACGTTTTTCTATTTCTCTTTAATATGTCCTTCCTCTGAATGTCACAGTTGTTTCCAATATTTGATATCCGTTGTTGAAATAAAATATCTTCAAACTGTCTTAACGTGTATGTAAAATATTACATTTTTGGTACTGTTTGATATAGACCACACTTTTACACTCTGTATTTAGAAGAACCAGATTCCTCAGGCCATAAATTTGGACCAGTAAGCAGCGGAGTAAGTAGTTTTGTAGTTTTTTTGTGTGTTTTTTTTTTTTTAATATGAAGCTTTGCTCTGACTCTATAATAAACTTCGTAATTCATATTAGATTAACCAAGACCATGTTCAGCATGCTTATTAGAAAAAGAAGTTGAGTAAACAGCCCATCCATAATTAACATTTCTACAAAGCATATAAGAAACTGATTATTTAATAAGCCCAATTTTTATTTTCTTTATTTCAATAACTTTTAAGTCACCAAAGCATGTTTTGGTATGTCTTGTATGTTGTTTTATCTACTCCTGCTAATTCTTTGTGTTAATTTGGGGTGAGGGAGGTCATAAAGTTTGTATGCTTTCAATTTAGCAAGAACAAAGATTTTTATAGCAGTGGTTCAAGTTTTGGTGGTTAAGTATTCATGTTATAATTGTCATGCGTTTTCCCCCAGTCTCTGTGCGAAGTTTAGATGACTATTGGTCTTATCTCCCTCCAGTTAGATTTTATGCCTTCTCAGAAAGGAGGTGATAAAAGGCATGTTCACCCTACCGCAGTCTGTGAGATACCTATTGTATAAATAAGAGTCTTTGGGGCTGCAACTGTTTTCAAAAATGCTAAATAGCTTTACATTATAACAAATCCAAGTGAAAAATGCAAAGGAAAAAGCTCTTGGAAATTCAGGAACACTGTGAAGTTTTCCTGTTTTAAATGGTCAGGAAGCTTGGGCATCTTAACTATGTGTTTAACCTCAGTGGTGACAGCAGTAAAAAGCTTTTGCCAGTTTCTCTTGAGGTGTCAGCAGTTCCTGGTCCTGTAAGGTACTCTATAAGATGAATGTAAGTGCTCAGCGAAGTAGCAGACAACTAATTGGAACTGCAGTATAAGGAATGCATTTAAATTGATTATCCTTTTATGTGGTTAATAAATGGATCTGAAGTTCTATATGTCAGGAATGTTCTGGAGAGAAAGACCATGAGGGTTGTACACAGTCTCCCCAGGAGCATTCATCTTATGTATAAGGCAGCTTACGCAAGTAGTTCAATGAGGTAACAGAATGAATTTTAAAATACTTGTTTGTTTGTTTGTTTACTTAGCAACTGTTCAAAAGTAGCCCCCAGTGGCTGTACCCACGCAAGTGAGCTTGAATGCCAGACCCTGACCACAAACAGTGCTAGACTGGTAGCTTGTTCTTTGGCTTTTTCAGTCACTTTCAGCTAGTTTGTTCTGAGACTAATATCCAGGCTCAATGTGAAGGGCAGTTTGCTCCAGGGACTCTCCCAACAGGGGTTTTGAAGAAGGGTTCTACAGGCTTGGTTTTCTCTGTTCTCCTCAGACCTCTGGTACTGTCCCATCAGCATCTGCACCCTTAGGCGTTCCCTGTTGTCCTTGGTTGTGCCCCTGGTAATGTGCCAGACATCCTTAATTCCATACTTTAGAAGCAGCCTCAGTGATTATAATCTATTGGTGTGTTGTGTTTGTGTGAGTGTGTGGTGGTTGGTTTTTTTTTTTTTTTTTTCCCAAGGTCTTCAACTGAAATAACATAAAAATGTGTAGCTGTGTCTTGGTACAGTGTGGAGCCAAGAAAAAATTGGGACCAGGAGCTGTATAGTGCAGATATAGCCAGTCTTCTGCAGAGGGAGGTAGCCCTGAGCAGCGCAGGTGCTGGGCAGTCTGTAGGCTCCTGGTTTTATGTAGCAGTATAGATGTGCCTGTTGAGTCCATCCTCAGTAGATGTAAAATCCATGCATCTTCAGGGTGTACAACAGAAGTAGGAAAAGGCAAAAAGCAGGTCTAATGGGGTATTGAGAATGCTGTAAGTCTCCTGTCCTCACAATTCCTCCCTGTTAGTGTGTGCTGTATGTGCTCCCTGTCATGAGTTTGAGGGTTACCGCACAATTTTAGGTACACTGTGTCCTTCATTTATGTCTGGGCTGCGTCTAGACTTGAGTGATCTATAAGAAGAGCTCCTTATTCTTTACTAGCATACGCTGTTACAGTTTAAATTTATTCGCTTTCCCTAGAAATAAATTCTGTTTTTAATTAAAGTGGTTAGCACTTACTTTACATTCCTATTCTTGTCCTGCAGGTCATTGTGGCGTTACAGAGAGTGGACAACATAGTAGGGATGCTGATGGATGGTCTCAAGCAAATGAACTTGCATAAATGCCTGAACATTATTTTTATATCAGATCATGGTAAATTCAATTTTATAAAATATATCGGGATTTTGAATAAGTGTTTTTATAAAGTAATATTCTGAGTTTATATTTGCATGTTTCTGGCAAGGTTAATGAAGCAGCTAGTGGCTAGAAATTATGTTTTATGTTATCAAGATGATGTAAGAGATAATCAATGTAGGTGAGAATCAGACTATTTTATGGGGGGGAAGAAGTGGAGAACATAGGGAGGGATTAAATATTTTTCGTATTTTATTCTTAACTCCTCTTGCGATCATTACCAGCTGATAAAAAGGAATAGAATAAAAAATGTGAATTGTAAATAAATAGGTTTAATTTTATTATGTCTTTTAACTACGCTACACAGCAATATTTAGTGAATTGCTGAAGAAGTGAAAATACAGGCCATATCTTCCTTTCAGTGATCCTGCCCATTATTAGAGGGCTGTGAATATGAATCCTTGATTTATTTCTGTAATAGCTTTTCCATATTTCTGGAATTACTTCTATAAAAAGTTCTGTATTTTACCACTGATTTTTTTTTCTGCTTCTTTTCCTGATGAACAAAACATAAGCACGCTTCCTCGCAGCACAAAATTGACTTGCAGAACTCTGCCACCAGAAACAATCAAATCTGAATATCTACACAGGTTTAAAAATAATAATAAAATTAATGAAGGGTAAACCTGTCAAGAATTATTAAGAGTTCAAATGCAATATGCTACTCAAAGTCCCTTTGACTTCTGAAAACTGATAAGGAACTCTGGGAGAAAGATCAGTTCATAGTTGCTGTGCTTGGTTGGTATTTCTCTAGACATGTTGCTGAACGTTTTTAGGTAGGATATTGAGCTAAATGAATACTTGGTCTGACCATTACTACTGTTCTTAGGCTCATAAGATTTCGTTCCTGTCAGAGAAGAAAACTTGTCTGTTTATGGAATCGGAGTGTCTTGGCTGAGGAAATGGCTGAATGTGTGTTTCTGTATAATGTTTTGTTTTCTTCCGTACATGAGTGTTATGATCTTCTTGGATCAGATGTCTTTGGCTTACTGATAAAAAGACCCAAGAAGTTACAATTCTGACTTCTACAGCTTAAGTTACATGTCTCCTCAGCAAGGCTACTCGACATTAATACTCCCATTTTTAAATTATTATTTTTTTTTCCTTTTACAGGGATGGAAGCAGGGAGCTGCAGAAAAACAGCATATCTGAACAGTTATCTGGACAGTGTTCAAGAGTTCATAGTAATACCTGGTCCTGCAGCTCGCCTAAGACCTAATAATGTTCCAGATGAGTATTTCTCTTGTATGTAATTGCCAAACTAATTTTTGTTACTCAGTTATATGCTTTTGTACTTATGAATACAAACTTAGGATCCAAACATTCCATTGGTAAACCTGAGTGAAGGTCAACTAGGGACAACCTGGATGATAATGGAGAGGAAATACTGAGTAGTGCACCTGTGTTTTTAAAGACTATTTGATTTCACAGGTCTGAAAGTGTATTGTAATCCTACAGATTGTTTTTGTGGGCTGCCTCAGAGTGACCAACTGCAAATGTTCTTGCCTTGTGAATGGCATTCCTTTGAATCAGATCTTTGGTGCTCAAGACAGCCCTCAAATCCCTCACCCATTTCTCACCTCATTTCTGGATTTACCAGTTTATATATAAATTTGCTGTGTTTCTCTCTTGAAGGAATGTTAGATTATTACTATTTTTTTACATACTATTTTGTGAGTGTTGTATTTCCTAGTTGTTAAGAAATGGCCCAATGGCCTGAGAGCAGTTGAGTAAACTGCAAACAAACAAAGTAATGAAAACCAAACAAATGAGGTAATAAACCTGAGTAAAAATCAATGAATGCTTACAAAGTTCATACTTTGATTTATTATCTAGTCTCATTTTAGGTGGATATTTAATGCCTACAGTTTCTGGTACTTTTTGATGTTGAATGCAGGTGTTTCCTTCATGTTTTGTAGTTGTTTTTTGTGGTGTGTTTTTTTTTCTTTTTTTTTTCCCCCTATTTAGATTATTGTTCTCCATGCCCTTTAAAACTTGCAGGCCTCAACCTCAGTGACTTTAAGTCCTGTTTACTTCATTGTTTGATGCTATTCTAAACTGTTTTAGATGTTTCCTTGGGGAACATGGGAGTCAAATGCAGTTCCAGGTTCACCCTGGAGAAAAAAGTTGAGCAAGAAGAAAAGCAGAGTATCTCCTACTTTTGACACGTGCACAGTTTTCATGAAGTAGCATGGCTTTCTTTGTTACACTGCATGTATGGGTGCAGGAATTATTAATGGTTCCCTTGCCGGTGTAATCCTTTACGTACTTCAGTCAAACATTGGGTATTGGACTCAGGGCAGAATAACTGTGTGAAATGTCATGGGCCTGTGTTATACAAAATGTCAAACTAAATGATGTAATAGTCTCTTTTGGCTTGAGTCTAAGCATCTGAATCTTAGCCAGCTTGCACTTGGCAATCTTTCTAAGGATGCTTGCCAGATAAAACTGCTGTCCTGATAGTTGTATTTATTTCTTTTTCCTTGGAAGTTTAGTAGCAAGCAGGAAAAATCCAGCTTGATAAGCACAGCATTTAGTTGCCTCTTTTGTAAAAACTTACTTCTCAGATTATTTTTCTAACTGTGGTAATATAGTTTAAAATTCTAAAACTGTAAATAAGTAAGCAAGGGGAGGAGAGACTGTGAACTAAAATTTCATAAAAGCTATAGCATGATAGTTTAATGATTGTTTTGCTCCTTATCGTTTTCATTCTGGAAAAACAATTTATTCTGTCCAGAAATTTTTTGAAACTAAGCTAATTATATTACATGATGGGAATACTTTCATTTTACATCTGTTTCTTTTTTTAACTTAGGTGACTAATTCTTACATATGATTCTTCCAGTTAATTATGAGGGCGTTGTCAGAAACCTCACAGTAAGTGTTATCTTATATCTTGTTCTAGCTTAATTTCTGCTGACATTTATAGGTGTTTTATAGCATCAGATGTTTGCTGGGCTACTTGCACAGCATCTGAACTTTGAATCACTGACCTTCTGTATGCTATACAGTCAACAACAACAACAAAAGCAGTCCCACATGGGGGAAGGGAACATCAAAGTTGAGCAAGGTGTCATATGGATATCTGTGGTTGTGCATTAGCTAAGGTTTTGTGTTCATTTCTTTTCACTGACTCTTACCTAGTACTGGATCATGTTACTCTTCAAACTAGAGAACTTGTCTGTCTGGACCATGCTGGCTGAGGGCCAAGTCTCTGTAATGTAAAGCTCAGCTCCATTTCCTGGACAAGCATAAGATTTTCATGCTCACACCTTTTTGATGAACAGCTTTGAGAAAGGTTTTTGGTTTTGTGGTTTTTTTTTCTTTTTTTTTTTTTTTTTTTTTGTGTGTTTGGGTTTGTTTTTTTTTTTTTTTTTGTTTTGTTTTTCTGTTTTTTTGTTTTGTTTTGGTCATTTCTAGCCTAGGGAATTTGCATTTGTGCTTGATACCTGGCTTTTGTTCTCATCACTGTACCACAGTCTGTTTGCCTCCCAGATATGTAGACACCACTGTCAGTCAGAGCTATGCTGTTTGTATAAATTACTTCACTATTCAAATATTCCAGTATTCCAGTAGAGGGTTTTTTTGTTATTGATTTGGTTTTGTTTTGTTTGTTTTCTTTAAATCATTAATGGATCTTAGTTGGTGGGAAAAATCTATTTGTTACTCAAGTGACCACTCTAAAAACTCTTTGAATGTCTATTACCTTCTTTATTACAGATCTGTAAAATTATTGCACTTGGATAATCTCCTACCATGTGTGAAAGTATCACAATGTTCATGTCTCAGTGTAATTCTTTATTAATTTTAAGCAGTGCTGTTTGGGTCTGTACAATTGTAGGCTGTAAGGGGGGGAAAAAAAAAGGAGTAAGTTATGTCCGTAATCCAATATAAATATTCTTCAAATAACTACTGAATGCAAACCCAGTCAGTATTTGTTATTTAAATAGTTATGAATATTTATGTCCCAGACCAGATGACTCCTAGCCTGATGGAGTTCCATTGTTCTTAGTGGAAGCTGTTGCAGACCCTTTGCAATTGAAGTGCTTTTTAAGAACTGTACATGACATACGCAGAATCTTGGTGAAATGTACATTTTATCTTATAATTTAAATATTTCAGTGTATAGAACCGAATCAGCCTTTCAAAGCTTACATGAAACATCTGCTACCCAAGCGTTTCCATTATTCCTATAATGACCGGATTGAACCATTGCACTTTTATTTAGAGTCCCAGTGGCAGCTTGCTAGGTAAGTTTCAGTTTTCAGTACTTGCTTAAACAGCTAATAACTTCTTGTTTTCTCATAGCTTTGCTCTCCCAGTTGCTTAGAGTTCAATGGTAGCTATTGGAGCCTGGTGTTCTTGTTTGTCATAGCAGAGGGACAGTGCAAAGAAACAAAATATGCTTTTCTCTACAGTTTTTGCTGGCCTAAGGAGGTTCAATTCTAAACTGGCAGCTACAGGTAGTCTCCCTGTTGAGTATGCAGGTAGTGGCAGGTGTTGTGACACAAAAGTTATAAATTAAGGTCCCCTTTGTCAGATACTTGAGCACATCTTGCCATGCTTTAGGAATTTCCAGTGAGTCATGAAAGCTAAGCATGTGCATAACTACTCAATTGAATCAGTCTTGTAAGCAATCCACTGGTGTACAGGGAACTTACTGAGCCCACTATTGTTAATTACCTTACATGTTCTGACCAGTGGATTTAAAACGCCCAGAATAATGGTGTTTGGTCTCATAATATGATTTTGAATAGCTCTGTGATACTCCAGGGCTTTCATCATAGAAGAGTTTTTCAGTCCATATATTCAGTAAGTCCTGTTGTATAACACAATAAACATATGCAAGTCATGCAAATAGCGTTTGGGTTACTAGAACTGTACACATTTAAATAATATGTATGGACCTGGAATATGTTAGATATTTGTTTTTATTAGACTGTAAGATGCCCAGCTGAATGCTCTAAATTAATTCATGTTCTTACTAAAAAACAGCCAAACAACACATCTCAAGAACCTACTTACATAGAGTACTGTAAAGTTCTGTTACTCAAATGACAGTGCAGTGAGAATCTGTTGACCTGAGAACATACATTTTGTTCATACATCATCTGATATTTGACTTTAACTTTGGACGCTTGAGAATTCCAAAAGGACAATATTTGCAGACAAAACTATCATTCTGATTTAAAGGCATTCTCTTCCAGAGCTTAATACTTTCTGTTACCTATGGACAAGCCTCTAAGAATGTCTGAATGTATTTTATGCTGATATGATTTGTAAAGTGTGAGCTATATAAACTGTGAATTTCTAATAGGAAACCACTTGAGATTAAAACCTGCATAGGTGGATTCCATGGCTCAGACAATCGCTTCCCCAGTATGCAGGTGAGACTTATGTTAGCTCTTATTTTTAGCTCCTTCTGTTTCTGAATATTGTGTTTGCTAGGTGTTGAGATTTGTTTAAGATCTATGACACTATTCCATCTGCAATTAGAGAAATCAAGTGTGTGTAGGATTGCTATTGTAACATGCTGGGTAACCCACACAGGGCGGGATTCTGTTGTCGTAAGAGTTGGGGAAAAACCCAACGGGACTTACCCCAGAGATTTCACTGTGCTGGTAAGGGTATAAAGTTGTGCCAAGTTATGTTGTTGTAACATTAAAAGCACGAAAACAAAAAACTTACCAAATCCTCAAATACAGGAATTGTGGATCTTAAGAAAACTGAGCTTGGAAGGGACCTTGAGAGGTCTCTAGTCCCACTTCCAACTTGAAACAGGGCCAGCTGTGAGATCAGACCACGTTGCTCAGGGTTTTATGCAGTTGTGTCTTCGAAACTGCCAAGGGCAGAGGCTCCACAACTTCTAACCAACCCATTCCACTGCCTGACTGTCCTCATGGTGTAAATGCCTTTATTTATAGCGAGCCAGAACCTTTCATGTTTCAGCTTATGCCTGTTGTCTCTCTGCCTCCTGCTGTGTAGCCCTCAAGAGCACAGCTCTGTCTCCTTGGTGACCTCGTTGCAGGTTCTGGGGGACTGCTGTTAGGTCCACCTGAAGCAGTCTCTTCTCCATGCTGAACAAGTCCTGTCCCTTGTCGCAGGGCAAGAACTTCAGCCCCCGACCTCCGTGGGGTCCCATGCTGAGTTAGTGATGGTTGTTCCTTGATGCCATTCTTATATTGGAGGTGCAGTATCCCAATGTGGCCTGAAGAAAAGCTGAGTAGAGAGGGACAATTCCTTCCCTCAGCCTGCTGGCTGAGCTGCTGTTTACGCACATGGGATGCTGTTGGCCACCTTTGCTGCCGGGGTGTGCTGCTGGCTCACGCTCAGCTTGCTGTCCACTGTGTCACCCAGGCCCTTGCAAGCAGCGTTGTTCCCTAGCCAGCCAACCCCTGGTCTGTAACGCTAGTTCATTCTTGGTTTTCTGGGTTGCCTACGAACAGAAGTAACAGGCTTAAATTGCATTAAAGAAGACTTTATTCGGTTATTAGAAAGCTTCTTTTTTTAACCTTTAATGAGTACAAAAGTTTGCCCTAGAAGTCTGTGGAGCTTCCACCACAGGAAATACCTAATGACTAGTCAGACAAGTATCTTTTAGAAGCAACGTAATTATTTTTGATTGTCTTTTGCAAAAGTTGACTAAATGATTTCCCAACTCTGTAATGTTTTGAGCTAGTCTGTTCAGGAGAGAGCATGTCAGTCACATTTAAAGTGAGTAGAGTCCTGAAATTCTTCTCTTTAATGAGAAATGTGAGGAAATCATATGGAAACATGAAATCAGATGCTTAGCTCCATCTGATTTGGGAAAGTCACTTAACCCATCATCTGCTTTAGTTTCTGCTATCAATAAAATGAAAGGCAATACTCTTCATTCCAAAAAGATTTTTTTCAGGATAAAATACACTAACAGTTGTGAGGTATTTGGTACTGTTACAGTGAGTATGTATAAACACATCTGTAGAGAACCATGAATTAAAAAAATTATAGAGAATGGGTTTTATGAAAAGACCAACATAGTCCATGTAAAGCACAGATTTCTCTTAAAAACAGTGGTTTTAATGTCTTGTAGAATTATGTAGTGTGGGCATCAAACTTTCTTAAAATGTGTTAGCCGAAACCTGTATTCATTTTGTGTAGGTTTAACTTTCCAGGTGTACTCTTCTTCCCCAATTTGACAATGGAAAACCTGTTGATAGGGTACCTAGAAAGGGGTTACAACCAGCAAGGCCACACAATGCCAAATGCCCACTTAGGATATTCTCTCTCTGCTACAGTTTGACTCTATAATTTTTTTTTTTTTCAGTAGGTTGCCTGTGTTCAAACTTTTTGCCAGATTTGGGATTGTCAGATAGCATCCCTAATTGGTTTTGTAACAGATATAGTTTATCCTTTTGTGGCTAACATCATAGCAGCATGAATTTAATACTCTGTAGTTACCTTGTTCAACAGAAAGGAGGTAGCATGTTCCTGCCTCATCTGGTTCAAATTAGGCTTGTTGAGTAAGTAATTAGTTTACAGATTTTAGTATCAACAGTTGCAGAATGACAGCCTGTGTTATGCTTTAATCTCAAAAAAAAAAATTTAAGTTGACTTTTTAGCCTCTATTTTCTGCCACACAGCTGTGAAATCTGAGACAATTGTGTTGTTTGCAAAGAGCTTTGAGATCTTACCCAGGAAGATGTTACAGAGTGCGAAGCATCCATCACCCATTCGGTATCTTGATACTATGGATGGGTGCAGTCTGTTTCACTTCATTAAAAATAAGCTGAATATCTCAGCATAAGTTTAAAAACGATATTTTTGGCAGCAGTTAAGTTTAAGCATTTGCTGCCCTTGACTCCTTGTTCCCACTCCTGCAGCAAACCCCACTCTATGTTAGTGTAAGCTTTGCATCGCTGCAGTGTTGAGTAGGTTGGGGAACTGAAGTAGAAGGAAAAGAGCAAGCAGGAAAAAAGGTGCTGGTTGGTTTGTTGTGTGTGTGTTGGTTTTGGTGGTTGGTTTGTTTGTTTGTTTTAGGTTGGTGTTTTGTTTTTTTGTTTGTTGAGGGTTTTTTTGAGCTTGCTGCATTCCTGGATCAGGTTCACGGTATGGCTACACAACAGCTTGTGCCAGTAGAGCTCAGGAAGTGGTACAAGAAGAACAGCTGCAAACCAGGCATAGAAGCCTATGATAGTGCCATTGCTTTGACTATTTAAAACATTGCTACCAACAGCTGCTTTTATAGCCTAAAATTAAAAGCTTCCAAATTGTTTTCAGGACATGAAATGTGATGGTTATTTTGGCTCAATATTGCCATTAAATCTCTTAAAGCACTTAAGAAAATGAATTTAACTTCTTCAAAAGCAGAGAAGAGCAAGGGACTTCATAAATGGCTGAAGGCAAATTTTTAAAGGCAATAACGGGACAGAATTGGGTTTCCTAAGACTCTTTTACTAAGTTTATTCTTAAACCTTTTTTTTAAGGAAAAACATGCTTTTGACTTGATCTGTACTATGTTGGTAAAGATTAAATTCTTGGAAGAAAATACCCTCTGAGTATGCAGATATTTTCCATTTCAACTTGTCTTAAACAGAGTTCCACTTTACTTTTCTCTGTAAATCCTAGGCTATCTTTATTGGGTTTGGACCAGGATTCAAGTTTCGTACTCAAGTTGATCCATTTGAAAACATTGAAGTATATAATTTAATGTGTGGTAAGTAGAATTGATGGGGTCAATTTTGTGCAGCAAAATATAATATTTTCAGGCATTGTAAATCTTCTAATAAGTTTAAGTGTCCTAGATATTTGTCCTTAAGTCTTGCTGCTGGTTTTCAGAAATTAATTAATTAATTAACCCAAAGCTATTTGGTTTTTTTTGGTTGTGTTTTTGTTTGTTTGTTTTGTTTGTTGTTTGTTTGTTTGTTTGTTTGTTTTCTGTGAAAGGTCCAACTTCTAAACTAACAGCTGTTTCAGATCTGCTGGCCAGGCCACCTTGTGTTTCTTCTTTCCACTGGTCACTCTGTGTGCTCCTCTGGCTGCTCCAGAGCTGCTGCTTTGACTCACCACAACTAAAACTGGCTACTTCACAATGTCTTTACCATCAAGAAGGGATATTTCTCTCTTGTGTCTGACTAGAGGCTTTATCAGATTAATCATGCAGGTGACCTTATTCGGGCAAAACAACAAATAACAAGCATGGTAATAGATATAGGTGCAGCTGCCAGGCAGCTCATTTCCAGAAAGTCTTGAGTCACCAGCTCTGCTTTCCATGCAGTTAAACAATTCCTTGTATTTTTTCATGTGTTTTCTTATTTGTTGTTTTCCTTTATCATATTTTAAATTTTAGTGACTTGCTATAAATATGTTCTTAATTCAGATAAAATTTAGATTTTTTTTTTGTTTGCTTGTTTCTTATGACAAACCTCCTCCCAAATTAATCATTGCATTTGTCACTTTTTCAACTTCTGTATTGTCTCTTAATACTAGATTTGGCTATTTCCCTGTCCATTCTCAACAGATGTTTGAGATATGCTATTTTTTGGTCTTTCAAAGGACTGCAACTGTCTTGTTAGGCTGTAGTCCCATTGCTTTGGAGTCTCACTCTAGAGCTAGCTGTCTCTGCAATAGTCAGGTTTCCTGTTTGTCACCCCTCTGTGGTGTCACTCTGGAATTCGCGGTTATTTTCTGTTCCATGCGGTCTGCTTCTGCATCTGAGGATCACAGCATGCTCTGTATACAGATATTCTTCACTTTATTTTCTGACACTGTGCGGTACATTACATTAGAGCAGTCCTTGTGGCCCTTTTTTTCTTCCTTTCAAACACAATGTTACTGTGACTCTTTATTCCTCTATCCCTTCTTTATTCAGTATTTCATGGTTTCTCCAGAAGTCTATTGCTAGTTCTATCTCTTTCTGGTTATTTGTTCCGCTTGAGGTCTTCACCTGTTTTCCATTATTTCCTGCCTGCTTCTCTCTCTTGCCAGGACCTATACTTGCTCTAACATCTGCATCTGTGAGAGGCAAAGTGTTACCAAAGGGTTTGGTCCAGAAAACTCTTAACGGGAGCACTGCACATGTTTGAGATCAGTGGCGATGTTCAGGTATACCACATTTAAACCATGTGTTTAAATTCTTTACTGGGATGGAGAGCAGGTCGTTGTCAGGAAGCATATCTCTTGCAGGCTTGTATGCTTTGCTGTCTTATGTCATGGTTGATCTTGAATCACCCTGTTGTTCCCCTGATCTGTTCTGTGTATGCTGCATGGGAAGGATAGAGTCCTTACTGGTATCTCAGTGAAGCAAGTTCAGTGATGGATCAGATGTTTTAAGCGCAGTCATTGAGGTCTAGGTTTCCTCTGTCCTGCATGGAAAGATTTAGAAGAAAAGGATTGTGCAAAAGCCAGCACATTAACTTTCAGATAGAAAATGAAGTGAGGTGAGATACTCAACATTTTCCTTGCCCAAGGCTTGGGTGCCTTCCGGGCTGCAGAAGGGCGTCTTGTTTCGCTGGGTGTTTTGGGCTCTAGCATTTCTCATGGAGATGTCCGACTGTGCCTTCTTGCAAAGCGCAGCTGGAGAAGAGATACTGTCTCCCATTTGTCCAACATCTCAGCACTTAAAGTATGGACACCAAGTATGTACAACTAACTCTCCTGTCTGAATTTTGGAATTTCAGCTCCTGTTTTCCAAGGCATTCAAATTGCCAGGCTTGAGGATTTCTGGGGTGTTGTGAATTCTTGGATATTCCACGTAAAATAATAGGAACGTAACATGCAATTTAGCTGTTGAAGTGGGGACCTGAGTTCTGGGACTTGTTCTGATTTGTTTTTTCACTGCTTTTGTGATATATTTATTGGAGCAGGAACTGCTAGGTTTAGAAAGGTTGTTTTATTCTTCTTTCCAAAGCAAAACAGCTTCGTCTTCCATGTAGGAAGGGAAGTTCAGCTCTATTGTCCTCTAGGTGAGTGACTTTGGATACAAGTGTGTCTCATCACCTGCTACATTTTGAAAACATCTTATTTCATAGGTTCAGTATGAGTTAAGTGGAAGAACGACAAACCAATGAATGGTAGCCAGGACTAAGCATGAAACAAGGCTCGATCTATTCAGTATTTTGAAGGTCACTGAAGTGTCCCTGAGCATTGATGGTAGGCAGCTTTTAGTTGTTTGAGTTACTTTAATGGCAGATATTTAGGTGTTTGTGGAGTAGAGATGTTTTTGTGGTTGGACCGCTTTTGGAATTTTGAAGCTTAACATTTTAGACTTATGTGACAAGCAGAAACCTATGTTCTGTCTAGGTTCTGTTATGTCTTTACCCTTTAGTGATGCTTATTAGCGAAAGCTTACGCATCTAATTTCCAGGTGATTTAAAAAAAAAAAAGTGCCCCCAAACTTATTCCCCAGAGCTTCAATGTTACATACTCACTAGCATCTTTGTTCGAGATAACCATTCTGTCCTCCACTGCAAGTTTAGATGCTGCAAGTTCATGTCCCCTCAGATATAAGCCTCTGTCATTTTTTGGTGCCTGTTCTGTCCCTCTTTACAAGCAGACTAATACCATCCTGAGCCCTAGCTAAGAACGTCTGTGCTTCCTTTTAAAGGGGCTACATTGCTTTCCCTTTTGGGTGTTATGGCCCCCAAGCAGTGCAGCTTTATTGACTTACCCATACTTGTAATCGTGATACAAGCAGCAATGTATTGCAGTCTTTCTCATCCTATTAATATCACTTGAATTCTTTCATAGATTTACTTAATTTGAAACCAGCCCCAAACAATGGAACTCATGGACGCCTAAACCACCTTTTAAGGAACCCTGTTTACACCCCCCACCATCCCAAAGAAGTGAGCCATCCTTCTGAATGCTCTGTGGTGGGACAAAGAGCCTTTTCAGTGAGCCCTGGCTGCTCCTGCAGGACAGGAGTAAGTACTGAAATGGTGAAGGTTGTGGAGGCAGACACCTGTGTTGTATTCAGAGTGACACTCTGGATTCTCCAGTGTTTATCTTTAGCTGCTAGTTTTGCAGTCCCCTACGATTGGTTTCAAAATCAAACGTTGCCTGGGGTTAGTGGGTACTAGCCTGTATTTGTATATTCGTTTCTGAAGTTTGCTTATGTAAAGTCATGTTGAGCTATGAAGAGCCTGGAAGACACCACAGAAGCAAGCTTTGATGCAGAAAGCATTAATTTCTTGCTTGTTTTACTTAACCATATTGCAGCTTCCATTCTGTGAATGTTGCGTGTTTGGTCAGTGGTTTTCAAGGCTGTAGATTTGCTTGTGGCAAAACCAATTTGTTTCTGTAAATTCTCTGTAGCCCGTTTCCAGTAGATGTCAATGAGTTCCGTACAGGGATAGTTTGTAAGGCAGATGTTATGTTCGGTACTTTAAGTGTAGTAGTGGCTCATAATATGCTTTGTAGAACACTTAGTAGAGTCTTACTGGTTTTACTTTGTAATTACAGGGCTTGCCAATAAGGGATTTTCATCAGCGTTTAAATCTCACTGAAACAGAAGGTAAGAACTTCAGATAGTAATATAAAATTATAACCAAAATGTAAGAACTACTAAAAATATAAAACATTTGTCTAAACTTTTGAGGAAATCTCAAGTACGTCAGGTAAAAATTCTTTTAAATACTCACTGGGACTGTAGTTCTGAGGCTTTCAAATACAGTCCTACTGAACCATTTGTTCTCAAATAAATGTGTATCCTTGTACATGTGTCTTTACGGCACATGTATTATGTGATATTTTTGAATTTTCTAGCACTGAAGTAATGAGCATTCCAGAGCGGGAAGAAAAAGCAGAGTATGGGGAAGTGTCTGATAAGAAATCTCTGCAAATACCGCTATCGCGATGGCAGCATACTTTTAATGAAACATAAGGGGTATTTTACGTGGTCAAGTTGTTACATGCTCTTAAGCTGTTGTTTGTTTTACTTATACTCTACTTCCATTCTTCGGACATACATATGCCATGTTTGAGATGCAGTTTCCAAGGCTGTAGGTGTGCTCGTGACTTGTGAAACAAAATAAACTATTTTGATCATGAAGCAGTTAAGACAATATGTAAATCATGAAAACTGAGTCAAAATTGAATGCAGTCCTTGGTGCTAATACCTTAAAAGATCAAATCACAATGCTTAGGCTGTCAGAAGGATAAACAGGCTGATAGAAACCTTGCCTCGTGTGTGTGCATGAAACTTTGTTTCTGATGCAAATAAATTCTGTATTTGACGACATCCCCTGTAGCTCACTGCTAAGAACTGGACTTAAATGCCCATTAAAGGCAAGACCAAGTACTTGCTGATAATTTAAGGCTTCTGTTGGTTTGTGTATTTTGTCCTGGCACAAAGAGCGGAGAGAGCTTTCTTGAATGTTTTCCACTAACGACGAGGCATCTTTTTAACGTGTGTCCCGGAACCCTTTAAAAATAATTATTTCAGTATTGTAACACTCCTGAGAGCAACGAAATGAAGTTCAGTTAGTACAACGTGGTGCCCTTTCCCCTGAGCGTGCCAGTGGTTTCACTGAAACACTCTGCTGGTGTGTAGGTAGACACCCGAGTGCCTTGCTTAACCTGGCTTTGAGGAAATATGGCAAGGCAGGTGCATAACCTATTTCAGTTCTGTTCTGTAGAGGTAGGAACTGAAGGCTTTCATCCTACATTTTTTAAACAGTAGGATTTTGGTTTGGATTATCTGGGAGATCTGGTTTAGCACCGGTTTAATAGCAGTAGTTTCCTTATTAATTGTATGTATTAAGCACACATTAATTAGATGTAAAAAGCGTTATCACAGATGAAAAGAATTCTTGTACCCAGCCTAGATGCTCCTTAAGGCTATCTAGAGTTTATTACTTACCTATGTTTGCATATTCTCTCATTGATTGTCATAACTTGACAGCCTGTAGGAACAACAGAATATAAACTGCATTTCTAGTTTTATGAAAAAAATGTGAATTGTTTGCCTTTTCTTACATGGGTGAAGAAATAAATGTCATCATCTTGACTTTTTTTGTGTTGTGGAATTACTGTGGAAAAAAACTACAGCATTTGTTGCTCAATTTCTGTGCCCGTTTAATACAGTTGCCTTGAAATTGTAGATCTGCATAATTTGTGGATGGTAGTGACCTATTTAATTAAAAATATACTTTGATGCCTTCTTTATAATTCCAGTAATGTAATGATTGAAAGTATTTGAGTTTTCAATAGCAAAGTAATATTTTTGTTATTTAAAAATATTTCCATGATGTCCTAGTTTTCCTCAGTTTTGATTTTACATCAGAGAACTTGAAACTTGAAAATGTTATTTTCCAGTTGGCAAAAACTTACATATTCAATGTTTTGATGAAATTGAAGTGTACTTTAGGGGTTAAAAACTGAAACTTTTCTGCTGACATTTGGCTGCAGCAGAAGATCGCAAGAGCATGTGGTTCTTTGTTAGTTTGCTTTTGGTTTTTTTCCTTTAAATGGTGTTGACTCTAATTCTGTTGCTAACTCTGCTTTACTTTTCAACTTCTGCCTAATAACTCTAATAACTTACTTGCTGCTGATCCCATGTAGCTTCTTTCTGATAAAGTTTTAAAGGAAAGTCTTCACTCTTCTGCTGGATACGGTAGTCGGCTGATAAACAGGCAATGCCTTCAGCACGGGTCTGCCAAAACCCCTGTGCAGTATCATACATAAAAACCTTGGAGATATCTTTCTCTGTATGCGAACTTTCCAAAGAGATGTGCTCTATGAGAGAGAGGGAGAAGGAAGAGTTTGTGACTGTCACATTCATTTATTTAGACCTCTATATTTCTGAGTCCTTTAAATGTCACTTTTATGTATGACTTTAAGTTTGCTTCTAAGATAGTCTTCCTCAGCAGATTTCAAATCGACACAAGTGGTTCCCATGCCATCTAAATGTTACACAGAAGCAGATCCCACATTACACATTTAAATTAAAACATAATGTTAACAAAGACTTTAGCTTTGCAACTTAGATCCATCTCCTGTTTTAAATGGCAAACTGTTTTGTTTTAAATATTAACTTAATTTGTACAGCATAAGTTTAAATGATTGCTTTACACTGGTTTTGTAATTTAATTTATTGCCTTAGCGTAGAAACTATACCTTTGAGATAGAATGAAAATTTTTTGTTCCGTTACTGTGACTGTATCTAGTGGAGTGCCTCAGGGGTCAGTACTGGGGCCAGTATTGTTTGATATATTCATCAATGACTTAGATGAGAGAATAGAGTGCACTGTCAGCAAGTTTGCTGGTGACACCAAGCTGGGAGGAGTGGCTGACACACCGGAGGGCTGTGCTGCCATCCAGAGAGACCTGGACAGGCTGGAGAGTTGGGTAGGGAAAACTTAATGAAATATAACAAGAGAAAGTATAGAGTCTTACATCTGGGCAGGAACAACCCCAGATTCCAGTATAGGTTGGGGAATGACCTATTAGAGAGCAGTGTAGGAGAAAGGGACCTGGGGGTCCTGGTG